>CAMRHE010000793.1:47500-472526 GCA_947044405.1 Leptodactylus fallax | reverse complement strand
CGAGCGAAAAGGAGGAGCGGGCGAGACCCCAACAAAAAGAGGTGAGAGGCGAGCGAAAAGGAGGAGGAGCGGGCGAGACCCCAGCAAAAAGGGGTGAGAGCCGAGCGAAAAGGAGGAGCGGGCGAGACCCCAGCAAAAAGAAGGAGCGGGCGAGACCCCAGCAAAAAGAGGTGAGAGCCGAGCGAAAAGGAGGAGCGGGCGAGACCCCAGCAAAAAGAAGGAGCGGGCGAGACCCCAGCAAAAAGAGGTGAGAGGCGAGCGAAAAGGGAGGAACGGGCGAGACCCCAGCAAAAAGGAGTGAGAGCCGAGCGAAAAGGAGGAGCGGGCGAGACCCCAACAAAAAGGGGTGAGAGCCGAGCGAAAAGGAGGGAGCGGGCGAGACCCCAACAAAAAGAGGTGAGAGCCGAGCGAAAAGGAGGAGCGGGCGAGACCCCAGCAAAAAGAGGTGAGAGGCGAGCGAAAAGGAGGAGCGGGCGAGACCCCAGCAAAAAGGGGTGAGAGCCGAGCGAAAAGGAGGAGCGGGCGAGACCCCCAACAAAAAGGGGTGAGAGCCGAGCGAAAAGGAGGAGCGGGGCGAGACCCCAGCAAAAAGAGGTGAGAGCCGAGCGAAAAGGAGGAGCGGGCGAGACCCCAGAAAAAAAAAAAAGGAGGAGCGGGGCGAGACCCCAGCAAAAAGGGGTGAGAGCTGAGCGAAAAGGAGGAGCGGGCGAGACCCCAGCAAAAAGAGGTGAGAGGCGAGCGAAAAGGAGGAGCGGGCGAGACCCCAGCAAAAAGGGGTGAGAGCCGAGCGAAAAGGAGGAGCGGGCGAGACCCCCAGCAAAAAGAGGTGAGAGCCGAGCGAAAAGAAGGAGCGGGCGAGACCTCAGCAAAAACAAGGAGCGGGCGAGACCCCAGCAAAAAGAAGGAGCGGGCGAGACCCCAGCAAAAAGAGGTGAGAGCCGAGCGAAAAGGAGGCGCGGGGCGAGACCCCAGCAAAAAGAAGGAGCGGGCGAGACCCCAGCAAAAAAGAAGGAGCGGGCGAGACCCCAGCAAAAAGAGGTGAGAGGCGAGCGAAAAGGAGGAGCGGGCGAGACCCCAGCAAAAAGGGGTGAGAGCCGAGCGAAAAGGAGGAGCGGGCGAGACCCCAGCAAAAAGAGGTGAGAGCCGAGCGAAAAGAAGGAGCGGGCGAGACCTCAGCAAAAACAAGGAGCGGGCGAGACCCCAGCAAAAAGAAGGAGCGGGCGAGACCCCAGCAAAAAGAGGTGAGAGCCGAGCGAAAAGGAGGAGCGGGGCGAGACCCCAGCAAAAAGAAGGAGCGGGCGAGACCCCAGCAAAAAGAGGTGAGAGCCGAGCGAAAAGGAGGAGCGGGCGAGACCCCAGCAAAAAGGGGTGAGAGCCGAGCGAAAAGGAGGAGCGGGCGAGACCCCAGCAAAAAGAGGTGAGAGGCGAGCGAAAAGGAGGAGCGGGCGAGACCCCAGCAAAAAGGGGTGAGAGCCGAGCGAAAAGGAGGAGCGGGCGAGACCCCAGCAAAAAGAAGATGCGGGCGAGACCCCAGCAAAAAGAGGGGAGAGGCGAGCGAAAAGGAGGAGCGGGCGAGACCCCAGCAAAAAGAAGGAGCGGGCGAGACCCCAGCAAAAAGAAGGAGCGGGCGAGACCCCCAGCAAAAAGGGGTGAGAGCTGAGCGAAAAGGAGGAGCGGGCGAGACCCCAGCAAAAAGGGGTGAGAGCCGAGCGAAAAGGAGGAGCGGGCGAGACCCCCAACAAAAAGGGGTGAGAGCCGAGCGAAAGGAGGAGCGGGCGAAACCCCCAACAAAAAGAAGGAGCGGGCGAGACCCCAGCAAAAAGAGGTGAGAGCCGAGCGAAAAGGAGGAGCGGGCGAGACCCCAACAAAAAGGGGTGAGAGCCGAGCGAAAAGGAGGAGCGGGCGAGACTCCAGCAAAAAGAGGTGAGAGCCGAGCGAAAAGGAGGAGCGGGCGAGACCCCAGCAAAAAGAAGGAGCGGGGCGAGACCCCAGCAAAAAGAAGGAGCGGGCGAGACCCCAGCAAAAAGGGGTGAGAGGCGAGCGAAAAGGAGGAGCGGGCGAGACCCCAGCAAAAAGAAGGAGCGGGCGAGACCCCAACAAAAAGAGGTGAGAGCTGAGGAGAGCGGAGCGAAAAGGGGGAGAGCGAGCGAAAAGGAGGAGCGGGCGAGACCCCAGCAAAAAGGGGTGAGAGCCGAGCGAAAAGGAGGAGCGGGCGAGACCCCAGCAAAAAGAGGTGAGAGCCGAGCGAAAAGGAGGAGCGGGCGAGACCCCAGCAAAAAGGGGTGAGAGCCGAGCGAAAAGGAGGAGCGGGGCGAGACCCCAGAAAAAAAAAAAAGGAGGAGCGGGCGAGACCCCAGCAAAAAGGGGTGAGAGCTGAGCGAAAAGGAGGAGCGGGCGAGACCCCAGCAAAAAGAGGTGAGAGGCGAGCGAAAAGGAGGAGCGGGCGAGACCCCAGCAAAAAGGGGTGAGAGCCGAGCGAAAAGGAGGAGCGGGCGAGACCTCAGCAAAAAGAGGTGAGAGCCGAGCGAAAAGAAGGAGCGGGCGAGACCCCAGCAAAAAGAGGTGAGAGCCGAGCGAAAAGAAGGAGCGGGCGAGACCTCAGCAAAAACAAGGAGCGGGCGAGACCCCAGCAAAAAGAAGGAGCGGGGCGAGACCCCAGCAAAAAGAGGTGAGAGCCGAGCGAAAAGGGAGGAGCGGGCGAGACCCCAGCAAAAAGAGGTGAGAGCCGAGCGAAAAGGAGGAGCGGGCGAGACCCCAGCAAAAAGAAGGAGCGGGCGAGACCCCAGCAAAAAGAAGGAGCGGGCGAGACCCCAGCAAAAAGAGGTGAGAGGCGAGCGAAAAGGAGGAGCGGGCGAGACCCCAGCAAAAAGGGGTGAGAGCCGAGCGAAAAGGAGGAGCGGGGCGAGACCCCAGCAAAAAGGGGTGAGAGCCGAGCGAAAAGGAGGAGCGGGCGAGACCCCAGCAAAAAGAGGTGAGAGGCGAGCGAAAAGGAGGAGCGGGCGAGACCCCCAGCAAAAAGGGGTGAGAGCCGAGCGAAAAGGAGGAGCGGGCGAGACCCCAGCAAAAAGGGGTGAGAGCCGAGCGAAAAGGAGGAGCGGGCGAGACCCCAGCAAAAAGAGGTGAGAGCCGAGCGAAAAGAAGGAGCGGGCGAGACCTCAGCAAAAACAAGGAGCGGGCGAGACCCCAGCAAAAAGAAGGAGCGGGCGAGACCCCAGCAAAAAGAGGTGAGAGGCGAGCGAAAAGGAGGAGCGGGGCGAGACCCCAGCAAAAAGGGGTGAGAGCCGAGCGAAAAGGAGGAGCGGGCGAGACCCCAGCAAAAAGGGGTGAGAGCCGAGCGAAAAGGAGGAGCGGGCGAGACCCCAGCAAAAAGAGGTGAGAGCCGAGCGAAAAGAAGGAGCGGGCGAGACCTCAGCAAAAACAAGGAGCGGGCGAGACCCCAGCAAAAAGAAGGAGCGGGCGAGACCCCAGCAAAAAGAGGTGAGAGCCGAGCGAAAAGGAGGAGCGGGCGAGACCCCAGCAAAAAGAAGGAGCGGGCGAGACCCCAGCAAAAAGAGGTGAGAGCCGAGCGAAAAGGAGGAGCGGGCGAGACCCCAGCAAAAAGGGGGTGAGAGCCGAGCGAAAAGGAGGAGCGGGCGAGACCCCAGCAAAAAGAGGTGAGAGGCGAGCGAAAAGGGAGGAGCGGGCGAGACCCCAGCAAAAAGGGGTGAGAGCCGAGCGAAAAGGAGGAGCGGGCGAGACCCCAGCAAAAAGAAGATGCGGGCGAGACCCCAGCAAAAAGAGGGGAGAGGCGAGCGAAAAGGAGGAGCGGGCGAGACCCCAGCAAAAAGAAGGAGCGGGCGAGACCCCAGCAAAAAGAAGGAGCGGGGCGAGACCCCAGCAAAAAGGGGTGAGAGCTGAGCGAAAAGGAGGAGCGGACAAGACCCCAACAAAAAGAGGTGAGAGCTGAGCGAAAAGGAGGAGCGGGCGAGACCCCAGCAAAAAGGGGTGAGAGCCGAGCGAAAAGGAGGAGCAGGCAAGACCCCAACAAAAAGAGGTGAGAGCCGAGCAAAAAGGAGGAGTGGGTGAGACCCCAACAAAAAGGGGTGAGAGCCGAGCGAAAAGGAGGAGCGGGCGAAACCCCAACAAAAAAGAAGGAGCGGGGCGAGACCCCAGCAAAAAGAGGTGAGAGCCGAGCGAAAAGGAGGAGCGGGCGAGACCCCAGCAAAAAGGGGTGAGAGCCGAGCGAAAAGGAGGAGCGGGCGAGACCCCAGCAAAAAGAAGGAGCGGGCGAGACCCCAGCAAAAAGAGGTGAGAGCCGAGCGAAAAGGAGGAGCGGGCGAGACCCCAGCAAAAAGAAGGAGCGGGGCGAGACCCCAGCAAAAAGAGGTGAGAGGCGAGCGAAAAGGAGGAACGGGCGAGACCCCAGCAAAAAGGAGTGAGAGCCGAGCGAAAAGGAGGAGCGGGCGAGACCCCAACAAAAAGGGGTGAGAGCCGAGCGAAAAGGAGGAGCGGGCGAGACCCCAACAAAAAGAGGTGAGAGCCGAGCGAAAAGGAGGAGCGGGCGAGACCCCAGCAAAAAGAGGTGAGAGGCGAGCGAAAAGGAGGAGCGGGCGAGACCCCAGCAAAAAGGGGTGAGAGCCGAGCGAAAAGGAGGAGCGGGCGAGACCCCAACAAAAAGGGGTGAGAGCCGAGCGAAAAGGAGGAGCGGGGCGAGACCCCAGCAAAAAGAGGTGAGAGCCGAGCGAAAAGTAGGAGCGGGCGAGACCCCAGAAAAAAAAAAAAGGAGGAGCGGGCGAGACCCCAGCAAAAAGGGGTGAGAGCTGAGCGAAAAGGAGGAGCGGGCGAGACCCCAGCAAAAAGAGGTGAGAGGCGAGCGAAAAGGAGGAGCGGGCGAGACCCCAGCAAAAAGGGGTGAGAGCCGAGCGAAAAGGAGGAGCGGGCGAGACCCCAGCAAAAAGAGGTGAGAGCCGAGCGAAAAGAAGGAGCGGGGCGAGACCTCAGCAAAAACAAGGAGCGGGCGAGACCCCAGCAAAAAGAAGGAGCGGGCGAGACCCCAGCAAAAAGAGGTGAGAGCCGAGCGAAAAGGAGGCGCGGGCGAGACCCCAGCAAAAAGAAGGAGCGGGCGAGACCCCAGCAAAAAGAAGGAGCGGGCGAGACCCCAGCAAAAAGAGGTGAGAGGCGAGCGAAAAGGAGGAGCGGGCGAGACCCCAGCAAAAAGGGGTGAGAGCCGAGCGAAAAGGAGGAGCGGGCGAGACCCCAGCAAAAAGAGGTGAGAGCCGAGCGAAAAGAAGGAGCGGGCGAGACCTCAGCAAAAACAAGGAGCGGGCGAGACCCCAGCAAAAAGAAGGAGCGGGCGAGACCCCAGCAAAAAGAGGTGAGAGCCGAGCGAAAAGGAGGAGCGGGCGAGACCCCAGCAAAAAGAAGGAGCGGGCGAGACCCCAGCAAAAAGAGGTGAGAGCCGAGCGAAAAGGAGGAGCGGGCGAGACCCCAGCAAAAAGGGGTGAGAGCCGAGCGAAAAGGAGGAGCGGGCGAGACCCCAGCAAAAAGAGGTGAGAGGCGAGCGAAAAGGAGGAGCGGGGCGAGACCCCAGCAAAAAGGGGTGAGAGCCGAGCGAAAAGGAGGAGCGGGCGAGACCCCAGCAAAAAGAAGATGCGGGCGAGACCCCAGCAAAAAGAGGGGAGAGGCGAGCGAAAAGGAGGAGCGGGCGAGACCCCAGCAAAAAGAAGGAGCGGGCGAGACCCCAGCAAAAAGAAGGAGCGGGCGAGACCCCAGCAAAAAGGGGTGAGAGCTGAGCGAAAAGGAGGAGCGGGCGAGACCCCCAGCAAAAAGGGGTGAGAGCCGAGCGAAAAGGAGGAGCGGGGCGAGACCCCAACAAAAAGGGGTGAGAGCCGAGCGAAAAGGAGGAGCGGGCGAAACCCCAACAAAAAGAAGGAGCGGGCGAGACCCCAGCAAAAAGAGGTGAGAGCCGAGCGAAAAGGAGGAGCGGGCGAGACCCCAACAAAAAGGGGTGAGAGCCGAGCGAAAAGGAGGAGCGGGCGAGACTCCAGCAAAAAGAGGTGAGAGCCGAGCGAAAAGGAGGAGCGGGCGAGACCCCAGCAAAAAAGAAGGAGCGGGCGAGACCCCAGCAAAAAGAAGGAGCGGGCGAGACCCCAGCAAAAAGGGGTGAGAGGCGAGCGAAAAGGAGGAGCGGGCGAGACCCCAGCAAAAAGAAGGAGCGGGCGAGACCCCAACAAAAAGAGGTGAGAGCTGAGCGAAAAGGAGGAGCGGGCGAGACCCCAGCAAAAAGGGGTGAGAGCCGAGCGAAAAGGAGGAGCGGGGCGAGACCCCAACAAAAAGGGGTGAGAGCCGAGCGAAAAGGAGGAGCGGGCGAGACCCCAGCAAAAAGAGGTGAGAGCCGAGCGAAAAGGAGGAGCGGGCGAGACCCCAGCAAAAAGGGGTGAGAGCCGAGCGAAAAGGAGGAGCGGGCGAGACCCCAGAAAAAAAAAAAGGAGGAGCGGGCGAGACCCCAGCAAAAAGGGGTGAGAGCTGAGCGAAAAGGAGGAGCGGGCGAGACCCCCAGCAAAAAGAGGTGAGAGGCGAGCGAAAAGGAGGAGCGGGCGAGACCCCAGCAAAAAGGGGTGAGAGCCGAGCGAAAAGGAGGAGCGGGCGAGACCTCAGCAAAAAGAGGTGAGAGCCGAGCGAAAAGAAGGAGCGGGCGAGACCCCAGCAAAAAGAGGTGAGAGCCGAGCGAAAAGAAGGAGCGGGCGAGACCTCAGCAAAAACAAGGAGCGGGCGAGACCCCAGCAAAAAGAAGGAGCGGGGCGAGACCCCAGCAAAAAGAGGTGAGAGCCGAGCGAAAAGGAGGAGCGGGCGAGACCCCAGCAAAAAGAGGTGAGAGCCGAGCGAAAAGGAGGAGCGGGCGAGACCCCAGCAAAAAGAAGGAGCGGGGCGAGACCCCAGCAAAAAGAAGGAGCGGGCGAGACCCCAGCAAAAAGAGGTGAGAGGCGAGCGAAAAGGAGGAGCGGGCGAGACCCCAGCAAAAAGGGGTGAGAGCCGAGCGAAAAGGAGGAGCGGGCGAGACCCCAGCAAAAAGGGGTGAGAGCCGAGCGAAAAGGAGGAGCGGGCGAGACCCCAGCAAAAAGAGGTGAGAGGCGAGCGAAAAGGAGGAGCGGGGCGAGACCCCAGCAAAAAGGGGTGAGAGCCGAGCGAAAAGGAGGAGCGGGCGAGACCCCAGCAAAAAGGGGTGAGAGCCGAGCGAAAAGGAGGAGCGGGGCGAGACCCCAGCAAAAAGAGGTGAGAGCCGAGCGAAAAGAAGGAGCGGGCGAGACCTCAGCAAAAACAAGGAGCGGGCGAGACCCCAGCAAAAAGAAGGAGCGGGCGAGACCCCAGCAAAAAGAGGTGAGAGGCGAGCGAAAAGGAGGAGCGGGCGAGACCCCCAGCAAAAAGGGGTGAGAGCCGAGCGAAAAGGAGGAGCGGGCGAGACCCCAGCAAAAAGGGGTGAGAGCCGAGCGAAAAGGAGGAGCGGGCGAGACCCCAGCAAAAAGAGGTGAGAGCCGAGCGAAAAGAAGGAGCGGGCGAGACCTCAGCAAAAACAAGGAGCGGGCGAGACCCCCAGCAAAAAGAAGGAGCGGGCGAGACCCCAGCAAAAAGAGGTGAGAGCCGAGCGAAAAGGAGGAGCGGGCGAGACCCCAGCAAAAAGAAGGAGCGGGCGAGACCCCAGCAAAAAGAGGTGAGAGCCGAGCGAAAAGGAGGAGCGGGCGAGACCCCAGCAAAAAGGGGTGAGAGCCGAGCGAAAAGGAGGAGCGGGCGAGACCCCAGCAAAAAGAGGTGAGAGGCGAGCGAAAAGGAGGAGCGGGCGAGACCCCAGCAAAAAGGGGTGAGAGCCGAGCGAAAAGGAGGAGCGGGCGAGACCCCAGCAAAAAGAAGATGCGGGCGAGACCCCAGCAAAAAGAGGGGGAGAGGCGAGCGAAAAGGAGGAGCGGGCGAGACCCCAGCAAAAAGAAGGAGCGGGCGAGACCCCAGCAAAAAGAAGGAGCGGGCGAGACCCCCAGCAAAAAGGGGTGAGAGCTGAGCGAAAAGGAGGAGCGGACAAGACCCCAACAAAAAGAGGTGAGAGCTGAGCGAAAAGGAGGAGCGGGCGAGACCCCAGCAAAAAGGGGTGAGAGCCGAGCGAAAAGGAGGAGCAGGCAAGACCCCAACAAAAAGAGGTGAGAGCCGAGCAAAAAGGAGGAGTGGGTGAGACCCCAACAAAAAGGGGTGAGAGCCGAGCGAAAAGGAGGAGCGGGCGAAACCCCAACAAAAAGAAGGAGCGGGCGAGACCCCAGCAAAAAGAGGTGAGAGCCGAGCGAAAAGGAGGAGCGGGCGAGACCCCAACAAAAAGGGGTGAGAGCCGAGCGAAAAGGAGGAGCGGGCGAGACTCCAGCAAAAAGAGGTGAGAGCCGAGCGAAAAGGAGGAGCGGGCGAGACCCCCAGCAAAAAGAAGGAGCGGGCGAGACCCCAGCAAAAAGGGGTGAGAGGCGAGCGAAAAGGAGGAGCGGGCGAGACCCCAGCAAAAAGAAGGAGCGGGCGAGACCCCAACAAAAAGAGGTGAGAGCTGAGCGAAAAGGAGGAGCGGGCGAGACCCCCAGCAAAAAGGGGTGAGAGCCGAGCGAAAAGGAGGAGCGGGCAAGACCCCAACAAAAAGAGGTGAGAGCCGAGCGAAAAGGAGGAGCGGGCGAGACCCCAACAAAAAGAGGTGAGAGCTGAGCGAAAAGGAGGAGCGGGCGAGACCCCAGCAAAAAGGGGTGAGAGCCGAGCGAAAAGGAGGAGCGGGCGAGACCCCAGCAAAAAGAAGGAGCGGGCGAGACCCCAACAAAAAGGGGTGAGAGCCGAGCGAAAAGGAGGAGCGGGCGAGACCCCAGCAAAAAGAGGTGAGAGCCGAGCCAAAAGAAGGAGCGGGCGAGACCCCAGCAAAAAGGGGTGAGAGCTGAGCGAAAAGGAGGAGCGGGCGAGACCTCAGCAAAAACAAGGAGCGGGCGAGACCCCAGCAAAAAGAAGGAGCGGGCGAGACCCCAGCAAAAAGAAGGAGTGGGCGAGACCCCAGCAAAAAGAGGTGAGAGCCGAGCGAAAAGGAGGAGCGGGCGAGACCCCAGCAAAAAGAGGTGAGAGCCGAGCCAAAAGAAGGAGCGGGCGAGACCCCAGCAAAAAGGGGTGAGAGCTGAGCGAAAAGGAGGAGCGGGCGAGACCCCAGCAAAAAGAGGTGAGAGCCGAGCGAAAAGAAGGAGCGGGCGAGACCCTCAGCAAAAACAAGGAGCGGGCGAGACCCCAGCAAAAAGAAGGAGCGGGCGAGACCCCAGCAAAAAGAGGTGAGAGCCGAGCGAAAAGGAGGAGCGGGCGAGACCCCAGCAAAAAGAAGGAGTGGGCGAGACCCCAGCAAAAAGAAGGAGCGGGCGAGACCCCAGCAAAAAGAGGTGAGAGCCGAGCGAAAAGGGAGGAGCGGGGCGAGACCCCAGCAAAAAGAGGTGAGAGCCGAGCAAAAAGGAGGAGCGGGCGAGACCCCAACAAAAAGAGGTGAGAGCCGAGCAAAAAGGAGGAGTGGGTGAGACCCCAACAAAAAGGGGTGAGAGCCGAGCGAAAAGGAGGAGCGGCCGAGACCCCAACAAAAAGAAGGAGCGGGGCGAGACCCCAGCAAAAAGAGGTGAGAGCCGAGCGAAAAGGAGGAGCGGGCGAGACCCCCAACAAAAAGGGGTGAGAGCCGAGCGAAAAGGAGGAGCGGGCGAGACTCCAGCAAAAAGAGGTGAGAGCCGAGCGAAAAGGAGGAGCGGGGCGAGACCCCAGCAAAAAGAAGGAGCGGGCGAGACCCCAACAAAAAGAGGTGAGAGCCGAGCGAAAAGGAGGAGCGGGCGAGACCCCAGCAAAAAGAAGGAGCGGGCGAGACCCCAGCAAAAAGGGGTGAGAGCCGAGCGAAAAGGAGGAGGAGCGGGCGAGACCCCCAACAAAAAGGGGTGAGAGCCGAGCGAAAAGGAGGAGCGGGCGAGACCCCAGCAAAAAGAGGTGAGAGCTGAGCGAAAAGGAGGAGCGGGCGAGACCCCAGCAAAAAGGGGTGAGAGCCGAGCGAAAAGAAGGAGCGGGCGAGAACCCAGCAAAAAGAAGGAGCGGGCGAGACCCCAGCAAAAAGAAGGAGCGGGCGAGACCCCAGCAAAAAGGGGTGAGAGCCGAGCGAAAAGGAGGAGCGGGCGAGACCCCCAGCAAAAAGGGGTGAGAGCCGAGCGAAAAGGGAGGAGCGGGCGAGACCCCAACAAAAAGAAGGAGCGGGCGAGACCCCAGCAAAAAGAGGTGAGAGCCGAGCGAAAAGGAGGAGCGGGCGAGACCCCAGCAAAAAGAAGGAGCGGGGCGAGACCCCAGCAAAAAGAGGTGAGAGGCGAGCGAAAAGGAGGAGCGGGCGAGACCCCAGCAAAAAGAGGTGAGAGGCGAGCGAAAAGGAGGAGCGGGCGAGACCCCAGCAAAAAGGGGGTGAGAGCCGAGCGAAAAGGAGGAGCGGGCGAGACCCCAGCAAAAAGAGGTGAGAGGCGAGCGAAAAGGAGGAGCGGGCGAGACCCCAGCAAAAAGGGGTGAGAGCCGAGCGAAAAGGAGGAGCGGGCGAGACCCCAGCAAAAAGAGGTGAGAGGCGAGCGAAAAGGAGGAGCGGGCGAGACCCCCAGCAAAAAGAAGAGGGCAAGATCACACCCCATGGAAAAGGAGCCAATCCCCCTCCCCCGTCACCTATAGTCTTATCAGGACTTGTCTGTACATGTTTTACCCCTGTATTTAGCCTGGTGCTCTGTTGGATTATAACCACCATCCTCCTATATATATACAGTATATATATATATATATATATACATACACTGCCCCCTGGTGGCCAGGTTGGGGTCTCACCTGCTCTGTTGTGCTTCAGCAGGTGTCTGAGTCGTTCCATCTCCGCCCGTTGTCTCTGAAGATCCTGACTGAGTCGCTCGATCTCGGACTGTTGGCATTTGCTGAGTCCGTTCTCTGCATCCTGCAACTGTGACGAGAGAGGCTGTGACCATACACACAAGACACACAGCAGGCGACAGACACAGGAGCAGTCATGGGCGGGGTCTCTGAATGTATCGCTGACCCCCTCCAGTAGCGCGGCCCCCGTGCCGCTGACCCCCTCCAGTAGCGCGGCCCCCGTGCCGCTGACCCCCTCCAGTAGCGCGGCCCCCGTGCCGCTGACCCTCTCCAGTAGCGCGGCCCCCGTGCCGCTGACCCTCTCCAGTAGCGGGGCCCCCGTGCCGCTGACCCCCTCCAGTAGCGCGGCCCCCGTGCCGCTGACCCTCTCCAGTAGCGGGGCCCCCGTGCCGCTGACCCCCCTCCAGTAGCGCGGCCCCCGTGCCGCTGACCCCCTCCAGTAGCAGTGCCGCTGACCCCCTCCAGTAGCGCGGCCCCTGTGCCGCTGACCCTCTCCAGTAGCGCGGCCCCCGTGCCGCTGACCCTCTCCAGTAGCGCGGCCCCCGTGCCGCTGACCCCCTCCAGTAGCGGTGCCGCTGACCCTCTCCAGTAGCGCGGCCCCAGTGCCGCTGACCCTCTCCAGTAGCGCGGCCCCCCGTGCCGCTGACCCTCTCCAGTAGCGCGGCCCCCGTGCCGCTGACCCTCTCCAGTAGCGCGGCCCCCGTGCCGCTGACCCCCTCCAGTAGCGCGGCCCCCGTGCCGCTGACCCCTCTCCAGTAGCGCGGCCCCTGTGCCGCTGACCCTCTCCAGTAGCGGGGCCGCTGACCCTCTCCAGTAGCGCGGCCCCTGTGCCGCTGACCCTCTCCAGTAGCGCGGCCCCCCGTGCCGCTGACACCCTCCAGTAGCGGGGCCCCTGTGCCGCTGACCCCCTCCAGTAGCGCGGCCCCCGTGCCGCTGACCCTCTCCAGTAGCGCGGCCCCCGTGCCGCTCACCTTCTCCAGTAGCGCGGCCCCCGTGCCGCTGACCCTCTCCAGTAGCGCGGCCCCCGTGCCGCTGACCCTCTCCAGTAGCGCGGCCCCTGTGCCGCTGACCCCCTCCAGTAGCGCGGCCCCCGTGCCGCTGACCCTCTCCAGTAGCGCGGCCCCCGTGCCGCTGACCCCCTCCAGTAGCGGTGCCGCTGACCCTCTCCAGTAGCGCGGCCCCTGTGCCGCTGACCCTCTCCAGTAGCGCGGCCCCCGTGCCGCTGACCCCTCTCCAGTAGCGCGGCCCCCGTGCCGCTGACCCTCTCCAGTAGCGCGGCCCCCGTACCGCTGACCCTCTCCAGTAGCGCGGCCCCCGTGCCGCTGACCCTCTCCAGTAGCGCGGCCCCTGTGCCGCTGACCCTCTCCAGTAGCGGGGCCCCTGTGCCGCTGACCCCCTCCAGTAGCGCGGCCCCCGTGCCGCTGACCCCCTCCAGTAGCGGTGCCGCTGACCCTCTCCAGTAGCGCGGCCCCCGTGCCGCTGACCCTCTCCAGTAGCGCGGCCCCTGTGCCGCTGACCCTCTCCAGTAGCGCGGCCCCTGTGCCGCTGACCCCCTCCAGTAGCGCGGCCCCCGTGCCGCTGACCCTCTCCAGTAGCGCGGCCCCCGTGCCGCTGACCCTCTCCAGTAGCGCGGCCCCCGTGCGGCTGACCCTCTCCAGTAGCGCGGCCCCCGTGCCGCTGACCCTCTCCAGTAGCGCGGCCCCCGTGCCGCTGACCCTCTCCAGTAGCGCGGCCCCCGTGCCGCTGACCCTCTCCAGTAGCGCGGCCCCCGTGCCGCTGACCCTCTCCAGTAGCGCGGCCCCCGTGCCGCTGACCCCCTCCAGTAGCGCGGCCCCCGTGCCGCTGACCCTCTCCAGTAGCGCGGCCCCTGTGCCGCTGACCCTCTCCAGTAGCGGGGCCGCTGACCCTCTCCAGTAGCGCGGCCCCCGTGCCGCTGACCCTCTCCAGTAGCGCGGCCCCCGTGCCGCTGACCCCCTCCAGTAGCGCGGCCCCCGTGCCGCTGACCCTCTCCAGTAGCGCGGCCCCCGTGCCGCTGACCCTCTCCAGTAGCGCGGCCCCTGTGCCGCTGACCCTCTCCAGTAGCGGGGCCCCTGTGCCGCTGACCCCCTCCAGTAGCGCGGCCCCTGTGCCGCTGACCCTCTCCAGTAGCGCGGCCCCTGTGCCGCTGACCCCCTCCAGTAGCGGGGCCCTATCAGTTGGCACCTGCTTCTCCTTGTTGCGGAGCAATCCCTGCAGTAGTTCTATCTCTGCTTCCGCTTTAGAAAGGTCTTGAGCCGCCCGGGCATGCTGGGAGTTGTAGTTCTCAGCTTCCTGCATCTCCTACAAAACAGTCAAGAAAGCATTCATCATATTAATTCTACAAACAGGATCCCAGGGCATGCTGGGAGTTGTAGTTTCCCAACAGCTGGAATGTGACAGATCACTGTACATTTCATTCCCCTGCAACAATAACAGGAACCGAACCTCACGAGGCCCGATCTGTGCATAAGAAGCTTTCCTGGGGCCCGATCTGAGCACATAAGAAGCTTTCCTGGGGCCTGATCTGAGCACATAAGAAGCTTTCCTGGGGCCCGATCTGAGCATAAGAAGCTTTCCTGGGGCCCGATCTGAGCACATAAGAAGCTTTCCTGGGGCCCGATCTGAGCACATAAGAAGCTTTCCTGGGGCCCGATCTGCACATAAGAAGCTTTCCTGGGGCCTGATCTGAGCACATAAGAAGCTTTCCTGGGGCCTGATCTGAGCACATAAGAAGCTTTCCTGGGGCCCGATCTGAGCATAAGAAGCTTTCCTGGGGCCCGATCTGAGCACATAAGAAGCTTTCCTGGGGCCCGATCTGAGCATAAGAAGCTTTCCTGGGGCCCGATCTGAGCACATAAGAAGCTTTCCTGGGGCCCGATCTGAGCACATAAGAAGCTTTCCTGGGGCCCGATCTGAGCACATAAGAAGCTTTCCTGGGGCCCGATCTGAGCACATAAGCTTTCCTGGGGCCCGATCTGAGCACATAAGCTTTCCTGGGCCCCAGCCTGAGATTATTGGTACTGTCAGTTTTGTACCTGGTCCCGCTCCCGGCTGATCTGGACTACGGTGTCATGCAGGGAACTGAGCTGGTCTTTGGTGCTGGTCAGTTCTGAGGCCGCCCACTTGTCAGACATGGCGACCGCCCTCCTCAGATCCTTCAGCTCCTGGTCCAGCCCTGATAACTCAGTATGAGCTCGAGAATCCTCCATTATCCTCTACAAGACAAAAGTCAGAACAGTTTATGGGTGGTAGGGGGCGCCACTATGTACAGTATACAGGGGGCGCCACTATGTACAGTATACAGGGGGGCACCGCTATGTACAGTATACAGGGGGGCTCCGCTATGTACAGTATACAGGGGGGCTCCGCTATGTACAGTATACAGGGGGGCGCCGCTATGTACAGTATACAGGGGGCGCCACTATGTACAGTATACAGGGGGCTCTGCTATGTACAGTATACAGGGGGGCTCCGCTATGTACAGTATACAGGGGGGCGCCGCTATGTACAGTATACAGGGGGGCTCCGCTATGTACAGTATACAGGGGGGCGCCCCTATGTACAGTATACAGGGGGGCACCGCTATGTACAGTATACAGGGGGGGCACCGCTATGTACAGTATACAGGGGGGCGCCACTATGTACAGTATACAGGGGGGCGCCGCTATGTACAGTATACAGGGGGCGCCACTATGTACAGTATACAGGGGGGGGGCGCCCTGCTATGTACAGTATACAGGGGGCTCCGCTATGTACAGTATACAGGGGGGCTCCGCTATGTACAGTATACAGGGGGCGCCACTATGTACAGTATACAGGGGGGGGCGCCGCTATGTACAGTATACAGGGGGCGCCGCTATGTACAGTATACAGGGGGGGCGCCGCTATGTACAGTATACAGGGGGGCGCCGCTATGTACAGTATACAGGGGGGCACCGCTATGTACAGTATACAGGGGGGGGCACCGCTATGTACAGTATACAGGGGGGCACCGCTATGTACAGTATACAGGGGGGCGCCACTATGTACAGTATACAGGGGGCGCCACTATGTACAGTATACAGGGGGGCACCGCTATGTACAGTATACAGGGGGGCTCCGCTATGTACAGTATACAGGGGGCACCGCTATGTACAGTATACAGGGGGGGCGCCACTATGTACAGTATACAGGGGGCGCCACTATGTACAGTATACAGGGGGGCACCGCTATGTACAGTATACAGGGGGGCTCCGCTATGTACAGTATACAGGGGGGGGCACCGCTATGTACAGTATACAGGGGGCGCCGCTATGTACAGTATACAGGGGGGCTCCGCTATGTACAGTATACAGGGGGGCGCCACTATGTACAGTATACAGGGGGGCGCCGCTATGTACAGTATACAGGGGGCGCCACTATGTACAGTATACAGGGGGGGCGCCCTGCTATGTACAGTATACAGGGGGCTCCGCTATGTACAGTATACAGGGGGCGCCACTATGAACAGTATACAGGGGGGGCACTGCTATGTACAGTATACAGGGGGGCGCCATTATGTACAGTATACAGGGGGGCGCCACTATGTACAGTATACAGGGGGGCACCGCTATGTACAGTATACAGGGGGGCGCCACTATGTACAGTATACAGGGGGGCGCCGCTATGTACAGTATACAGGGGGGCGCCGCTATGTACAGTATACAGGGGGGGCACCGCTATGTACAGTATACAGGGGGGGCACCGCTATGTACAGTATACAGGGGGGCACCGCTATGTACAGTATACAGGGGGGCGCCGCTATGTACAGTATACAGGGGGGCACCGCTATGTACAGTATACAGGGGGGCGCCACTATGTACAGTATACAGGGGGGGCGCCGCTATGTACAGTATACAGGGGGGCACCGCTATGTACAGTATACAGGGGGGCGCCACTATGTACAGTATACAGGGGGGCGCCGCTATGTACAGTATACAGGGGGGCGCCGCTATGTACAGTATACAGGGGGGCACCGCTATGTACAGTATACAGGGGGGCGCCACTATGTACAGTATACAGGGGGCGCCGCTATGTACAGTATACAGGGGGCGCCGCTATGTACAGTATACAGGGGGGCACCGCTATGTACAGTATACAGGGGGGCTCCGCTATGTACAGTATACAGGGGGGCGCCGCTATGTACAGTATACAGGGGGGGCACCGCTATGTACAGTATACAGGGGGGCGCCACTATGTACAGTATACAGGGGGGCGCCACTATGTACAGTATACAGGGGGGCACCGCTATGTACAGTATACAGGGGGGCGCCACTATGTACAGTATACAGGGGGCGCCACTATGTACAGTATACAGGGGGGCACCGCTATGTACAGTATACAGGGGGGGCGCCGCTATGTACAGTATACAGGGGGGCGCCACTATGTACAGTATACAGGGGGGCGCCACTATGTACAGTATACAGGGGGCGCCACTATGTACAGTATACAGGGGGGCACCGCTATGTACAGTATACAGGGGGGCACCGCTATGTACAGTATACAGGGGGGCGCCGCTATGTACAGTATACAGGGGGGCACCGCTATGTACAGTATACAGGGGGGCGCCGCTATGTACAGTATACAGGGGGCGCCGCTATGTACAGTATACAGGGGGGCGCCGCTATGTACAGAGTACTGACTGTTCCTTCACCTCGGTCTCCCGCTCCCGCAGCTCCTCCTGCAGCCTCTCTCTCTCCTCCTCAGCCTCCAGCAGCTGCTGGTCAGCCAGGCCTTGTATCTCCTCCATGGTCTTCAGCTTGTCATGCAGCTGCAGCACCTCTTTCTCCAGCTGACGCACTTTGGCCTCGTTTTGCCTCTTTTCCAGCTGGATCTACAGGACAAGAAAGAATCTACGATCACTGTCTTTATTCCTGGAGGGGCCGGCGCCCCATAGACGAAGAAGTTACAGACCTAGAAGACAGATCAAGGCGCAATAATATAAAATTCAGGGGAATCCCTGAAGAAATCGCATCGGAAGAAATGACCAAATACCTACAAACATTTATTAAAGAATCATACACTGGGGTCATACACTGTACACAGTCAGCAGAGGAGAAGCTGCTCTATAACTGCCCCAGGACCATGCAGGACATATGAAGAGAAGTACTGACTGTACTGCTGTGTATGAAGGGCTCAGTGTCTGTTCACACTCTCCTCCCCTCTCCTTACCCTGCCCTCAGCCGCTTTATTGCACGCCCTCTTATAGTCCTCAGGGGCCTGACGGGCTCGCTCCTGCAGTGCGGCCACGTCTTCCTGCAGCCTCCTCTGCCGCTCCTGCGCCTCGCTCTTCTCCTCTTCTGACTTTGCCAGGATCTGATTCATCTGTTGCTGCAGCTCTGCAAGGTTGTGGCCTAGAACATCAGAGGGCCCCAAGCACCTAAAGAAGAGCAGATGACCAATGACTCTGCCACATCTACAGCTGCACTACCAGCACCAGCCTGCAGTCCACGGTGACGTCACATTGTGCTGCACTATAAAATGTCCTCCAGCAGTCACCGCCATCTATACATACAATAACGTACCGGACTTCCCCCATTCCTGTCTGCAGTTTCCTCTTCAGCTCTGATATTCGGGCCGTGATCTGATCGGGATGCACCAGGGTGTTTGTAGCATCGCTGAGCTGAGCCTGGAGATCCTCCACCTGTGTCCTCAAGGAATCATTCTCAATCTGCAGAAAAAAATATGTATAACGTAGCGGCGGAACGTCTGCAGCTAGTAATACACAGCAATGGCCCAGAAGAATATTCTGCATTATACTACAGAGTCAGTACGGAGGTTGGTCTAGGGGTCGGTCCTGGGGTCACTACTGAGGTCGGTCCTGGGGTCACTACTGAGGTCGGTCCTGGGGTCACTACTGAGGTCGGTCCTGGGGTCACTACTGAGGTCGGTCCTGGGGTCACTACTGAGGTCGGTCCTGGGGTCACTACTGAGGTCGGTCCTGGGGTCACTACGTTGGTCGGTCCTGGGGTAGGTACTGAGGTTGGTCTAGGGGTAGGTACTGAGGTTGGTCTAGGGGTTGGTCCTGGGGTCAGTACTGAGGTCGGTCCTAGGGTCAGTACTGAGGTTGGTCTAGAGGTCGGTCCTAGGGTCAGTACTGAGGTTGGTCTAGGGGTCGTTACTGGGGTCAGTACTGAGGTTGGTCTAGAGGTCGGTAATGGGGTCTGTAATGAGGTTGGTCTAGAGGTCGTTCCTGGGGTCAGTACTGAGGTTGGTCTAGGGGTTGGTCCTGGGGTCAATACTGAGGTTGTTCCTGGAGTCTGTAATGAGGTTGGTCTAGAGGTCGGTCCTGGGGTCAGTACTGAGGTTGGTCTAGAGGTCGGTCCTGGGGTCAGTACTGAGGTTGGTCTAGAGGTCGTTCCTGGGGTCAGTACTGAGGTTGGTCTAGGGGTTGGTCCTGGGGTCAGTACTGAGGTCGGTCCTGGGGTCAGTACTGAGGTTGGTCTAGAGGTCGTTCCTGGGGTCAGTACTGAGGTTGGTCTAGGGGTTGGTCCTGGGGTCTGTAATGAGGTTGGTCTAGAGGCTGGTCCTGGGGTCAGTACGGAGGATGGTCTTGGGGTCAGTACTGAGGTTGGTCTAGGGGTTGGTCCTGGGGTCAGTACTGAGGTCGGTCCTGGGGTCAGTACTGAGGTTGGTCTAGGGGTAGGTACTGAGGTTGGTCTAGGGGTTGGTCCTGGGGTCAGTACTGAGGTCGGTCCTAGGGTCAGTACTGAGGTTGGTCTAGAGGTCGGTCCTAGGGTCAGTACTGAGGTTGGTCTAGGGGTTGGTCCTGGGGTCAGTACTGAGGTCGGTCCTGGGGTCAGTACTGAGGTCGGTCCTAGGGTCAGTACTGAGGTTGGTCTAGAGGTCGTTCCTGGGGTCAGTACTGAGGTTGGTCTAGGGGTTGGTCCTGGGGTCTGTAATGAGGTTGGTCTAGAGGTCGTTCCTGGGGTCAGTACTGAGGTTGGTCTAGGGGTTGGTCCTGGGGTCTGTAATGAGGTTGGTCTAGAGGTCGTTCCTGGGGTCAGTACGGAGGTCGGTCCTGGGGTCAGTACGGAGGTCGGTCCTGGGGTCAGTACTGAGGTCGGTCCTGGGGTCAGTACTGAGGTTGGTCTAGAGGTCGGTCCTGGGGTCAGTACTGAGGTTGGTCTAGAGGTCGGTCCTGGGGTCAGTACTGAGGTTGGTCTAGAGGTCGGTCCTGGGGTCAGTACTGAGGTTGGTCTAGAGGTCGGTCCTGGGGTCAGTACTGAGGTTGGTCTAGGGGTTGGTCCTGGGGTCTGTAATGAGGTTGGTCTAGAGGTCGTTCCTGGGGTCAGTACTGAGGTTGGTCTAGAGGTCGTTCCTGGGGTCAGTACTGAGGTTGGTCTAGGGGTTGGTCCTGGGGTCTGTAATGAGGTTGGTCTAGAGGCTGGTCCTGGGGTCAGTACGGAGGATGGTCTTGGGGTCAGTACTGAGGTTGGTCTAGGGGTTGGTCCTGGGGTCAGTACTGAGGTCGGTCCAGGGGTCAGTACTGAGGTTGGTCTAGGGGTAGGTACTGAGGTTGGTCTAGGGGTTGGTCCTGGGGTCAGTACTGAGGTCGGTCCTAGGGTCAGTACTGAGGTTGGTCTAGAGGTCGGTCCTAGGGTCAGTACTGAGGTTGGTCTAGGGGTTGGTCCTGGGGTCAGTACTGAGGTCGGTCCTGGGGTCAGTACTGAGGTCGGTCCTAGGGTCAGTACTGAGGTTGGTCTAGGGGTTGGTCCTGGGGTCTGTAATGAGGTTGGTCTAGGGGTTGGTCCTGGGGTCAGTACTGAGGTTGGTCTAGAGGTCGTTCCTGGGGTCAGTACTGAGGTTGGTCTAGGGGTTGGTCCTGGGGTCTGTAATGAGGTTGGTCTAGAGGTTAGTCCTGGGGTCAGTACTGAGGTTGGTCTAGAGGTCGGTCCTGGGGTCAGTACGGAGGATGGTCTTGGGGTCAGTACTGAGGTTGGTCTAGGGGTTGGTCCTGGGGTCTGTAATGAGGTTGGTCTAGAGGTTGGTCCTGGGGTCAGTACGGAGGATGGTCTTGGGGTCAGTACTGAGGTTGGTCTAGGGGTTGGTCCTGGGGTCAGTACTGAGGTCGGTCCTGGGGTAGGTACTGAGGTTGGTCTAGGGGTTGGTCCTGGGGTCAGTACTGAGGTCGGTCCTAGGGTCAGTACTGAGGTTGGTCTAGAGGTCGGTCCTAGGGTCAGTACTGAGGTTGGTCTAGGGGTTGGTCCTGGGGTCAGTACTGAGGTCGGTCCTGGGGTCAGTACTGAGGTTGGTCTAGAGGTCGGTCCTGGGGTCAGTACTGAGGTTGGTCTAGAGGTTGGTCCTGGGGTCAGTACTGAGGTTGGTCTAGGGGTTGGTCCTGGGGTTGGTACTGAGGTTGGTCCTGGGGTCAGTACTGAGGTTGGTCTAGAGGTCGTTACTGGGGTCAGTACTGAGGTTGGTCTAGAGGTCGTTACTGGGGTCAGTACTGAGGTTGGTCTAGAGGTCGGTCCTGGGGTCTGTAATGAGGTTGGTCTAGAGGTCGTTCCTGGGGTCAGTACTGAGGTTGGTCTAGGGGTTGGTCCTGGGGTCAGTACTGAGGTTGTTCCTGGGGTCTGTAATGAGGTTGGTCTAGAGGTCGGTCCTGGGGTCAGTACTGAGGTTGGTCTAGAGGTCGGTCCTGGGGTCAGTACTGAGGTTGGTCTAGAGGTCGTTCCTGGGGTCAGTACTGAGGTTGGTCTAGGGGTTGGTCCTGGGGTCAGTACTGAGGTCGGTCCTGGGGTCTGTAATGAGGTTGGTCTAGAGGTCGTTCCTGGGGTCAGTACTGAGGTTGGTCTAGGGGTTGGTCCTGGGGTCTGTAATGAGGTTGGTCTAGAGGCTGGTCCTGGGGTCAGTACGGAGGATGGTCTTGGGGTTAGTACTGAGGTTGGTCTAGGGGTTAGTCCTGGGGTCAGTACTGAGGTCGGTCCTGGGGTCAGTACTGAGGTCGGTCCTGGGGTCAGTACTGAGGTTGGTCTAGGGGTAGGTACTGAGGTTGGTCTAGGGGTTGGTCCTGGGGTCAGTACTGAGGTCGGTCCTAGGGTCAGTACTGAGGTTGGTCTAGAGGTCGGTCCTAGGGTCAGTACTGAGGTTGGTCTAGAGGTCGTTACTGGGGTCAGTACTGAGGTTGGTCTAGAGGTCGGTCCTGGGGTCTGTAATGAGGTTGGTCTAGAGGTCGTTCCTGGGGTCAGCACTGAGGTTGGTCTAGGGGTTGGTCCTGGGGTCAGTACTGAGGTTGTTCCTGGGGTCTGTAATGAGGTTGGTCTAGAGGTCGGTCCTGGGGTCAGTACTGAGGTTGGTCTAGAGGTCGGTCCTGGGGTCAGTACTGAGGTTGGTCTAGAGGTCGTTCCTGGGGTCAGTACTGAGGTTGGTCTAGGGGTTGGTCCTGGGGTCAGTACTGAGGTCGGTCCTGGGGTCTGTAATGAGGTTGGTCTAGAGGTCGTTCCTGGGGTCAGTACTGAGGTTGGTCTAGGGGTTGGTCCTGGGGTCTGTAATGAGGTTGGTCTAGAGGCTGGTCCTGGGGTCAGTACGGAGGATGGTCTTGGGGTCAGTACTGAGGTTGGTCTAGGGGTTGGTCCTGGGGTCAGTACTGAGGTCGGTCCTGGGGTCAGTACTGAGGTTGGTCTAGGGGTAGGTACTGAGGTTGGTCTAGGGGTTGGTCCTGGGGTCAGTACTGAGG
Organism: Leptodactylus fallax; assembly: GCA_947044405.1. Classification (NCBI taxonomy): domain Eukaryota; kingdom Metazoa; phylum Chordata; class Amphibia; order Anura; family Leptodactylidae; genus Leptodactylus; species Leptodactylus fallax. The sequence goes on along the minus strand of CAMRHE010000793.1, from coordinate 450,901 downwards.
TCGGTCCTAGGGTCAGTACTGAGGTTGGTCTAGAGGTCGGTCCTAGGGTCAGTACTGAGGTTGGTCTAGGGGTTGGTCCTGGGGTCTGTAATGAGATTGGTCTAGAGGTCGGTCCTGGGGTCAGTACTGAGGTTGGTCTAGGGGTTGGTCCTGGGGTCTGTAATGAGGTTGGTCTAGAGGTCGTTCCTGGGGTCAGTACTGAGGTTGGTCTAGGGGTTGGTCCTGGGGTCTGTAATGAGGTCGGTCCTGGGGTCAGTACTGAGGTTGGTCTAGGGGTAGGTACTGAGGTTGGTCTAGGGGTTGGTCCTGGGGTCTGTAATGAGGTCGTTCCTGGGGTCAGTACTGAGGTTGGTCTAGGGGTTGGTCCTGGGGTCAGTACTGAGGTTGTTCCTGGGGTCTGTAATGAGGTTGGTCTAGAGGTCGGTCCTGGGGTCAGTACTGAGGTTGGTCTAGAGGTCGGTCCTGGGGTCAGTACTGAGGTTGGTCTAGAGGTCGGTCCTGGGGTCAGTACTGAGGTTGGTCTAGGGGTTGGTCCTGGGGTCTGTAATGAGGTTGGTCTAGAGGCTGGTCCTGGGGTCAGTACGGAGGATGGTCTTGGGGTCAGTACTGAGGTTGGTCTAGGGGTTGGTCCTGGGGTCAGTACTGAGGTCGGTCCTGGGGTCAGTACTGAGGTTGGTCTAGGGGTAGGTACTGAGGTTGGTCTAGGGGTTGGTCCTGGGGTCAGTACTGAGGTCGGTCCTAGGGTCAGTACTGAGGTTGGTCTAGAGGTCGGTCCTAGGGTCAGTACTGAGGTTGGTCTAGGGGTTGGTCCTGGGGTCAGTACTGAGGTCGGTCCTGGGGTCAGTACTGAGGTCGGTCCTGGGGTCTGTAATGAGGTTGGTCTAGAGGTCGTTCCTGGGGTCAGTACTGAGGTTGGTCTAGGGGTTGGTCCTGGGGTCTGTAATGAGGTTGGTCTAGGGGTTGGTCCTGGGGTCAGTACTGAGGTTGGTCTAGAGTTCGTTCCTGGGGTCAGTACTGAGGTTGGTCTAGGGGTTGGTCCTGGGGTCTGTAATGAGGTTGGTCTAGAGGTCGGTCCTGGGGTCAGTACGGAGGATGGTCTTGGGGTCAGTACTGAGGTTGGTCTAGGGGTTTGTCCTGGGGTCAGTACTGAGGTCGGTCCTGGGGTAGGTACTGAGGTTGGTCTAGGGGTAGGTACTGAGGTTGGTCTAGGGGTTGGTCCTGGGGTCAGTACTGAGGTCGGTCCTAGGGTCAGTACTGAGGTTGGTCTAGAGGTCGGTCCTAGGGTCAGTACTGAGGTTGGTCTAGGGGTTGGTCCTGGGGTCAGTACTGAGGTCGGTCCTGGGGTCAGTACTGAGGTTGGTCTAGAGGTCGGTCCTGGGGTCAGTACTGAGGTTGGTCTAGAGGTCGGTCCTGGGGTCAGTACTGAGGTTGGTCTAGGGGTTGGTCCTGGGGTCGGTACTGAGGTTGGTCCTGGGGTCAGTACTGAGGTTGGTCTAGAGGTCGGTCCTGGGGTCTGTAATGAGGTTGGTCTAGAGGTCGTTCCTGGGGTCAGTACTGAGGTTGGTCTAGGGGTTGGTCCTGGGGTCAGTACTGAGGTTGTTCCTGGGGTCTGTAATGAGGTTAGTCTAGAGGTCGGTCCTGGGGTCAGTACTGAGGTTGGTCTAGAGGTCGGTCCTGGGGTCAGTACTGAGGTTGGTCTAGAGGTCGTTCCTGGGGTCAGTACTGAGGTTGGTCTAGGGGTTGGTCCTGGGGTCAGTACTGAGGTCGGTCCTGGGGTCTGTAATGAGGTTGGTCTAGAGGTCGTTCCTGGGGTCAGTACTGAGGTTGGTCCTGGGGTCTGTAATGAGGTTGGTCTAGAGGCTGGTCCTGGGGTCAGTACGGAGGATGGTCTTGGGGTCAGTACTGAGGTTGGTCTAGGGGTTGGTCCTGGGGTCAGTACTGAGGTCGGTCCTGGGGTCAGTACTGAGGTTGGTCCTGGGGTCTGTAATGAGGTTGGTCTAGAGGTCGTTCCTGGGGTCAGTACTGAGGATGGTCTTGGGGTCATTCTTGCAGTCATTCCAGACCCTGTGGATTTACCTGCAGCTGCTGTACTTGTGTTTGGCGCCTCCTGTTGTCCTGGTCTTGCTCTTGCAGGTTGTGGGCTGTGGTCAGTGCGCTCTCCAGGGCCTGGCGCTCTTTCTCCAACTCGGCTTTCCATGCAGAGTTCTCAGCCTGTGATAAGACCAGATATTTGTGGAGTTTCGCCCCGGGGTGTACACTCCCTCCTCACCCGCTCTACCTGGTACTCACTTGCTGCTGTTTTCTGCGCTGCTCCAGCTGCTGCTTTAGTTGGCTGATCTCGGCCTCTCTCGCTCGGACCTGGGCCTCCAGCTCAGCTTCATATGCGCTAAGGTCGCCCTGCGTCTGGCGGAGGGCCTCATTCACATCATGCTGCTCCTGCAGACTGCACTCCAATTCTTCAACCTCCTGCAATTACAACAACCAGTGTTGGCGCCATTATTACCGATCCAGATGAAGGAACGGACAAAACTGCGAGTATCAGACCCTTCAGGAGTGATGGAGATTCACCTCCAACATGATAGATTATCAGACCGGCAGCCACAATAACATCACTGAGGGATGACATCAGCAGTGACCTGTACCTTCCTCAGGTGCTCGGCCTCCTGTGCTGCAGCCTCCAGACGCTCGCGCTCCTCCTCCAACTCCTCCAGCCTGTGAAGCAGCAGCGACCGCTCTGACTGCAGCTCCTGACACTCCTCGTGCGCCTGCCTGGCCTGACCCTTCACACTCTCCAGGTATTCCTGCAGGCCGGATATGATGCCCTCCAGATCTCTCTTCAGAGCCTCATTGGCAGCTATCTGACCTGTACAGGGGAGGAGGGAGACAAAAAGCAAGTGTGAACTGACACCAATAAGAGAGACCTGAGGAGCTGCCAATATGGTGCAGAGACAGAAAGTCAAGAACTTAGAGGGGTCTGCACTACGTCACCCATCACACACACAACTCAACTGACGTGGCTGATAACAGATAGTAAAAGGTTTTTTTCCCCCGTCCTACAGTCGGCCTCTCCCCTCCTGACATGGCTGATAACAGATAGTAATAGATTGTATTCCCCAGTCCTACAGTCGGCCTCTCCTCCTGACATGGCTGATAACAGATAGTAATAGATTGTATTCCCCTGTCCTACAGTCGGCCTCTCCTCTCCTGACGTGGCTGATAACAGATAGTAATAGATTGTATTCCCCAGTCCTACAGTCGGCCTCTCCTCCTGACATGGCTGATAACAGATAGTAATAGATTGTATTCCCCTGTCCTACAGTCGGCCTCTCCTCTCCTGACATGGCTGATAACAGATAGTAATAGATTGTATTCCCCTGTCCTACAGTCGGCCTCTCCCCTCCTGACATGGCAGATAACAGATAGTAATAGATTGTATTCGCCTGTCCTACAGTCGGCCTCTCCCCTCCTGACATGGCTGATAACAGATAGTAATAGATTGTATTCCCCTGTCCTACAGTCGGCCCCCTCCTGACATGGCTGATAACAGATAGTAATAGATTGTATTCCCCTGTCCTACAGTCGGCCCTCCCCTCCTGACATGGCTGATAACAGATAGTAATAGATTGTAGTCCCCTGTCCTACAGTCGGCCTCTCCCCTCCTGACATGGCTAATAACAGATAGTAATAGATTGTATTCCCCTGTCCTACAGTCGGCCTCTCCCCCCTGACATGGCTGATAACAGATAGTAATAGATTGTATTCCCCTGTCCTACAGTCGGCCTCTCCCCCCTGACATGGCTGATAACAGATAGTAATAGATTGTATTCCCCTGTCCTACAGTCGGCCTCTCCCCCCTGACATGGCTGATAACAGATAGTAATAGATTGTATTCCCCTGTCCTACAGTCGGCCTCTCCCCTCCTGACGTGGCTGATAACAGATAGTAATAGATTGTATTCCCCTGTCCTACAGTCGGCCTCTCCTCTCCTGACGTGGCTGATAACAGATAGTAATAGATTGTATTCCCCTGTCCTACAGTCGGCCTCTCCCCTCCTGACATGGCTGATAACAGATAGTAATAGATTGTATTCCCCTGTCCTACAGTCGGCCTCTCCTCTCCTGACATGGCTGATAACAGATAGTAATAGATTGTATTCCCCTGTCCTACAGTCGGCCTCTCCCCTCCTGACATGGCTGATAACAGATAGTAATAGATTGTATTCCCCTGTCCTACAGTCGGCCTCTCCCCTCCTGACATGGCTGATAACAGATAGTAATAGATTGTATTCCCCTGTCCTACAGTCGGCCTCTCCCCTCCTGACATGGCTGATAACAGATAGTAATAGATTGTATTCCCCTGTCCTACAGTCGGCCTCTCCTCCCTGACATGGCTGATAACAGATAGTAATAGATTGTATTCCCCTGTCCTACAGTCGGCCTCTCCTCTCCTGACATGGCTGATAACAGATAGTAATAGATTGTATTCCCCTGTCCTACAGTCGGCCTCTCCTCTCCTGACGTGGCTGATAACAGATAGTAATAGATTGTATTCCCCTGTCCTACAGTCGGCCTCTCCTCTCCTGACGTGGCTGATAACAGATAGTAATAGATTGTATTCCCCTCAGTCCTACAGTCGGCCTCTCCTCTCCTGACATGGCTGATAACAGATAGTAATAGATTGTATTCCCCCCTCGTCCTCCTCCAGCCCCCCCCCCTCTCCTGACATGGCTGATAACAGATAGTAATAGATTGTATTCCCCTGTCCTACAGTCGGCCTCTCCCCTCCTGACATGGCAGATAACAGATAGTAATAGATTGTATTCGCCTGTCCTACAGTCGGCCTCTCCCCTCCTGACATGGCTGATAACAGATAGTAATAGATTGTATTCCCCTGTCCTACAGTCGGCCCCTCCTGACATGGCTGATAACAGATAGCAATAGATTGTATTCCCCTGTCCTACAGTCGGCCCCCCCCTCCTGACATGGCTGATAACAGATAGTAATAGATTGTAGTCCCCTGTCCTACAGTCGGCCTCTCCCCTCCTGACATGGCTGATAACAGATAGTAATAGATTGTATTCCCCTGTCCTACAGTCGGCCTCTCCCCTCCTGACATGGCTGATAACAGATAGTAATAGATTGTATTCCCCAGTCCTACAGTCGGCCTCTCCCCTCCTGACATGGCTGATAACAGATAGTAATAGATTGTATTCCCCTGTCCTACAGTCGGCCTCTCCCCCCTGACATGGCTGATAACAGATAGTAATAGATTGTATTCCCCTGTCCTACAGTCGGCCTCTCCTCTCCTGACATGGCTGATAACAGAGAGTAATAGATTGTATTCCCCTGTCCTACAGTCGGACTCTCCTCTCCTGACATGGCTGATAACAGATAGTAATAGATTGTATTCCCCTGTCCTACAGTCGGCCTCTCCTCTCCTGACATGGCTGATAACAGAGAGTAATAGATTGTATTCCCCTGTCCCACAGTCGGCCTCTCCTCTCCTGACATGGCTGATAACAGATAGTAATAGATTGTAGTCACCTGTCGTACAGTCGGCCTCTCCTCTCCTGACGTGGCTGATAACAGATAATAATAGATTGTATTCCCCTGTCCTACAGTCGGCCTCTCCCCTCCTGACATGGCTGATAACAGATAGTAATAGATTGTATTCCCCTGTCCTACAGTCGGACTCTCCTCTCCTGACATGGCTGATAACAGACAGTAATAGATTGTATTCCCCTGTCCTACAGTCGGCCTCTCCTCTCCTGACATGGCTGATAACAGATAGTAATAGATTGTATTCCCCTGTCCTACAGTCGGCCTCTCCTCCTGACATGGCTGATAACAGATAGTAATAGATTGTATTCCCCAGTCCTACAGTCGGCCTCTCCTCTCCTGACATGGCTGATAACAGATAGTAATAGATTGTATTCCCCTGTCCTACAGTCGGCCTCTCCCCTCCTGACATGGCTGATAACAGATAGTAATAGATTGTATTCCCCTGTCCTACAGTCGGCCTCTCCTGACGTGGCTGATAACAGATAGTAATAGATTGTATTCCCCTGTCCTACAGTCGGCCTCTCCTCCTGACATGGCTGATAACAGATAGTAATAGATTGTATTCCCCTGTCCTACAGTCGGCCTCTCTCCTCCTGATGTGGCTGATAACAGATAGTAATAGATTGTATTCCCCTGTCCTACAGTCAGCCTCTCCTCTCCTGACGTGGCTGATAACAGATAGTAATAGACTGTATTCCCCTGTCCTACAGTCGGCCTCTCCTCTCCTGACGTGGCTGATAACAGATAGTAATAGATTGTATTCCCCTGTCCTACAGTCGGCCTCTCCCCTCCGGACGTGGCTGATAACAGATAGTAATAGATTGTATTCCCCTGTCCTACAGTCGGCCTCTCCCCTCCTGACATGGCTGATAACAGATAGTAATAGATTGTATTCCCCTGTCCTACAGTCGGACTCTCCTCTCCTGACATGGCTGATAACAGATAGTAATAGATTGTATTCCCCTGTCCTACAGTCGGCCTCTCCTGACATGACTGATAACAGATAGTAATAGATTGTATTCCCCTGTCCTACAGTCGGCCTCTCCCCTCCTGACGTGGCTGATAACAGATAGTAATAGATTGTATTCCCCTGTCCTACAGTCGGCCTCTCCTCTCCTGACATGGCTGATAACAGATAGTAATAGATTGTATTCCCCTGTCCTACAGTCGGCCTCTCCCCTCCTGACGTGGCTGATAACAGATAGTAATAGATTGTAGTCACCTGTCCTACAGTCGGCCTCTCCCCTCCTGACATGGCTGATAACAGATAGTAATAGATTGTATTCCCCTGTCCTACAGTCGGACTCTCCTCTCCTGACATGGCTGATAACAGATAGTAATAGATTGTATTCCCCTGTCCTACAGTCGGCCTCTCCTCCTGACATGGCTGATAACAGATAGTAATAGATTGTATTCCCCAGTCCTACAGTCGGCCTCTCCTCCTGACATGGCTGATAACAGATAGTAATAGATTGTATTCCCCTGTTCTACAGTCGGCCTCTCCCCTCCTGACATGGCTGATAACAGATAGTAATAGATTGTATTCCCCTGTCCTACAGTCGGCCTCTCCTGACGTGGCTGATAACAGATAGTAATAGATTGTATTCCCCTGTCCTACAGTCGGCCTCTCCTCTCCTGACACGGCTGATAACAGATAGTAATAGATTGTATTCCCCTGTCCTACAGTCGGCCTCTCCCCTCCTGACACGGCTGATAACAGATAGTAATAGATTGTATTCCCCTGTCCTACAGTCGGCCTCTCCCCTCCTGACATGGCTGATAACAGATAGTAATAGATTGTATTCCCCTGTTCTACAGTCGGCCTCTCCCCCTCCTGACACGGCTGATAACAGATAGTAATAGATTGTATTCCCCTGTCCTACAGTCGGCCTCTCCTCTCCTGACATGGCTGATAACAGATAGTAATAGATTTTATTCCCCTGTCCTACAGTCGGCCTCTCCTCCTGACATGGCTGATAACAGATAGTAATAGATTGTATTCCCCTGTCCTACAGTCGGCCTCTCCTCTCCTGACATGGCTGATAACAGATAGTAATAGACTGTATTCCCCTGTCCTACAGTCAGCCTCTCCTCTCCTGACGTGGCTGATAACAGATAGTAATAGATTGTATTCCCCTGTCCTACAGTCGGCCTCTCCCCTCCTGACGTGGCTGATAACAGATAGTAATAGATTGTAGTCACCTGTCCTACAGTCAGCCTCTCCCCTCCTGACGTGGCTGATAACAGATAGTAATAGATTGTATTCCCCTGTCCTACAGTCGGCCTCTCCCCTCCTGACATGGCTGATAACAGATAGTAATAGATTGTAGTCCCCTGTCCTACAGTCGGCCTCTCCCCTCCTGACATGGCTGATAACAGATAGTAATAGATTGTATTCCCCTGTCCTACAGTCGGCCTCTCCCCTCCTGACATGGCTGATAACAGATAGTAATAGATTGTATTCCCCAGTCCTACAGTCGGCCTCTCCCCTCCTGACATGGCTGATAACAGATAGTAATAGATTGTATTCCCCTGTCCTACAGTTGGCCTCTCCCCCCTGACATGGCTGATAACAGATAGTAATAGATTGTATTCCCCTGTCCTACAGTCGGCCTCTCCTCTCCTGACATGGCTGATAACAGAGAGTAATAGATTGTATTCCCCTGTCCCACAGTCGGCCTCTCCTCTCCTGACATGGCTGATAACAGATAGTAATAGATTGTAGTCACCTGTCGTACAGTCGGCCTCTCCTCTCCTGACGTGGCTGATAACAGATAGTAATAGATTGTATTCCCCTGTCCTACAGTCGGCCTCTCCCCTCCTGACATGGCTGATAACAGATAGTAATAGATTGTATTCCCCTGTCCTACAGTCGGACTCTCCTCTCCTGACATGGCTGATAACAGACAGTAATAGATTGTATTCCCCTGTCCTACAGTCGGCCTCTCCTCTCCTGACATGGCTGATAACAGATAGTAATAGATTGTATTCCCCTGTCCTACAGTCGGCCTCTCCTCCTGACATGGCTGATAACAGATAGTAATAGATTGTATTCCCCTGTCCTACAGTCGGCCTCTCCCCTCCTGACATGGCTGATAACAGATAGTAATAGATTGTATTCCCCTGTCCTACAGTCGGCCTCTCCTGACGTGGCTGATAACAGATAGTAATAGATTGTATTCCCCTGTCCTACAGTCGGCCTCTCCTCCTGACATGGCTGATAACAGATAGTAATAGATTGTATTCCCCTGTCCTACAGTCGGCCTCTCTCCTCCTGATGTGGCTGATAACAGATAGTAATAGATTGTATTCCCCTGTCCTACAGTCAGCCTCTCCTCTCCTGACGTGGCTGATAACAGATAGTAATAGACTGTATTCCCCTGTCCTACAGTCGGCCTCTCCTCTCCTGACGTGGCTGATAACAGATAGTAATAGATTGTATTCCCCTGTCCTACAGTCGGCCTCTCCCCTCCGGACGTGGCTGATAACAGATAGTAATAGATTGTATTCCCCTGTCCTACAGTCGGCCTCTCCCCTCCTGACATGGCTGATAACAGATAGTAATAGATTGTATTCCCCTGTCCTACAGTCGGACTCTCCTCTCCTGACATGGCTGATAACAGATAGTAATAGATTGTATTCCCCAGTCCTACAGTCGGACTCTCCTCTCCTGACATGGCTGATAACAGATAGTAATAGATTGTATTCCCCTGTCCTACAGTCGGCCTCTCCCCTCCTGACGTGGCTGATAACAGATAGTAATAGATTGTATTCCCCTGTCCTACAGTCGGCCTCTCCTCTCCTGACATGGCTGATAACAGATAGTAATAGATTGTATTCCCCTATCCTACAGTCGGCCTCTCCCCTCCTGACGTGGCTGATAACAGATAGTAATAGATTGTAGTCACCTGTCCTACAGTCGGCCTCTCCCCTCCTGACGTGGCTGATAACAGATAGTAATAGATTGTAGTCACCTGTCCTACAGTCAGCCTCTCCCCTCCTGACATGGCTGATAACATATAGTAATAGATTGTATTCCCCTGTCCTACAGTCGGCCTCTCCTCTCCTGACATGGCTGATAACAGATAGTAATAGATTGTATTCCCCTGTCCTACAGTCGGCCTCTCCCCTCCTGACGTGGCTGATAACAGATAGTAATAGATTGTATTCCCCTGTCCTACAGTCGGCCTCTCCCCTCCTGACATGGCTGATAACAGATAGTAATAGATTGTATTCCCCAGTCCTACAGTCGGCCTCTCCTCCTGACATGGCTGATAACAGATAGTAATAGATTGTATTCCCCTGTCCTACAGTCGGCCTCTCCTCTCCTGACATGGCTGATAACAGATAGTAATAGATTGTATTCCCCTGTCCTACAGTCGGCCTCTCCTCTCCTGACGTGGCTGATAACAGATAGTAATAGATTGTATTCCCCTGTCCTACAGTCGGCCTCTCCTCTCCTGACGTGGCTGATAACAGATAGTAATAGATTGTATTCCCCAGTCCTACAGTCGGCCTCTCCTCCTGACATGGCTGATAACAGATAGTAATAGATTGTATTCCCCTGTCCTACAGTCGGCCTCTCCTCTCCTGACATGGCTGATAACAGATAGTAATAGATTGTATTCCCCTGTCTTACAGTCGGCCTCTCCCCTCCTGACATGGCAGATAACAGATAGTAATAGATTGTATTCGCCTGTCCTACAGTCGGCCTCTCCCCTCCTGACATGGCTGATAACAGATAGTAATAGATTGTATTCCCCTGTCCTACAGTCGGCCCCTCCTGACATGGCTGATAACAGATAGTAATAGATTGTATTCCCCTGTCCTACAGTCGGCCCCTCCTGACATGGCTGATAACAGATAGTAATAGATTGTAGTCCCCTGTCCTACAGTCGGCCTCTCCCCTCCTGACATGGCTGATAACAGATAGTAATAGATTGTATTCCCCTGTCCTACAGTCGGCCTCTCCCCTCCTGACATGGCTGATAACAGATAGTAATAGATTGTATTCCCCAGTCCTACAGTCGGCCTCTCCCCTCCTGACATGGCTGATAACAGATAGTAATAGATTGTATTCCCCTGTCCTACAGTCGGCCTCTCCCCCCTGACATGGCTGATAACAGATAGTAATAGATTGTATTCCCCTGTCCTACAGTCGGCCTCTCCTCTCCTGACATGGCTGATAACAGAGAGTAATAGATTGTATTCCCCTGTCCTACAGTCGGACTCTCCTCTCCTGACATGGCTGATAACAGATAGTAATAGATTGTATTCCCCTGTCCTACAGTCGGCCTCTCCTCTCCTGACATGGCTGATAACAGAGAGTAATAGATTGTATTCCCCTGTCCCACAGTCGGCCTCTCCTCTCCTGACATGGCTGATAACAGATAGTAATAGATTGTAGTCACCTGTCGTACAGTCGGCCTCTCCTCTCCTGACGTGGCTGATAACAGATAGTAATAGATTGTATTCCCCTGTCCTACAGTCGGCCTCTCCCCTCCTGACATGGCTGATAACAGATAGTAATAGATTGTATTCCCCTGTCCTACAGTCGGACTCTCCTCTCCTGACATGGCTGATAACAGACAGTAATAGATTGTATTCCCCTTTCCTACAGTCGGCCTCTCCTCTCCTGACATGGCTGATAACAGATAGTAATAGATTGTATTCCCCTGTCCTACAGTCGGCCTCTCCTCCTGACATGGCTGATAACAGATAGTAATAGATTGTATTCCCCAGTCCTACAGTCGGCCTCTCCTCTCCTGACATGGCTGATAACAGATAGTAATAGATTGTATTCCCCTGTCCTACAGTCGGCCTCTCCTCCTGACATGGCTGATAACAGATAGTAATAGATTGTATTCCCCTGTCCTACAGTCGGCCTCTCCCCTCCTGACATGGCTGATAACAGATAGTAATAGATTGTATTCCCCTGTCCTACAGTCGGCCTCTCCTGACGTGGCTGATAACAGATAGTAATAGATTGTATTCCCCTGTCCTACAGTCGGCCTCTCCTCCTGACATGGCTGATAACAGATAGTAATAGATTGTATTCCCCTGTCCTACAGTCGGCCTCTCTCCTCCTGATGTGGCTGATAACAGATAGTAATAGATTGTATTCCCCTGTCCTACAGTCAGCCTCTCCTCTCCTGACGTGGCTGATAACAGATAGTAATAGACTGTATTCCCCTGTCCTACAGTCGGCCTCTCCTCTCCTGACGTGGCTGATAACAGATAGTAATAGATTGTATTCCCCTGTCCTACAGTCGGCCTCTCCCCTCCGGACGTGGCTGATAACAGATAGTAATAGATTGTATTCCCCTGTCCTACAGTCGGCCTCTCCCCTCCTGACATGGCTGATAACAGATAGTAATAGATTGTATTCCCCTGTCCTACAGTCGGACTCTCCTCTCCTGACATGGCTGATAACAGATAGTAATAGATTGTATTCCCCAGTCCTACAGTCGGACTCTCCTCTCCTGACATGGCTGATAACAGATAGTAATAGATTGTATTCCCCTGTCCTACAGTCGGCCTCTCCTGACATGACTGATAACAGATAGTAATAGATTGTATTCCCCTGTCCTACAGTCGGCCTCTCCCCTCCTGACGTGGCTGATAACAGATAGTAATAGATTGTATTCCCCTGTCCTACAGTCGGCCTCTCCTCTCCTGACATGGCTGATAACAGATAGTAATAGATTGTATTCCCCTGTCCTACAGTCGGCCTCTCCCCTCCTGACGTGGCTGATAACAGATAGTAATAGATTGTAGTCACCTGTCCTACAGTCGGCCTCTCCCCTCCTGACATGGCTGATAACAGATAGTAATAGATTGTATTCCCCTGTCCTACAGTCGGACTCTCCTCTCCTGACATGGCTGATAACAGATAGTAATAGATTGTATTCCCCTGTCCTACAGTCGGACTCTCCTCTCCTGACATGGCTGATAACAGATAGTAATAGATTGTATTCCCCTGTCCTACAGTCGGCCTCTCCTCTCCTGACATGGCTGATAACAGATAGTAATAGATTGTATTCCCCTGTCCTACAGTCGGCCTCTCCTCCTGACATGGCTGATAACAGATAGTAATAGATTGTATTCCCCAGTCCTACAGTCGGCCTCTCCTCCTGACATGGCTGATAACAGATAGTAATAGATTGTATTCCCCTGTTCTACAGTCGGCCTCTCCCCTCCTGACATGGCTGATAACAGATAGTAATAGATTGTATTCCCCTGTCCTACAGTCGGCCTCTCCTCCGACGTGGCTGATAACAGATAGTAATAGATTGTATTCCCCTGTCCTACAGTCGGCCTCTCCTCTCCTGACACGGCTGATAACAGATAGTAATAGATTGTATTCCCCTGTCCTACAGTCGGCCTCTCCCCTCCTGACACGGCTGATAACAGATAGTAATAGATTGTATTCCCCTGTCCTACAGTCGGCCTCTCCCCTCCTGACATGGCTGATAACAGATAGTAATAGATTGTATTCCCCTGTTCTACAGTCGGCCTCTCCCCTCCTGACACGGCTGATAACAGATAGTAATAGATTGTATTCCCCTGTCCTACAGTCGGCCTCTCCTCTCCTGACATGGCTGATAACAGATAGTAATAGATTTTATTCCCCTGTCCTACAGTCGGCCTCTCCTCCTGACATGGCTGATAACAGATAGTAATAGATTGTATTCCCCTGTCCTACAGTCGGCCTCTCCTCTCCTGACATGGCTGATAACAGATAGTAATAGACTGTATTCCCCTGTCCTACAGTCAGCCTCTCCTCTCCTGACGTGGCTGATAACAGATAGTAATAGATTGTATTCCCCTGTCCTACAGTCGGCCTCTCCCCTCCTGACGTGGCTGATAACAGATAGTAATAGATTGTAGTCACCTGTCCTACAGTCAGCCTCTCCCCTCCTGACGTGGCTGATAACAGATAGTAATAGATTGTATTCCCCTGTCCTACAGTCGGCCTCTCCCCTCCTGACATGGCTGATAACAGATAGTAATAGATTGTAGTCCCCTGTCCTACAGTCGGCCTCTCCCCTCCTGACATGGCTGATAACAGATAGTAATAGATTGTATTCCCCTGTCCTACAGTCGGCCTCTCCCCTCCTGACATGGCTGATAACAGATAGTAATAGATTGTATTCCCCAGTCCTACAGTCGGCCTCTCCCCTCCTGACATGGCTGATAACAGATAGTAATAGATTGTATTCCCCTGTCCTACAGTTGGCCTCTCCCCCCTGACATGGCTGATAACAGATAGTAATAGATTGTATTCCCCTGTCCTACAGTCGGCCTCTCCTCTCCTGACATGGCTGATAACAGAGAGTAATAGATTGTATTCCCCTGTCCCACAGTCGGCCTCTCCTCTCCTGACATGGCTGATAACAGATAGTAATAGATTGTAGTCACCTGTCGTACAGTCGGCCTCTCCTCTCCTGACGTGGCTGATAACAGATAGTAATAGATTGTATTCCCCTGTCCTACAGTCGGCCTCTCCCCTCCTGACATGGCTGATAACAGATAGTAATAGATTGTATTCCCCTGTCCTACAGTCGGACTCTCCTCTCCTGACATGGCTGATAACAGACAGTAATAGATTGTATTCCCCTGTCCTACAGTCGGCCTCTCCTCTCCTGACATGGCTGATAACAGATAGTAATAGATTGTATTCCCCTGTCCTACAGTCGGCCTCTCCTCCTGACATGGCTGATAACAGATAGTAATAGATTGTATTCCCCTGTCCTACAGTCGGCCTCTCCTGACGTGGCTGATAACAGATAGTAATAGATTGTATTCCCCTGTCCTACAGTCGGCCTCTCCTCCTGACATGGCTGATAACAGATAGTAATAGATTGTATTCCCCTGTCCTACAGTCGGCCTCTCTCCTCCTGACGTGGCTGATAACAGATAGTAATAGACTGTATTCCCCTGTTCTACAGTCGGCCTCTCCTCTCCTGACGTGGCTGATAACAGATAGTAATAGATTGTATTCCCCTGTCCTACAGTCGGCCTCTCCCCTCCGGACGTGGCTGATAACAGATAGTAATAGATTGTATTCCCCTGTCCTACAGTCGGCCTCTCCCCTCCTGACATGGCTGATAACAGATAGTAATAGATTGTATTCCCCTGTCCTACAGTCGGACTCTCCTCTCCTGACATGGCTGATAACAGATAGTAATAGATTGTATTCCCCAGTCCTACAGTCGGACTCTCCTCTCCTGACATGGCTGATAACAGATAGTAATAGATTGTATTCCCCTGTCCTACAGTCGGCCTCTCCCCTCCTGACGTGGCTGATAACAGATAGTAATAGATTGTATTCCCCTGTCCTACAGTCGGCCTCTCCCCTCCTGACGTGGCTGATAACAGATAGTAATAGATTGTAGTCACCTGTCCTACAGTCGGCCTCTCCCCTCCTGACATGGCTGATAACAGATAGTAATAGATTGTATTCCCCTGTCCTACAGTCGGCCTCTCCTCTCCTGACATGGCTGATAACAGATAGTAATAGATTGTATTCCCCTGTCCTACAGTCGGCCTCTCCTCCTGACATGGCTGATAACAGATAGTAATAGATTGTATTCCCCAGTCCTACAGTCGGCCTCTCCTCCTGACATGGCTGATAACAGATAGTAATAGATTGTATTCCCCTGTTCTACAGTCGGCCTCTCCCCTCCTGACATGGCTGATAACAGATAGTAATAGATTGTATTCCCCTGTCCTACAGTCGGCCTCTCCTGACGTGGCTGATAACAGATAGTAATAGATTGTATTCCCCTGTCCTACAGTCGGCCTCTCCTCTCCTGACACGGCTGATAACAGATAGTAATAGATTGTATTCCCCTGTCCTACAGTCGGCCTCTCCCCTCCTGACACGGCTGATAACAGATAGTAATAGATTGTATTCCCCTGTCCTACAGTCGGCCTCTCCCCTCCTGACATGGCTGATAACAGATAGTAATAGATTGTATTCCCCTGTTCTACAGTCGGCATCTCCCCTCCTGACACGGCTGATAACAGATAGTAATAGATTGTATTCCCCTGTCCTACAGTCGGCCTCTCCTCTCCTGACATGGCTGATAACAGATAGTAATAGATTTTATTCCCCTGTCCTACAGTCGGCCTCTCCTCCTGACATGGCTGATAACAGATAGTAATAGATTGTATTCCCCTGTCCTACAGTCGGCCTCTCCTCTCCTGACATGGCTGATAACAGATAGTAATAGACTGTATTCCCCTGTCCTACAGTCAGCCTCTCCTCTCCTGACGTGGCTGATAACAGATAGTAATAGATTGTATTCCCCTGTCCTACAGTCGGCCTCTCCCCTCCTGACGTGGCTGATAACAGATAGTAATAGATTGTAGTCACCTGTCCTACAGTCAGCCTCTCCCCTCCTGACGTGGCTGATAACAGATAGTAATAGATTGTATTCCCCTGTCCTACAGTCGGCCTCTCCCCTCCTGACATGGCTGATAACAGATAGTAATAGATTGTATTCCCCTGTCCTACAGTCGGCCTCTCCTCCTGACATGGCTGATAACAGATAGTAATAGATTGTATTCCCCTGTCCTACAGTCGGCCTCTCCTCTCCTGACATGGCTGATAACAGATAGTAATAGATTGTATTCCCCTGTCCTACAGTCGGCCTCTCTCTTCTCCTGACATGGCTGATAACAGATAGTAATAGATTGTAGTCACCTGTCCTACAGTCGGCCTCTCCCCCCCCTGACATGGCTGATAACAGATAGTAATAGATTGTATTACCCTGTCCTACAGTCGGCCTCTCCTCTCCTGACATGGCTGATAACAGATAGTAATAGATTGTATTCCCCTGTCCTACAGTCGGCCTCTCCTGACATGGCTGATAACAGATAGTAATAGATTGTATTCCCCTGTCCTACAGTCGGCCTCTCCTCCTGATGTGGCTGATAACAGATAGTAATAGATTGTATTCCCCTGTCCTACAGTCAGCCTCTCCTCTCCTGACGTGGCTGATAACAGATAGTAATAGACTGTATTCCCCTGTCCTACAGTCAGCCTCTCCTCTCCTGACGTGGCTGATAACAGATAGTAATAGATTGTATTCCCCTGTCCTACAGTCGGCCTCTCCCCTCCTGACGTGGCTGATAACAGATAGTAATAGATTGTATTCCCCTGTCCTACAGTCGGCCTCTCCTCTCCTGACATGGCTGATAACAGATAGTAATAGATTGTATTCCCCTGTCCTACAGTCGGCCTCTCTCTTCTCCTGACATGGCTGATAACAGATAGTAATAGATTGTAGTCACCTGTCCTACAGTCGGCCTCTCCCCCCCTGACACGGCTGATAACAGATAGTAATAGATTGTAGTCCCCTGTCCTACAGTCGGCCTCTCCCCCCCCTGACATGGCTGATAACAGATAGTAATAGATTGTATTACCCTGTCCTACAGTCGGCCTCTCCTGACATGGCTGATAACAGATAGTAATAGATTGTATTCCCCTCTCCTACAGTCGGCCTCTCCCCTCCTAACATGGCTGATAACAGATAGTAATAGATTGTATTCCCCTGTCCTACAGTCGGCCTCTCCTGACATGACTGATAACAGATAGTAATAGATTGTATTCCCCTGTCCTACAGTCGGCCTCTCCTCTCCTGACATGGCTGATAACAGATAGTAATAGATTGTATTCCCCTGTCCTACAGTCGGCCTCTCCCCTCCTGACGTGGCTGATAACAGATAGTAATAGATTGTATTCACCTGTCCTACAGTCGGCCTCTCCTCTCCTGACATGGCTGATAACAGATAGTAATAGATTGTATTCACCTGTCCTACAGTCGGCCTCTCCTCTCCTGACATGGCTGATAACAGATAGTAATAGATTGTAGTCACCTGTCCTACAGTCGGCCTCTCCTCTCCTGACATGGCTGATAACAGATAGTAATAGATTGTATTCCCCTGTCCTACAGTCGGCCTCTCCTCTCCTGACATGGCTGATAACAGATAGTAATAGATTGTATTCCCCTGTCCTACAGTCGGCCTCTCCCCTCCTGACATGGCTGATAACAGATAGTAATAGATTGTATTCCCCTGTCCTACAGTCGGCCTCTCCTGACGTGGCTGATAACAGATAGTAATAGATTGTATTCCCCTGTCCTACAGTCGGCCTCTCCTCTCCTGACGTGGCTGATAACAGATAGTAATAGATTGTATTCACCTGTCCTACAGTCGGCCTCTCCCCTCCTGACATGGCTGATAACAGATAGTAATAGACTGTATTCCCCTGTCCTACAGTCGGCCTCTCCCCTCCTGACATGGCTGATAACAGATAGTAATAGATTGTATTCCCCTGTCCTACAGTCGGCCTCTCCTCTCCTGACGTGGCTGATAACAGATAGTAATAGATTGTATTCCCCTGTCCTACAGTCGGCCTCTCCTCTCCTGACGTGGCTGATAACAGAGTAATAGATTGTAGTCACCTGTCCTACAGTCGGCCTCTCCTGACATGGCTGATAACAGATAGTAATAGATTGTATTCCCCTGTCCTACAGTCGGCCTCTCCCCTCCTGACATGGCTGATAACAGATAGTAATAGATTGTATTCCCCTGTCCTACAGTCGGCCTCTCCTCTCCTGACATGGCTGATAACAGATAGTAATAGATTGTATTCCCCTGTCCTACAGTCGGCCTCTCCTCTCCTGACATGGCTGATAACAGATAGTAATAGATTGTATTCCCCTGTCCTACAGTCGGCCTCTCCCCTCCTGACATGGCTGATAACAGATAGTAATAGATTGTATTCCCCTGTCCTACAGTCGGCCTCTCCCCTCCTGACATGGCTGATAACAGATAGTAATAGACTGTATTCCCCTGTCCTACAGTCGGCCTCTCATGACATGGCTGATAACCGTGCGGTGCAGCAGTCTTGTAGACATTCGCTGGTTCTTTGCTGCAGTTATTTCTGGCTCCTGCTCTACACAACATAGATAAGAACATTCCGGATCCGCACAGCACATGAGAATGAGAGTGACGGAGGGTGAAGTTATTGCACCGTATCCAATGTATCCACCATAACCAACATATCCACCGTATATCCAGCGTCTCCAGAATTGCAGACAAGAACAAACAACAAGAGACACCATAGTGCATAACCGCAGAAACCTACAGCCCATGTACTACAACACCAATCAGTGCACAGAAATCACCAGTGACATCACTGAGAATACAGCCTATACATATATAAGAGATCAGCAGTGACATCACTGAGAATACAGCCTATCCATATACTAGAGATCAGCAGCAGTGACATCACTGAGAATACAGCCTATCCATATACTAGAGATCAGCAGCAGTGACATCACTGAGAATACAGCCTATCCATATACTAGAGATCAGCAGCGGTGACATCACTGAGAATACAGCCTATCCATATACTAGAGATCAGCAGTGACATCACTGAGAATACAGCCTATCCATATACTAGAGATCAGCAGCAGTGACATCACTGAGAATACAGCCTATCCATATACTAGAGATCAGCAGTGACATCACTGAGAATACAGCCTATCCATATGCTAGAGATCAGCAGTGGTGACATCACTGAGAATACAGCCTATCCATATACTAGAGATCACCAGCAGTGACATCACTGAGAATACAGCCTATCCATATACTAGAGATCAGCAGCGGTGACATCACTGAGAATACAGCCTATCCATATACTAGAGATCAGCAGCGGTGACATCACTGAGAATACAGCCTATCCATATACTAGAGATCAGCAGCAGTGACATCACTGAGAATACAGCCTATCCATATACTAGAGATCAGCAGTGACATCACTGAGAATACAGCCTATCCATATACTAGAGATCAGCAGCGGTGACATCACTGAGAATACAGCCTATCCATATACTAGAGATCAGCAGCAGTGACATCACTGAGAATACAGCCTATCCATATACTAGAGATCAGCAGTGACATCACTGAGAATACAGCCTATCCATATACTAGAGATCAGCAGCAGTGACATCACTGAGAATACAGCCTATCCATATACTAGAGATCAGCAGCGGTGACATCACTGAGAATACAGCCTATCCATATACTAGAGATCAGCAGTGACATCACTGAGAATACAGCCTATCCATATACTAGAGATCAGCAGCGGTGACATCACTGAGAATACAGCCTATCCATATACTAGAGATCAGCAGTGACATCACTGAGAATACAGCCTATCCATATACTAGAGATCAGCGGTGACATCACTGAGAATACAGCCTATCCATATACTAGAGATCAGCGGTGACATCACTGAGAATACAGCCTATCCATATACTAGAGATCAGCAGTGACATCACTGAGAATACAGCCTATCCATATACTAGAGATCAGCGGTGACATCACTGAGAATACAGCCTATCCATATACTAGAGATCAGCAGCGGTGACATCACTGAGAATACAGCCTATCCATATACTAGAGATCAGCAGTGACATCACTGAGAATACAGCCTATCCGTATACTAGAGATCAGCAGCAGTGACATCACTGAGAATACAGCCTATCCATATACTAGAGATCAGCAGCGGTGACATCACTGAGAATACAGCCTATCCATATACTAGAGATCAGCAGTGGTGACATCACTGAGAATACAGCCTATCCATATACTAGAGATCAGCAGTGGTGACATCACTGAGAATACAGCCTATCCGTATACTAGAGATCAGCAGCGGTGACATCACTGAGAATACAGCCTATACATATACTAGAGATCAGCAGCAGTGACATCACTGAGAATACAGCCTATCATATACTAGAGATCAGCAGCGGTGACATCACTGAGAATACAGCCTATCATATACTAGAGATCAGCAGCGGTGACATCACTGAGAATACAGCCTATCCATATACTAGAGATCAGCAGTGACATCACTGAGAATACAGCCTATCCATATACTAGAGATCAGCAGCGGTGACATCACTGAGAATACAGCCTATCCATATACTAGAGATCAGCAGCAGTGACATCACTGAGAATACAGCCTATCCATATACTAGAGATCAGCAGCGGTGGCATCACTGAGAATACAGCCTATCCATATACTAGAGATCAGCAGTGACATCACTGAGAATACAGCCTATCCATATACTAGAGATCAGCAGTGACATCACTGAGAATACAGCCTATCCATATACTAGAGATCAGCAGCGGTGACATCACTGAGAATACAGCCTATCCGTATACTAGAGATCAGCAGCAGTGACATCACTGAGAATACAGCCTATCCATATACTAGAGATCAGCAGCGGTGACATCACTGAGAATACAGCCTATCCATATACTAGAGATCAGCAGTGACATCACTGAGAATACAGCCTATCCATATACTAGAGATCAGCAATGACATCACTGAGAATACAGCCTATCCATATACTAGAGATCAGCAGCAGTGACATCACTGAGAATACAGCCTATCCATATACTAGAGATCAGCAGCGGTGACATCACTGAGAATACAGCCTATCCATATACCAGAGATCAGCAGTGACATCACTGAGAATACAGCCTATCCATATACTAGAGATCAGCAGTGACATCACTGAGAATACAGCCTATCCATATACTAGAGATCAGCAGTGACATCACTGAGAATACAGCCTATCCATATACTAGAGATCAGCAGTGACATCACTGAGAATACAGCCTATCCATATACTAGAGATCAGCAGCAGTGACATCACTGAGCATACAGCCTATCCATATACTAGAGATCAGCAGTGACATCACTGAGAATACAGCCTATCCATATACTAGAGATCAGCGGTGACATCACTGAGAATACAGCCTATCCATATACTAGAGATCAGCGGTGACATCACTGAGAATACAGCCTATCCATATACTAGAGATCAGCGGTGACATGACTGAGAATACAGCCTATCCATATACTAGAGATCAGCAGTGACATCACTGAGAATACAGCCTATCCATATACTAGAGATCAGCAGCAGTGACATCACTGAGCATACAGCCTATCCATATACTAGAGATCAGCAGTGACATCACTGAGAATACAGCCTATCCATATACTAGAGATCAGCGGTGACATCACTGAGAATACAGCCTATCCATATACTAGAGATCAGCAGTGACATCACTGAGAATACAGCCTATCCATATACTAGAGATCAGCAGCAGTGACATCACTGAGCATACAGCCTATCCATATACTAGAGATCAGCAGTGACATCACTGAGCATACAGCCTATCCATATACTAGAGATCAGCAGTGACATCACTGAGAATACAGCCTATCCATATACTAGAGATCAGCGGTGACATCACTGAGAATACAGCCTATCCATATACTAGAGATCAGCGGTGACATGACATACCTTCGGTGAGCTGCTGCTCCAGGTCTTTGATCTCCTCGGTCTCCCTGGCGATACGTGAGAGCATCTCGTCCAGCCGCCCCTCCAGCTCCTTGTACTGTCTGTCCATCATCTCCAGCTGCTGTTCTTTACTGATCTTCTGAGCCTTTACATGGGACTGCAGAGGAAGGAAAGAAGGCTCAGATACAGGGAATATTTCTATCGGCTGCGGTGCAGCGCCCCCTACAAGTAACAGAGTGAACTCTCCAGCCTGCCGTGTACGATTACAGTCATCTACCTGCAGACAGAGCAGAAGGAACAGGAACCAAAATCAACCCTGTACAACGTGGAGTCAGCTGTGCAAAGCTCTGCAGCCAGGAACAGGTTAATGATTCATGTGAGGCCAAACAGGAGGCGACACCCCAGCTCCTGTATCATGGAGCTACCAGTGTGAACGGGGCCCCAGCAGACTATACAATGCGCTGCAGAGCATTGCACCTGGTCACTTCCTCATGCACTTTCAGAAACTTTCAGCTGTGGGGGAGAGGAAGGCGCAGGATCTGATCGGGGATGGAACCGCAGCTCTGAGGGTTTGAAATCACAGAACAGGAAGCCCCGGCAGCAGCCAATGAGAGACGGCCTCTGCTCCGACCCCCCTCTACAAAGAACTGAATTGTTCTCCTCCCTGCAACAGTCAGACACAATGTCCGCCTGTACAAGGAGCCAGGAAGAGATCACTAATAGATCCCTGAAGGGCTCATTATTAGCACGCACAGTGTTTGTACACAGGATGATGTAAGAGATCACAATATATATATATATACACACACACACACACACATATCCACAGACACTAAGGAGGAAACTGCAGGGATCCATCACAGGACAGATCAGTATACAACTACTGCAAAGGGAATCTGCAATTAGCCCGTGTACACGTCACATCTGGGGGGCTATGTACTGAATAGTGTAGGCCGTGTACACGTCACATCTGGGGGCTATGTACTGAATAGTGTAGGTCGTGTACACGTCACATCTGGGGGCTATGTACTGAATAGTGTAGGTCGTGTACACGTCACATCTGGGGGGCTATGTACTGAATAGTGTAGGCCGTGTACACGTCACATCTGGGGGGCTATGTACGGAATAGTGTAGGTCGTGTACACGTCACATCTGGGGGCTATGTACTGAATAGTGTAGGTCGTGTACACGTCACATCTGGGGGCTATGTACTGAATAGTGTAGGCCGTGTACACGTCACATCTGGGGGCTATGTACTGAATAGTGTAGGTCGTGTACACGTCACATCTGGGGGGCTATGTACTGAATAGTGTAGGCCGTGTACACGTCACATCTGGGGGCTATGTACTGAATAGTGTAGGCCGTGTACACGTCACATCTGGGGGCTATGTACTGAATAGTGTAGGCCGTGTACACGTCACATCTGGGGGGCTATGTACTGAATAGTGTAGGCCGTGTACACGTCACATCTGGGGGGCTATGTACTGAATAGTGTAGGCCGTGTACACGTCACATCTGGGGGGCTATGTACTGAATAGTGTAGGCCGTGTACACGTCACATCTGGGGGGCTATGTACTGAATAGTGTAGGCCGTGTACACGTCACATCTGGGGGGCTATGTACTGAATAGTGTAGGCCGTGTACACGTCACATCTGGGGGGCTATGTACTAAATAGTGTAGGCCGTGTACACGTCACATCTGGGGGGCTATGTACTGAATAGTGTAGGTCGTGTACACGTCACATCTGGGGGGCTATGTACTGAATAGTGTAGGCCGTGTACACGTCACATCTGGGGGGCTATGTACTGAATAGTGTAGGTCGTGTACACGTCACATCTGGGGGGCTATGTACTGAATAGTGTAGGTCGTGTACACGTCACATCTGGGGGGCTATGTACTGAATAGTGTAGGTCGTGTACACGTCACATCTGGGGGACTATGTACTGAATAGTGTAGGCCGTGTACACGTCACATCTGGGGGGCTATGTACTGAATAGTGTAGGCCGTGTACACGTCACATCTGGGGGGCTATGTACTGAATAGTGTAGCCCGTGTACACGTCACATCTGGGGGGCTATGTACTGAATAGTGTAGGCCGTGTACACGTCACATCTGGGGGGCTATGTACTGAATAGTGTAGGCCGTGTACACGTCACATCTGGGGGGCTATGTACTGAATAGTGTAGGCCGTGTACACGTCACATCTGGGGGCTATGTACTGAATAGTGTAGGTCGTGTACACGTCACATCTGGGGGGCTATGTACTGAATAGTGTAGGTCGTGTACACGTCACATCTGGGGGGCTATGTACTGAATAGTGTAGGTCGTGTACACGTCACATCTGGGGGCTATGTACTGAATAGTGTAGGCCGTGTACACGTCACATCTGGGGGGGCTATGTACTGAATAGTGTAGGCCGTGTACACGTCACATCTGGGGGGCTATGTACTGAATAGTGTAGGCCGTGTACACGCCACATCTGGGGGGCTATGTACTGAATAGTGTAGGTCGTGTACACGTCACATCTGGGGGGCTATGTACTGAATAGTGTAGGCCGTGTACACGTCACATCTGGGGGGCTATGTACTGAATAGTGTAGGTCGTGTACACGTCACATCTGGGGGCTATGTACTGAATAGTGTAGGCCGTGTACACGTCACATCTGGGGGGCTATGTACTGAATAGTGTAGGTCGTGTACACGTCACATCTGGGGGGCTATGTACTGAATAGTGTAGGTCGTGTACACGTCACATCTGGGGGGCTATGTACTGAATAGTGTAGGTCGTGTACACGTCACATCTGGGGGGCTATGTACTGAATAGTGTAGGCCGTGTACACGTCACATCTGGGGGGCTATGTACTGAATAGTGTAGGTCGTGTACACGTCACATCTGGGGGCTATGTACTGAATAGTGCAGGTTAGGCTAGGCTGTGTCATACGCTGCGGACATGTCTGGTATTGCAGTGTGTCCCCCTTACATGTCCTGTGTATAGGACTACATGACTCATCAGGGTCATATATGTGATTCCAGGTCTAGTCTGCTGCGGCTACATACATAATACACGGGGCACACTGTGGACACGTCTGGTATCACGCTACGTCCCCCTCACTGGGGATCACCTGAGGCACGTGAGCTGTACACAGTCGATTCATCCTCCTGACTACTATCCCCATCATTGTCAGCAGCGGGCACTGATCTGGCCACAGAGGGAGCTCTCACCACTGGAGACACTAGAGGTACAGCGGGTACGGAGAGTATTCAGACCTCTTTACATTCTTCACTCTTTGTTTCATTGCAGCCATTTGCTAAAAGCAAAAAAGTTCCTTTTATTCCTCATTAATGTACACTCCGCTCCCCATCCTGACAGAAAATACAGAAATGTAGATATTTCTGCAAATTTATTAAAAAAGAAACCCTGCAATCTCCCATGGCCATAAGTATTCGGAGCCTTTGCTGAATATATAACTCACTGCTGTCCATTTCCTTCTGATCCTCCTTGAGATGGTTCTACTCCTTCATTGGGGACAGGACGACTGGGTGTAATTGTAGGAAAGATGAATGTGGCCAAGTACAGAGAGATCCTGGAAGAAAACCTCTGCCAGAGTGCTCTGGACCTCAGACTGGGCCGAAGGTTCCAACAAGACAATGACCCTAAGCACACAGCTAAAATAACTAAGGAACAACTCTGTGACCATTCCTGACTGGCCCAGCCAGAGCCCGGACCTCAACCCAACTGAGCATCTCTGGAGAGACCTGAAAATGGCTCCACCAACGTTCACCATCCAACCTGACGGAACTGGAGAGGATCTGCAAGGAAGAATGGCCGAGGATCCCCAAATCCAGATGTGAGAAACTTGTTGTATCATTCCCAAGAAGACTCCTGGCTGTACTAGCTCAGAAGGAAGCGGCTTCTACTCAGTACTGAGCAAAGGCTCGGAATACTTATGGCCATGGGAGATTGCAGGGTTTCTTTTTTAATAAATTTGCAGAAATATCTACATTTCTGTATTTTCTGTCAGGATGGGGAGCGGAGTGTACATTACTGAGGAATAACATGGCTGCAATGAAACAAAGAGTGAAGAATGTAAAGGGGTCTGAATACTTTCCGTACCCACTGTATATATGACATGATACCGTCCACCCTCCCCCTCCTGACCACCACTCACGTGTCTCGGATCCTGGGGGCTGAGGTTGTCGAGGTGTCGTTGCAGCTCCTGGATCTCGCGCTGCTTCTTGTTCACGTCTGTCCGCTGCCGCTCCATCTGCCGCTCCAGCGCCTGCGCCTCCTCCTTCAGCTGGTTGAGGAGCCCGATCCTGGCGCTCAGCTGGTGCCGCAGCTCCTCCTTCTCCGCCTCAGAGATCTACATAAGAAAACAAATCGCGCCCATCAGAGTCCGAGGAAAGCTGGATTGTAATACAGGGGCAATGAATGAACCTCCGAGCTACTGGAGCAGAGGGGTCGGCACAGTAAGCGTCCACCTGCTGCAGCATCATCATCCGGCAATCTACACCCCATTACAGCTCACACAGAACTTGTCACCCAGCTTTCCCAGACTCCTGCACAGTAAACCTCCATTGCTAATAGTCACGTATACCCTGCTGAAGGATTTGTTCTTCAGAAGAACAGAAAAGCTGGGTGAACAGCCTTACCCGTCACCACCCAATGAAGGGGTTAATACGAAGCCTAAGGTCAGGGGCCAGTCAGGGCAGTCTGGATGTTGGGGCAGGGAGGCAGGGCAATACTAAAACCAATAATTGTCCCACTCTCTACTGATGCCCTCCAGGGGGCGCTGTTTACATTAGTGCACTACCCCCCCCCCACCCCCAATCGCCCCCCGGCACCTTCTTCTGGGTCACGGCGTCCTCCAGCTCCTTCAGCTCTTCAGACGCTTTCAGGATCTGCTGCTCGGCCTGGACAATCTCCTGACGCAGCTCACTCAGCCTGGCTTCAGCTAAGACAATAAAAATGAAGAAAACTCAAATTCTGGAGGCACCAAAAGGTCTACAAGTGGTTAACCTGCAGTTCTACAACCCCCCTCATTGTGCCGTGTAGCAGGTCCTGCCCCCTAGTGGTCTCCGGCAGCCTAACCCCCCTCATTGTGCCGTGTAGCAGGTCCTGCCCCCTAGTGGTCTCCGGCAGCCTAACCCCCCTCATTGTGCCGTGTAGCAGGTCCTGCCCCCTAGTGGTCTCCGGCAGCCTAACCCCCCTCATTGTGCCGTGTAGCAGGTCCTGCCCCCTAGTGGTCTCCGGCAGCCTAACCCTCCTCATTGTGCCGTGTAGCAGGTCCTGCCCCCTAGTGGTCTCCGGAAGCCTAACCCCCCCTCATTGTGCCGTGTAGCAGGCCCTGCCCCCTAGTGGTCTCCGGCAGCCTAACCCCCCTCATTGTGCCGTGTAGCAGGCCCTGCCCCCTAGTGGTCTCCGGCAGCCTAACCCCCCTCATTGTGCCGTGTAGCAGGCCCTGCCCCCTAGTGGTCTCCGGCAGCCTAACCCTCCTCATTGTGCCGTGTAGCAGGCCCTGCCCCCTAGTGGTCTCCGGCAGCCTAACCCTCCTCATTGTGCCGTGTAGCAGGCCCTGCCCCCTAGTGGTCTCCGGCAGCCTAACCCTCCTCATTGTGCCGTGTAGCAGGTCCTGCCCCCTAGTGGTCTCCGGCAGCCTAACCCCCCTCATTGTGCCGTGTAGCAGGTCCTGCCCCCTAGTGGTCTCCGGAAGCCTAACCCCCTCATTGTGCCGTGTAGCAGGTCCTGCCCCCTAGTGGTCTCCGGCAGCCTAACCCTCCTCATTGTGCCGTGTAGCAGGTCCTGCCCCCTAGTGGTCTCCGGCAGCCTAACCCCCCTCATTGTGCCGTGTAGCAGGTCCTGCCCCCTAGTGGTCTCTGGAAGCCTAACCCCCCTCATTGTGCCATGTAGCAGGTCCTGCCCCCTAGTGGTCTCCGGCAGCCTAACCCCCCTCATTGTGCCGTGTAGCAGGTCCTGCCCCCTAGTGGTCTCCGGCAGCCTAACCCCCCTCATTGTGCCGTGTAGCAGGTCCTGCCCCCTAGTGGTCTCCGGCAGCCTAACCCTCCTCAATGTGCCGTGTAGCAGGCCCTGCCCCCTAGTGGTCTCCGGCAGCCTAACCCCCCCTCATTGTGCCGTGTAGCAGGTCCTGCCCCCTAGTGGTCTCCGGCAGCCTAACCCCCCCTCATTGTGCCGTGTAGCAGGCCCTGCCCCCTAGTGGTCTCCGGCAGCCTAACCCCCCTCATTGTGCCATGTAGCAGGTCCTGCCCCCTAGTGGTCTCCGGCAGCCTAACCCTCCTCATTATGCCGTGTAGCAGGTCCTGCCCCCTAGTGGTCTCCGGCAGCCTAACCCCCCTCATTGTGCCGTGTAGCAGGTCCTGCCCCCTAGTGGTCTCCGGAAGCCTAACCCCCCCTCATTGTGCCATGTAGCAGGTCCTGCCCCCTAGTGGTCTCCGGCAGCCTAACCCCCCTCATTGTGCCGTGTAGCAGGTCCTGCCCCCTAGTGGTCTCCGGCAGCCTAACCCCCCTCATTGTGCCGTGTAGCAGGTCCTGCCCCCTAGTGGTCTCCGGAAGCCTAATCCCCCTCATTGTGCCGTGTAGCAAGTCCTGCCCCCTAGTGGTCTCCGGAAGCCTAACCCCCCTCATTGTGCCGTGTAGCAGGTCCTGCCCCCTAGTGGTCTCCGGCAGCCTAACCCCCCTCATTGTGCCGTGTAGCAGGTCCTGCCCCCTAGTGGTCTCCGGCAGCCTAACCCCCCTCATTGTGCCGTGTAGCAGGCCCTGCCCCCTAGTGGTCTCCGGCAGCCTAACCCCCCTCATTGTGCCGTGTAGCAGGCCCTGCCCCCTAGTGGTCTCCGGCAGCCTAACCCTCCTCATTGTGCCGTGTAGCAGGTCCTGCCCCCTAGTGGTCTCCGGCAGCCTAACCCCCCCTCATTGTGCCGTGTAGCAGGTCCTGCCCCCTAGTGGTCTCCGGCAGCCTAACCCCCCTCATTGTGCCGTGTAGCAGGTCCTGCCCCCTAGTGGTCTCCGGCAGCCTAACCCCCCCCTCATTGTGCCGTGTAGCAGGTCCTGCCCCCTAGTGGTCTCCGGCAGCCTAACCCTCCTCATTGTGCCGTGTAGCAGGTCCTGCCCCCTAGTGGTCTCCGGAAGCCTAACCCCCCCTCATTGTGCCGTGTAGCAGGCCCTGCCCCCTAGTGGTCTCCGGCAGCCTAACCCCCCTCATTGTGCCGTGTAGCAGGCCCTGCCCCCTAGTGGTCTCCGGCAGCCTAACCCCCCTCATTGTGCCGTGTAGCAGGCCCTGCCCCCTAGTGGTCTCCGGCAGCCTAACCCTCCTCATTGTGCCGTGTAGCAGGCCCTGCCCCCTAGTGGTCTCCGGCAGCCTAACCCTCCTCATTGTGCCGTGTAGCAGGTCCTGCCCCCTAGTGGTCTCCGGCAGCCTAACCCTCCTCATTGTGCCGTGTAGCAGGTCCTGCCCCCTAGTGGTCTCCGGCAGCCTAACCCCCCTCATTGTGCCGTGTAGCAGGTCCTGCCCCCTAGTGGTCTCCGGAAGCCTAACCCCCCTCATTGTGCCGTGTAGCAGGTCCTGCCCCCTAGTGGTCTCCGGCAGCCTAACCCTCCTCATTGTGCCGTGTAGCAGGTCCTGCCCCCTAGTGGTCTCCGGCAGCCTAACCCCCCTCATTGTGCCGTGTAGCAGGTCCTGCCCCCTAGTGGTCTCCGGAAGCCTAACCCCCCTCATTGTGCCATGTAGCAGGTCCTGCCCCCTAGTGGTCTCCGGCAGCCTAACCCCCCCTCATTGTGCCGTGTAGCAGGTCCTGCCCCCTAGTGGTCTCCGGCAGCCTAACCCCCCTCATTGTGCCGTGTAGCAGGTCCTGCCCCCTAGTGGTCTCCGGCAGCCTAACCCTCCTCAATGTGCCGTGTAGCAGGCCCTGCCCCCTAGTGGTCTCCGGCAGCCTAACCCCCCTCATTGTGCCGTGTAGCAGGTCCTGCCCCCTAGTGGTCTCCGGCAGCCTAACCCCCCCTCATTGTGCCGTGTAGCAGGCCCTGCCCCCTAGTGGTCTCCGGCAGCCTAACCCCCCTCATTGTGCCATGTAGCAGGTCCTGCCCCCTAGTGGTCTCCGGCAGCCTAACCCTCCTCATTGTGCCGTGTAGCAGGTCCTGCCCCCTAGTGGTCTCCGGCAGCCTAACCCCCCTCATTGTGCCGTGTAGCAGGTCCTGCCCCCTAGTGGTCTCCGGAAGCCTAACCCCCCTCATTGTGCCATGTAGCAGGTCCTGCCCCTTAGTGGTCTCCGGCAGCCTAACCCCCCTCATTGTGCCGTGTAGCAGGTCCTGCCCCCTAGTGGTCTCCGGCAGCCTAACCCCCCTCATTGTGCCGTGTAGCAGGTCCTGCCCCCTAGTGGTCTCCGGAAGCCTAATCCCCCTCATTGTGCCGTGTAGCAAGTCCTGCCCCCTAGTGGTCTCCGGAAGCCTAACCCCCCTCATTGTGCCGTGTAGCAGGTCCTGCCCCCTAGTGGTCTCCGGCAGCCTAACCCCCCCTCATTGTGCCGTGTAGCAGGTCCTGCCCCCTAGTGGTCTCCGGCAGCCTAACCCCCCTCATTGTGCCGTGTAGCAGGCCCTGCCCCCTAGTGGTCTCCGGCAGCCTAACCCCCCTCATTGTGCCGTGTAGCAGGCCCTGCCCCCTAGTGGTCTCCGGCAGCCTAACCCTCCTCATTGTGCCGTGTAGCAGGTCCTGCCCCCTAGTGGTCTCCGGCAGCCTAACCCCCCTCATTGTGCCGTGTAGCAGGTCCTGCCCCCTAGTGGTCTCCGGAAGCCTAACCCCCCTCATTGTGCCATGTAGCAGGTCCTGCCCCCTAGTGGTATCCGGCAGCCTAACCCCCCTCATTGTGCCGTGTAGCAGGTCCTGCCCCCTAGTGGTCTCCGGCAGCCTAACCCCCCTCATTGTGCCGTGTAGCAAGTCCTGCCCCCTAGTGGTCTCCGGCAGCCTAACCCTCCTCATTGTGCCGTGTAGCAGGTCCTGCCCCCTAGTGGTCTCCGGCAGCCTAACCTCCTCATTGTGCCGTGTAGCAGGTCCTGACCCCTAGTGGTCTCCGGCAGCCTAACCCTCCTCATTGTGCCGTGTAGCAGGTCCTGCCCCCTAGTGGTCTCCGGCAGCCTAACCCTCCTCATTGTGCCGTGTAGCAGGTCCTGCCCCCTAGTGGTCTCCGGCAGCCTAACCCTCCTCATTGTGCCGTGTAGCAGGTCCTGCCCCCTAGTGGTCTCCGGCAGCCTAACCCTCCTCATTGTGCCGTGTAGCAGGTCCTGACCCCTAGTGGTCTCCGGCAGCCTAACCCTCCTCATTGTGCCGTGTAGCAGGTCCTGACCCCTAGTGGTCTCCGGCAGCCTAACCCTCCTCATTGTGCCGTGTAGCAGGTGCTGACCCCTAGTGGTCTCCGGCAGCCTAACCCTCCTCATTGTGCCGTGTAGCAGGTGCTGACCCCTAGTGGTCTCCGGAAGCCTAACCCCCCCTCATTGTGCCGTGTAACAGGTCCTGCCCCCTAGTGGTCTCCGGCAGCCTAACCCCCTCATTGTTCCGTGTAGCAGGTCCTGCCCCCTAGTGGTCTCCGGCAGCCTAGCCCCCCCTCATTGTGCCGTGTAGCAGGTCCTGCCCCCTAGTGGTCTCCCCGTAGCCCGCCTGGTGTGCATTC
The DNA here is from genome assembly GCA_947044405.1 of Leptodactylus fallax. Lineage (NCBI taxonomy): Eukaryota > Metazoa > Chordata > Amphibia > Anura > Leptodactylidae > Leptodactylus > Leptodactylus fallax. The sequence continues at coordinate 419,270 of CAMRHE010000793.1, read as the reverse complement.
TCACCTGCGCGTATGTTTTTCTCCTTCTCGTTCAGGTCTACATCGAGGCTAGTGTGTATCCTGGCCTGGATCTGCTGATTTTTGATCTGGTCATCGGCATCGATCTCGATCCTTCCGACCTGTGCTTGCTGTGCAGCCTGGGGGATGTAGTCCTCCTGCACATACAGGTTCCTCTTGTACCGGGCTTTACCAATGTATGGACTTTCTCCAGGAGCATCTTCAGCATCTGCCTCCTGTACAGGACACATAGATCAGCACCTGGCCGCAGGAGTATAACCCCTATTCTGTAGTGTAGGCAGTAACGCTGCTCAGCCATAAATATTAAAGAGCCGGAGAGGTCATCAATATGTGATCAGTGGGGCCCGGCACGTAGAACCTGCAATGATTAGCTGATCCGACCATGTCCTGGTGCCTGAAGCCTCTGCAAAAGATGGGTCCAGAAGCCTCTGCGGTGGTGCCGGGGTACTGTGGCCCCTACACACTGTATAGTTGTGGTGCCGGAGTAATGTGGCCCCTATACACTGTATAGAGGTAGTGTGGGAGTAATGTGGCCCTGTACACTGTATAGAGGTAGTGTGGGAGTAATGTGGCCCCTGTACACTGTATAGTTGTGGTGCCGGAGTAATGTGGCCCCTATACACTGTATAGAGGTAGTGTGGGAGTAATGTGGCCCTGTACACTGTATAGAGGTAGTGTGGGAGTAATGTGGCCCCTGTACACTGTATAGAGGTAGTGTGGGAGTAATGTGGCCCTGTACACTGTATAGAGGTAGTGTGGGAGTAATGTGGCCCTGTACACTGTATAGTTGTGGTGCCGGAGTAATGTGGCCCCTATACACTGTATAGAGGTAGTGTGGGAGTAATGTGGCCCTGTACACTGTATAGAGGTGGTGTGGGAGTAATGTGGCCCTGTACACTGTATAGAGGTAGTGTGGGAGTAATGTGGCCCCTATACACTGTATAGAGGTAGTGTGGGAGTAATGTGGCCCCTATACACTGTATAGAGGTAGTGTGGGAGTAATGTGGCCCTGTACACTGTATAGAGGTGGTGTGGGAGTAATGTGGCCCTGTACACTGTATAGAGGTAGTGTGGGAGTAATGTGGCCCCTGTACACTGTATAGAGGTAGTGTGGGAGTAATGTGGCCCTGTACACTGTATAGTTGTGGTGCCGGAGTAATGTGGCCCCTATACACTGTATAGAGGTGGTGCTGGGGTACTGTGGCCCTGTACACTGTATAGAGGTAGTGTGGGAGTAATGTGGCCCTGTACACTGTATAGAGGTGGTGTGGGAGTAATGTGGCCCCTATACACTGTATAGAGGTAGTGTGGGAGTAATGTGGCCCCTGTACACTGTATAGAGGTGGTGTGGGAGTACTGTGGCCCCTATACACTGTATAGAGGTAGTGTGGGAGTACTGTGGCCCCTATACACTGTATAGAGGTAGTGTGGGAGTAATGTGGCCCCTATACACTGTATAGAGGTAGTGTGGGAGTAATGTGGCCCCTGTACACTGTATAGAGGTGGTGTGGGAGTAATGTGGCCCCTATACACTGTATAGAGGTGGTGCTGGGGTACTGTGGCCCTGTACACTGTATAGAGGTAGTGTGGGAGTAATGTGGCCCTGTACACTGTATAGAGGTAGTGTGGGAGTAATGTGGCCCCTATACACTGTATAGAGGTGGTGCCGGAGTAATGTGGCCCCTATACACTGTATAGAGGTGGTGTGGGAGTAATGTGGCCCTGTACACTGTATAGAGGTGGTGTGGGAGTAATGTGGCCCTGTACACTGTATAGAGGTGGTGTGGGAGTAATGTGGCCCTGTACACTGTATAGAGGTGGTGTGGGAGTAATGTGGCCCTATACACTGTATAGAGGTAGTGTGGGAGTAATGTGGCCCTGTACACTGTATAGTTGTGGTGCCGGAGTAATGTGGCCCCTATACACTGTATAGAGGTGGTGCTGGGGTACTGTGGCCCTGTACACTGTATAGAGGTAGTGTGGGAGTAATGTGGCCCTGTACACTGTATAGAGGTAGTGTGGGAGTAATGTGGCCCCTATACACTGTATAGAGGTGGTGCCGGAGTAATGTGGCCCCTATACACTGTATAGAGGTGGTGTGGGAGTAATGTGGCCCTGTACACTGTATAGAGGTGGTGTGGGAGTAATGTGGCCCTATACACTGTATAGAGGTAGTGTGGGAGTAATGTGGCCCCTATACACTGTATAGAGGTGGTGTGGGAGTAATGTGGCCCCTATACACTGTATAGAGGTAGTGTGGGAGTAATGTGGCCCCTATACACTGTATAGAGGTGGTGTGGGAGTAATGTGGCCCCTGTACACTGTATAGAGGTAGTGTGGGAGTAATGTGGCCCCTATACACTGTATAGAGGTAGTGTGGGAGTAATGTGGCCCTGTACACTGTATAGAGGTGGTGCCGGGGTACTGTGGCCCCTGTACACTGTATAGAGGTAGTGTGGGAGTAATGTGGCCCCTATACACTGTATAGAGGTGGTGTGGGAGTAATGTGGCCCTGTACACTGTATAGAGGTAGTGTGGGAGTAATGTGGCCCTGTACACTGTATAGAGGTGGTGTGGGAGTAATGTGGCCCCTGTACACTGTATAGAGGTAGTGTGGGAGTAATGTGGCCCCTATACACTGTATAGAGGTAGTGTGGGAGTAATGTGGCCCTGTACACTGTATAGAGGTGGTGCCGGGGTACTGTGGCCCCTGTACACTGTATAGAGGTAGTGTGGGAGTAATGTGGCCCCTATACACTGTATAGAGGTGGTGTGGGAGTAATGTGGCCCCTGTACACTGTATAGAGGTGGTGTGGGAGTAATGTGGCCCTATACACTGTATAGAGGTGGTGTGGGAGTAATGTGGCCCTATACACTGTATAGAGGTGGTGTGGGAGTAATGTGGCCCCTATACACTGTATAGAGGTGGTGTGGGAGTAATGTGGCCCTGTACACTGTATAGAGGTGGTGCCGGGGTACTGTGGCCCTGTACACTGTATAGAGGTAGTGTGGGAGTAATGTGGCCCCTATACACTGTATAGAGGTAGTGTGGGAGTAATGTGGCCCCTATACACTGTATAGAGGTAGTGTGGGAGTAATGTGGCCCCTGTACACTGTATAGAGGTGGTGTGGGAGTAATGTGGCCCTGTACACTGTATAGAGGTGGTGTGGGAGTAATGTGGCCCCTATACACTGTATAGAGGTAGTGTGGGAGTAATGTGGCCCCTATACACTGTATAGAGGTAGTGTGGGAGTAATGTGGCCCCTATACACTGTATAGAGGTAGTGTGGGAGTAATGTGGCCCCTATACACTGTATAGAGGTGGTGTGGGAGTAATGTGGCCCCTATACACTGTATAGAGGTAGTGTGGGAGTAATGTGGCCCCTATACACTGTATAGAGGTAGTGTGGGAGTAATGTGGCCCCTGTACACTGTATAGAGGTGGTGTGGGAGTAATGTGGCCCCTATACACTGTATAGAGGTGGTGTGGGAGTAATGTGGCCCTGTACACTGTATAGAGGTAGTGTGGGAGTAATGTGGCCCTGTACACTGTATAGAGGTGGTGTGGGAGTAATGTGGCCCCTATACACTGTATAGAGGTAGTGTGGGAGTAATGTGGCCCCTATACACTGTATAGAGGTAGTGTGGGAGTAATGTGGCCCCTATACACTGTATAGAGGTAGTGTGGGAGTAATGTGGCCCCTATACACTGTATAGAGGTGGTGTGGGAGTAATGTGGCCCCTGTACACTGTATAGAGGTAGTGTGGGAGTAATGTGGCCCCTGTACACTGTATAGTTGTGGTGCCGGAGTAATGTGGCCCTGTACACTGTATAGAGGTAGTGTGGGAGTAATGTGGCCCTGTACACTGTATAGAGGTGGTGTGGGAGTAATGTGGCCCCTGTACACTGTATAGAGGTGGTGTGGGAGTAATGTGGCCCCTATACACTGTATAGAGGTAGTGTGGGAGTAATGTGGCCCCTATACACTGTATAGAGGTAGTGTGGGAGTAATGTGGCCCCTGTACACTGTATAGAGGTGGTGTGGGAGTAATGTGGCCCTGTACACTGTATAGTTGTGGTGCCGGAGTAATGTGGCCCCTATACACTGTATAGAGGTGGTGTGGGAGTAATGTGGCCCTGTACACTGTATAGAGGTGGTGTGGGAGTAATGTGGCCCTGTACACTGTATAGAGGTGGTGTGGGAGTAATGTGGCCCTGTACACTGTATAGAGGTAGTGTGGGAGTAATGTGGCCCCTGTACACTGTATAGAGGTGGTGTGGGAGTAATGTGGCCCCTGTACACTGTATAGAGGTGGTGTGGGAGTAATGTGGCCCCTGTACACTGTATAGAGGTGGTGCCGGAGTAATGTGGCCCCTGTACACTGTATAGAGGTAGTGTGGGAGTAATGTGGCCCCTGTACACTGTATAGAGGTGGTGTGGGAGTAATGTGGCCCCTGTACACTGTATAGAGGTAGTGTGGGAGTAATGTGGCCCTGTACACTGTATAGAGGTGGTGTGGGAGTAATGTGGCCCCTATACACTGTATAGAGGTGGTGTGGGAGTAATGTGGCCCCTATACACTGTATAGAGGTGGTGTGGGAGTAATGTGGCCCCTGTACACTGTATAGAGGTGGTGTGGGAGTAATGTGGCCCCTGTACACTGTATAGAGGTGGTGTGGGAGTAATGTGGCCCTGTACACTGTATAGAGGTAGTGTGGGAGTAATGTGGCCCTGTACACTGTATAGAGGTGGTGTGGGAGTAATGTGGCCCTGTACACTGTATAGAGGTAGTGTGGGAGTAATGTGGCCCCTATACACTGTATAGAGGTAGTGTGGGAGTAATGTGGCCCTGTACACTGTATAGAGGTGGTGTGGGAGTAATGTGGCCCTGTACACTGTATAGTTGTGGTGTGGGAGTAATGTGGCCCCTATACACTGTATAGAGGTGGTGTGGGAGTAATGTGGCCCTGTACACTGTATAGAGGTAGTGTGGGAGTAATGTGGCCCTGTACACTGTATAGAGGTGGTGTGGGAGTAATGTGGCCCCTATACACTGTATAGAGGTGGTGTGGGAGTAATGTGGCCCCTGTACACTGTATAGAGGTGGTGTGGGAGTAATGTGGCCCCTATACACTGTATAGAGGTGGTGTGGGAGTAATGTGGCCCCTATACACTGTATAGAGGTGGTGTGGTAGTAATGTGGCCCTGTACACTGTATAGAGGTAGTGTGGGAGTAATGTGGCCCTGTACAGTGTATAGAGGTAGTGTGGGAGTAATGTGGCCCCTATACACTGTATAGAGGTGGTGTGGGAGTAATGTGGCCCCTGTACACTGTATAGAGGTAGTGTGGGAGTAATGTGGCCCCTATACACTGTATAGAGGTGGTGTGGGAGTAATGTGGCCCCTATACACTGTATAGAGGTGGTGTGGGAGTAATGTGGCCCCTATACACTGTATAGAGGTGGTGTGGGAGTAATGTGGCCCCTGTACACTGTATAGAGGTGGTGTGGGAGTAATGTGGCCCCTGTACACTGTATAGAGGTAGTGTGGGAGTAATGTGGCCCCTATACACTGTGTAGAGGTGGTGTGGGAGTAATGTGGCCCCTATACACTGTATAGAGGTGGTGTGGGAGTAATGTGGCCCCTATACACTGTATAGAGGTGGTGTGGGAGTAATGTGGCCCCTATACACTGTATAGAGGTGGTGTGGGAGTAATGTGGCCCTGTACACTGTATAGAGGTGGTGTGGGAGTAATGTGGCCCTGTACACTGTATAGAGGTGGTGTGGGAGTAATGTGGCCCCTATACACTGTATAGAGGTGGTGTGGGAGTAATGTGGCCCTGTACACTGTATAGAGGTGGTGTGGGAGTAATGTGGCCCCTATACACTGTATAGAGGTGGTGTGGGAGTAATGTGGCCCCTATACACTGTATAGAGGTGGTGTGGGAGTAATGTGGCCCTGTACACTGTATAGAGGTAGTGTGGGAGTAATGTGGCCCCTGTACACTGTATAGAGGTGGTGTGGGAGTAATGTGGCCCCTATACACTGTATAGAGGTGGTGTGGGAGTAATGTGGTCCTGTACACTGTATAGAGGTAGTGTGGGAGTAATGTGGCCCTGTACACTGTATAGAGGTGGTGTGGGAGTAATGTGGCCCTGTACACTGTATAGAGGTGGTGCCGGGGTACTGTGGCCCTGTACACTGTATAGAGGTAGTGTGGGAGTAATGTGGCCCCTATACACTGTGTAGAGGTGGTGTGGGAGTAATGTGGCCCCTGTACACTGTATAGAGGTGGTGTGGGAGTAATGTGGCCCCTATACACTGTATAGAGGTGGTGTGGGAGTAATGTGGCCCTGTACACTGTATAGAGGTGGTGTGGGAGTAATGTGGCCCTGTACACTGTATAGAGGTAGTGTGGGAGTAATGTGGCCCTGTACACTGTATAGAGGTAGTGTGGGAGTAATGTGGCCCTATACACTGTATAGAGGTAGTGTGGGAGTAATGTGGCCCCTGTACACTGTATAGAGGTAGTGTGGGAGTAATGTGGCCCCTGTACACTGTATAGAGGTGGTGCTGGGGTACTGTGGCCCCTGTACACTGTATAGAGGTAGTGTGGGAGTAATGTGGCCCCTGTACACTGTATAGAGGTAGTGTGGGAGTAATGTGGCCCCTGTACACTGTATAGAGGTGGTGTGGGAGTAATGTGGCCCCTGTACACTGTATAGAGGTGGTGTGGGAGTAATGTGGCCCCTGTACACTGTATAGAGGTGGTGTGGGAGTAATGTGGCCCCTATACACTGTATAGAGGTGGTGTGGGAGTAATGTGGCCCTGTACACTGTATAGAGGTGGTGTGGGAGTAATGTGGCCCCTATACACTGTATAGAGGTGGTGTGGGAGTAATGTGGCCCCTATACACTGTATAGAGGTGGTGTGGGAGTAATGTGGCCCCTATACACTGTATAGAGGTAGTGTGGGAGTAATGTGGCCCCTGTACACTGTATAGAGGTGGTGTGGGAGTAATGTGGCCCCTGTACACTGTATAGAGGTAGTGTGGGAGTAATGTGGCCCCTATACACTGTGTAGAGGTGGTGTGGGAGTAATGTGGCCCCTATACACTGTATAGAGGTAGTGTGGGAGTAATGTGACCCTGTACACTGTATAGAGGTAGTGTGGGAGTAATGTGGCCCTGTACACTGTATAGAGGTGGTGTGGGAGTAATGTGGCCCCTATACACTGTATAGAGGTAGTGTGGGAGTAATGTGGCCCCTATACACTGTATAGAGGTAGTGTGGGAGTAATGTGGCCCTGTACACTGTATAGAGGTGGTGCCGGGGTACTGTGGCCCCTGTACACTGTATAGAGGTAGTGTGGGAGTAATGTGGCCCTGTACACTGTATAGAGGTGGTGTGGGAGTAATGTGGCCCCTGTACACTGTATAGAGGTAGTGTGGGAGTAATGTGGCCCCTGTACACTGTATAGAGGTGGTGCTGGGGTACTGTGGCCCTGTACACTGTATAGAGGTGGTGTGGGAGTAATGTGGCCCTATACACTGTATAGAGGTAGTGTGGGAGTAATGTGGCCCCTGTACACTGTATAGAGGTAGTGTGGGAGTAATGTGGCCCCTGTACACTGTATAGTTGTGGTGCCGGGGTACTGTGGCCCCTATACACTGTATAGAGGTGGTGCTGGGGTACTGTGGCCCTGTACACTGTATAGAGGTAGTGTGGGAGTACTGTGGCCCCTGTACACTGTATAGAGGTGGTGTGGGAGTAATGTGGCCCCTGTACACTGTATAGAGGTAGTGTGGGAGTAATGTGGCCCCTGTACACTGTATAGAGGTGGTGTGGGAGTAATGTGGCCCCTATACACTGTATAGAGGTGGTGTGGGAGTAATGTGGCCCCTATACACTGTATAGAGGTAGTGTGGGAGTAATGTGGCCCTGTACACTGTATAGAGGTGGTGTGGGAGTAATGTGGCCCTGTACACTGTATAGAGGTGGTGTGGGAGTAATGTGGCCCTGTACACTGTATAGAGGTGGTGTGGGAGTAATGTGGCCCTGTACACTGTATAGAGGTGGTGTGGGAGTAATGTGGCCCTGTACACTGTATAGAGGTGGTGCCGGGGTACTGTGGCCCTGTACACTGTATAGAGGTGGTGTGGGAGTAATGTGGCCCCTGTACACTGTATAGAGGTGGTGTGGGAGTAATGTGGCCCTGTACACTGTATAGAGGTGGTGTGGGAGTAATGTGGCCCTGTACACTGTATAGAGGTGGTGCCGGGGTACTGTGGCCCTGTACACTGTATAGAGGTGGTGTGGGAGTAATGTGGCCCCTGTACACTGTATAGAGGTGGTGTGGGAGTAATGTGGCCCTGTACACTGTATAGTTGTGGTGCCGGGGTACTGTGGCCCCTATACACTGTATAGAGGTGGTGCTGGGGTACTGTGGCCCTGTACACTGTATAGAGGTAGTGTGGGAGTAATGTGGCCCCTGTACACTGTATAGAGGTGGTGTGGGAGTAATGTGGCCCCTGTACACTGTATAGAGGTGGTGTGGGAGTAATGTGGCCCCTATACACTGTATAGAGGTGGTGTGGGAGTAATGTGGCCCCTGTACACTGTATAGAGGTGGTGTGGGAGTAATGTGGTCCTGTACACTGTATAGAGGTGGTGTGGGAGTAATGTGGCCCCTATACACTGTATAGAGGTGGTGTGGGAGTAATGTGGCCCCTATACACTGTATAGAGGTAGTGTGGGAGTAATGTGGCCCTGTACACTGTATAGAGGTAGTGTGGGAGTAATGTGGCCCTTGTACACTGTATAGAGGTAGTGTGGGAGTAATGTGGCCCCTATACACTGTATAGAGGTAGTGTGGGAGTAATGTGGCCCCTATACACTGTATAGAGGTAGTGTGGGAGTAATGTGGCCCCTGTACACTGTATAGAGGTGGTGTGGGAGTAATGTGGCCCCTATACACTGTATAGAGGTGGTGTGGGAGTAATGTGGCCCCTATACACTGTATAGAGGTAGTGTGGGAGTAATGTGGCCCCTATACACTGTGTAGAGGTGGTGTGGGAGTAATGTGGCCCTGTACACTGTATAGAGGTAGTGTGGGAGTAATGTGGCCCCTGTACACTGTATAGAGGTGGTGTGGGAGTAATGTGGCCCCTATACACTGTATAGAGGTAGTGTGGGAGTAATGTGGCCCTGTACACTGTATAGAGGTAGTGTGGGAGTAATGTGGCCCCTGTACACTGTATAGAGGTGGTGTGGGAGTAATGTGGCCCCTATACACTGTATAGAGGTAGTGTGGTAGTAATGTGGCCCCTGTACACTGTATAGAGGTGGTGTGGGAGTAATGTGGCCCTGTACACTGTATAGAGGTGGTGTGGGAGTAATGTGGCCCTGTACACTGTATAGAGGTGGTGCTGGGGTACTGTGGCCCTGTACACTGTATAGAGGTAGTGTGGGAGTAATGTGGCCCCTATACACTGTATAGAGGTGGTGCTGGGGTACTGTGGCCCTGTACACTGTATAGAGGTAGTGTGGGAGTAATGTGGCCCCTGTACACTGTATAGAGGTGGTGCCGGGGTACTGTGGCCCTGTACACTGTATAGAGGTGGTGTGGGAGTAATGTGGCCCCTGTACACTGTATAGAGGTGGTGTGGGAGTAATGTGGCCCCTGTACACTGTATAGAGGTGGTGTGGGAGTAATGTGGCCCCTGTACACTGTATAGAGGTGGTGCCGGGGTACTGTGGCCCTGTACACTGTATAGAGGTAGTGTGGGAGTAATGTGGCCCCTGTACACTGTATAGAGGTAGTGTGGGAGTAATGTGGCCCTGTACACTGTATAGAGGTGGTGCCGGGGTACTGTGGCCCTGTACACTGTATAGAGGTAGTGTGGGAGTAATGTGGCCCCTGTACACTGTATAGAGGTGGTGCCGGGGTACTGTGGCCCTGTACACTGTATAGAGGTGGTGTGGGAGTAATGTGGCCCTTGTACACTGTATAGAGGTGGTGTGGGAGTAATGTGGCCCCTATACACTGTATAGAGGTGGTGTGGGAGTAATGTGGCCCCTGTACACTGTATAGAGGTAGTGTGGGAGTAATGTGGCCCCTGTACACTGTATAGAGGTGGTGTGGGAGTAATGTGGCCCCTGTACACTGTATAGAGGTGGTGTGGGAGTAATGTGGCCCCTGTACACTGTATAGAGGTGGTGTGGGAGTAATGTGGCCCCTGTACACTGTATAGAGGTGGTGTGGGAGTAATGTGGCCCTGTACACTGTATAGAGGTGGTGTGGGAGTAATGTGGCCCTGTACACTGTATAGAGGTAGTGTGGGAGTAATGTGGCCCCTATACACTGTGTAGAGGTGGTGTGGGAGTAATGTGGCCCTGTACACTGTATAGAGGTAGTGTGGGAGTAATGTGGCCCCTATACACTGTATAGAGGTAGTGTGGGAGTAATGTGGCCCCTATACACTGTATAGAGGTAGTGTGGGAGTAATGTGGCCCTGTACACTGTATAGAGGTGGTGTGGGAGTAATGTGGCCCTGTACACTGTATAGAGGTGGTGCTGGGGTACTGTGGCCCTGTACACTGTATAGAGGTGGTGTGGGAGTAATGTGGCCCCTGTACACTGTATAGAGGTAGTGTGGGAGTAATGTGGCCCCTGTACACTGTATAGAGGTGGTGCTGGGGTACTGTGGCCCTGTACACTGTATAGAGGTGGTGTGGGAGTAATGTGGCCCTGTACACTGTATAGAGGTGGTGTGGGAGTAATGTGGCCCCTATACACTGTGTAGAGGTGGTGTGGGAGTAATGTGGCCCCTATACACTGTATAGAGGTAGTGTGGGAGTAATGTGGCCCTGTACACTGTATAGAGGTAGTGTGGGAGTAATGTGGCCCCTGTACACTGTATAGAGGTGGTGTGGGAGTAATGTGGCCCCTATACACTGTATAGAGGTAGTGTGGTAGTAATGTGGCCCCTGTACACTGTATAGAGGTGGTGTGGGAGTAATGTGGCCCTGTACACTGTATAGAGGTGGTGTGGGAGTAATGTGGCCCTGTACACTGTATAGAGGTGGTGCTGGGGTACTGTGGCCCTGTACACTGTATAGAGGTAGTGTGGGAGTAATGTGGCCCCTATACACTGTATAGAGGTGGTGCTGGGGTACTGTGGCCCTGTACACTGTATAGAGGTAGTGTGGGAGTAATGTGGCCCCTGTACACTGTATAGAGGTGGTGCCGGGGTACTGTGGCCCTGTACACTGTATAGAGGTGGTGTGGGAGTAATGTGGCCCCTGTACACTGTATAGAGGTGGTGTGGGAGTAATGTGGCCCCTGTACACTGTATAGAGGTGGTGTGGGAGTAATGTGGCCCCTGTACACTGTATAGAGGTGGTGCCGGGGTACTGTGGCCCTGTACACTGTATAGAGGTAGTGTGGGAGTAATGTGGCCCCTGTACACTGTATAGAGGTAGTGTGGGAGTAATGTGGCCCTGTACACTGTATAGAGGTGGTGCCGGGGTACTGTGGCCCTGTACACTGTATAGAGGTAGTGTGGGAGTAATGTGGCCCCTGTACACTGTATAGAGGTGGTGCCGGGGTACTGTGGCCCTGTACACTGTATAGAGGTGGTGTGGGAGTAATGTGGCCCTTGTACACTGTATAGAGGTGGTGTGGGAGTAATGTGGCCCCTATACACTGTATAGAGGTGGTGTGGGAGTAATGTGGCCCCTGTACACTGTATAGAGGTAGTGTGGGAGTAATGTGGCCCCTGTACACTGTATAGAGGTGGTGTGGGAGTAATGTGGCCCCTGTACACTGTATAGAGGTGGTGTGGGAGTAATGTGGCCCCTGTACACTGTATAGAGGTGGTGTGGGAGTAATGTGGCCCCTGTACACTGTATAGAGGTGGTGTGGGAGTAATGTGGCCCTGTACACTGTATAGAGGTGGTGTGGGAGTAATGTGGCCCTGTACACTGTATAGAGGTGGTGCTGGGGTACTGTGGCCCTGTACACTGTATAGAGGTGGTGTGGGAGTAATGTGGCCCCTGTACACTGTATAGAGGTAGTGTGGGAGTAATGTGGCCCCTGTACACTGTATAGAGGTGGTGCTGGGGTACTGTGGCCCTGTACACTGTATAGAGGTGGTGTGGGAGTAATGTGGCCCTGTACACTGTATAGAGGTGGTGTGGGAGTAATGTGGCCCCTATACACTGTGTAGAGGTGGTGTGGGAGTAATGTGGCCCCTATACACTGTATAGAGGTAGTGTGGGAGTAATGTGGCCCTGTACACTGTATAGAGGTAGTGTGGGAGTAATGTGGCCCCTGTACACTGTATAGAGGTGGTGTGGGAGTAATGTGGCCCCTATACACTGTATAGAGGTAGTGTGGTAGTAATGTGGCCCCTGTACACTGTATAGAGGTGGTGTGGGAGTAATGTGGCCCTGTACACTGTATAGAGGTGGTGTGGGAGTAATGTGGCCCTGTACACTGTATAGAGGTGGTGCTGGGGTACTGTGGCCCTGTACACTGTATAGAGGTAGTGTGGGAGTAATGTGGCCCCTATACACTGTATAGAGGTGGTGCTGGGGTACTGTGGCCCTGTACACTGTATAGAGGTAGTGTGGGAGTAATGTGGCCCCTGTACACTGTATAGAGGTGGTGCCGGGGTACTGTGGCCCTGTACACTGTATAGAGGTGGTGTGGGAGTAATGTGGCCCCTGTACACTGTATAGAGGTGGTGTGGGAGTAATGTGGCCCCTGTACACTGTATAGAGGTGGTGTGGGAGTAATGTGGCCCCTGTACACTGTATAGAGGTGGTGCCGGGGTACTGTGGCCCTGTACACTGTATAGAGGTAGTGTGGGAGTAATGTGGCCCCTGTACACTGTATAGAGGTAGTGTGGGAGTAATGTGGCCCTGTACACTGTATAGAGGTGGTGCCGGGGTACTGTGGCCCTGTACACTGTATAGAGGTAGTGTGGGAGTAATGTGGCCCCTGTACACTGTATAGAGGTGGTGCCGGGGTACTGTGGCCCTGTACACTGTATAGAGGTGGTGTGGGAGTAATGTGGCCCTTGTACACTGTATAGAGGTGGTGTGGGAGTAATGTGGCCCCTATACACTGTATAGAGGTGGTGTGGGAGTAATGTGGCCCCTGTACACTGTATAGAGGTAGTGTGGGAGTAATGTGGCCCCTGTACACTGTATAGAGGTGGTGTGGGAGTAATGTGGCCCCTATACACTGTATAGAGGTGGTGTGGGAGTAATGTGGCCCTGTACACTGTATAGAGGTAGTGTGGGAGTAATGTGGCCCCTATACACTGTGTAGAGGTGGTGTGGGAGTAATGTGGCCCTGTACACTGTATAGAGGTAGTGTGGGAGTAATGTGGCCCCTATACACTGTATAGAGGTAGTGTGGGAGTAATGTGGCCCCTATACACTGTATAGAGGTAGTGTGGGAGTAATGTGGCCCTGTACACTGTATAGAGGTGGTGTGGGAGTAATGTGGCCCTGTACACTGTATAGAGGTGGTGCTGGGGTACTGTGGCCCTGTACACTGTATAGAGGTGGTGTGGGAGTAATGTGGCCCCTGTACACTGTATAGAGGTAGTGTGGGAGTAATGTGGCCCCTGTACACTGTATAGAGGTGGTGCTGGGGTACTGTGGCCCTGTACACTGTATAGAGGTGGTGTGGGAGTAATGTGGCCCTGTACACTGTATAGAGGTGGTGTGGGAGTAATGTGGCCCCTATACACTGTGTAGAGGTGGTGTGGGAGTAATGTGGCCCCTATACACTGTATAGAGGTAGTGTGGGAGTAATGTGGCCCTGTACACTGTATAGAGGTAGTGTGGGAGTAATGTGGCCCCTGTACACTGTATAGAGGTGGTGTGGGAGTAATGTGGCCCCTATACACTGTATAGAGGTAGTGTGGTAGTAATGTGGCCCCTGTACACTGTATAGAGGTGGTGTGGGAGTAATGTGGCCCTGTACACTGTATAGAGGTGGTGTGGGAGTAATGTGGCCCTGTACACTGTATAGAGGTGGTGCTGGGGTACTGTGGCCCTGTACACTGTATAGAGGTAGTGTGGGAGTAATGTGGCCCCTATACACTGTATAGAGGTGGTGCTGGGGTACTGTGGCCCTGTACACTGTATAGAGGTAGTGTGGGAGTAATGTGGCCCCTGTACACTGTATAGAGGTGGTGCCGGGGTACTGTGGCCCTGTACACTGTATAGAGGTGGTGTGGGAGTAATGTGGCCCTGTACACTGTATAGAGGTGGTGTGGGAGTAATGTGGCCCTGTACACTGTATAGAGGTGGTGCTGGGGTACTGTGGCCCCTATACACTGTATAGAGGTGGTGTGGGAGTAATGTGGCCCCTATACACTGTATAGAGGTGGTGTGGGAGTAATGTGGCCCTGTACACTGTATAGAGGTGGTGTGGGAGTAATGTGGCCCTGTACACTGTATAGAGGTGGTGTGGGAGTAATGTGGCCCCTGTACACTGTATAGAGGTGGTGTGGGAGTAATGTGGCCCCTGTACACTGTATAGAGGTGGTGTGGGAGTAATGTGGCCCCTGTACACTGTATAGAGGTGGTGCCGGGGTACTGTGGCCCTGTACACTGTATAGAGGTAGTGTGGGAGTAATGTGGCCCCTGTACACTGTATAGAGGTAGTGTGGGAGTAATGTGGCCCTGTACACTGTATAGAGGTGGTGCCGGGGTACTGTGGCCCTGTACACTGTATAGAGGTAGTGTGGGAGTAATGTGGCCCCTGTACACTGTATAGAGGTGGTGCCGGGGTACTGTGGCCCTGTACACTGTATAGAGGTGGTGTGGGAGTAATGTGGCCCTTGTACACTGTATAGAGGTGGTGTGGGAGTAATGTGGCCCCTATACACTGTATAGAGGTGGTGTGGGAGTAATGTGGCCCCTGTACACTGTATAGAGGTAGTGTGGGAGTAATGTGGCCCCTGTACACTGTATAGAGGTGGTGTGGGAGTAATGTGGCCCCTGTACACTGTATAGAGGTGGTGTGGGAGTAATGTGGCCCCTGTACACTGTATAGAGGTGGTGTGGGAGTAATGTGGCCCCTGTACACTGTATAGAGGTGGTGTGGGAGTAATGTGGCCCTGTACACTGTATAGAGGTGGTGTGGGAGTAATGTGGCCCTGTACACTGTATAGAGGTAGTGTGGGAGTAATGTGGCCCCTATACACTGTGTAGAGGTGGTGTGGGAGTAATGTGGCCCTGTACACTGTATAGAGGTAGTGTGGGAGTAATGTGGCCCCTATACACTGTATAGAGGTAGTGTGGGAGTAATGTGGCCCCTATACACTGTATAGAGGTAGTGTGGGAGTAATGTGGCCCTGTACACTGTATAGAGGTGGTGTGGGAGTAATGTGGCCCTGTACACTGTATAGAGGTGGTGCTGGGGTACTGTGGCCCTGTACACTGTATAGAGGTGGTGTGGGAGTAATGTGGCCCCTGTACACTGTATAGAGGTAGTGTGGGAGTAATGTGGCCCCTGTACACTGTATAGAGGTGGTGCTGGGGTACTGTGGCCCTGTACACTGTATAGAGGTGGTGTGGGAGTAATGTGGCCCTGTACACTGTATAGAGGTGGTGTGGGAGTAATGTGGCCCCTATACACTGTGTAGAGGTGGTGTGGGAGTAATGTGGCCCCTATACACTGTATAGAGGTAGTGTGGGAGTAATGTGGCCCTGTACACTGTATAGAGGTAGTGTGGGAGTAATGTGGCCCCTGTACACTGTATAGAGGTGGTGTGGGAGTAATGTGGCCCCTATACACTGTATAGAGGTAGTGTGGTAGTAATGTGGCCCCTGTACACTGTATAGAGGTGGTGTGGGAGTAATGTGGCCCTGTACACTGTATAGAGGTGGTGTGGGAGTAATGTGGCCCTGTACACTGTATAGAGGTGGTGCTGGGGTACTGTGGCCCTGTACACTGTATAGAGGTAGTGTGGGAGTAATGTGGCCCCTATACACTGTATAGAGGTGGTGCTGGGGTACTGTGGCCCTGTACACTGTATAGAGGTAGTGTGGGAGTAATGTGGCCCCTGTACACTGTATAGAGGTGGTGCCGGGGTACTGTGGCCCTGTACACTGTATAGAGGTGGTGTGGGAGTAATGTGGCCCCTGTACACTGTATAGAGGTGGTGTGGGAGTAATGTGGCCCCTGTACACTGTATAGAGGTGGTGTGGGAGTAATGTGGCCCCTGTACACTGTATAGAGGTGGTGCCGGGGTACTGTGGCCCTGTACACTGTATAGAGGTAGTGTGGGAGTAATGTGGCCCCTGTACACTGTATAGAGGTAGTGTGGGAGTAATGTGGCCCTGTACACTGTATAGAGGTGGTGCCGGGGTACTGTGGCCCTGTACACTGTATAGAGGTAGTGTGGGAGTAATGTGGCCCCTGTACACTGTATAGAGGTGGTGCCGGGGTACTGTGGCCCTGTACACTGTATAGAGGTGGTGTGGGAGTAATGTGGCCCTTGTACACTGTATAGAGGTGGTGTGGGAGTAATGTGGCCCCTATACACTGTATAGAGGTGGTGTGGGAGTAATGTGGCCCCTGTACACTGTATAGAGGTAGTGTGGGAGTAATGTGGCCCCTGTACACTGTATAGAGGTGGTGTGGGAGTAATGTGGCCCCTGTACACTGTATAGAGGTGGTGTGGGAGTAATGTGGCCCCTGTACACTGTATAGAGGTGGTGTGGGAGTAATGTGGCCCTGTACACTGTATAGAGGTGGTGTGGGAGTAATGTGGCCCTGTACACTGTATAGAGGTAGTGTGGGAGTAATGTGGCCCTGTACACTGTATAGAGGTGGTGTGGGAGTAATGTGGCCCCTGTACACTGTATAGAGGTGGTGCCGGGGTACTGTGGCCCTGTACACTGTATAGAGGTGGTGTGGGAGTAATGTGGCCCTTGTACACTGTATAGAGGTGGTGTGGGAGTAATGTGGCCCCTATACACTGTATAGAGGTGGTGTGGGAGTAATGTGGCCCCTGTACACTGTATAGAGGTAGTGTGGGAGTAATGTGGCCCCTGTACACTGTATAGAGGTGGTGTGGGAGTAATGTGGCCCCTGTACACTGTATAGAGGTGGTGTGGGAGTAATGTGGCCCCTGTACACTGTATAGAGGTGGTGTGGGAGTAATGTGGCCCTGTACACTGTATAGAGGTGGTGTGGGAGTAATGTGGCCCTGTACACTGTATAGAGGTAGTGTGGGAGTAATGTGGCCCTGTACACTGTATAGAGGTGGTGCCGGGGTACTGTGGCCCTGTACACTGTATAGAGGTGGTGCAGTCAGTGATTTACCACACGATAATAGCCTGGCAACAACCTCCATAGGTTCAATTATATTCACCATATGTTGTCACCCAGCTTTTCAGGAGTTCAGGAAAACTGGGTAGCTGCTCATGTGGGAGATGTAATGATTGTCACCCAGCTTTCCTAGAGCTCTGACTAACAGATCTGACCAGTCCTGAGATGGGAAGAACGGTAGGAAATAAGTGGGCACACGAGTGAGGAGATGAAGGCTGCACGGACTACGACTCTCATCAGTCACCTCAGAGGTCAGATATCCCAGGGGCTCGAACTTGGCGTCGATCTTGTAGAAGGCGAGCTCCTGCTCCAGCTCGTACTGCTTCTGGCAGGCTCGGGTCAGCTCCAGCGTCTTCTGCTTCAGCTACAAAGACAAGAAAGCACATGAGCAGGGAGGGAGAGCGGCGGCGGCGGCAGCGGCGGCGGGTACAGGCGCCATCTACATCACAACACACACAGCACAGGCTGCAATACGCCACAGATCAGAATGGCTGCAGGGCTAGCATGCTGGGGGTGGTAGTCCTACACAGCATGTTCCCCGACAGTCATCATATGACCTCACACACATGTCTAATGGAGGAGACAGATGGCATGTGCACACAATGGAGGGCTCATGCAGAATCAGAGCACATGACAGATGGCGTGTGTCATGCAGCCCGCTATGGGGGAGACAGTACCTGCACACGGGGAACTGGCCAGACGCTGCAAAGAGAAAACAAGGAGGAGTCAAGAAAGGAGATCCTGGAGCCATGACTGGCACATGCACCGCTGCAGACAACGCCCCAACATACACCGTCATTAGTCACCCGTTCTCAGTCTGCAGCTCACAGGCACAGCAACGTGTCTCCATGGCTACAGACTACAAACAATCCCCTGGGTAGCAGGGCCATCTGCCCATTCTCCAACCCTGGCATGTAGTACACACGTACAAGATAACAAGAGAGTACTGTATAGCTGAACCAGGAGGATCAGGATGAGCAGAGCTGCAGGGCACATCAATGTGGAACAATAAGGAGAGGTCATCGGTAACACAGCCCTGCGACCCCTCAGTCACATGTTGGGGAGGGACCAATGAGGGGTCAGGCCACACCCCTCTTGGCTGGGCTGCACATATCAGGGGCTGTAGGAGGGAGTTGTCGTCATCATCATCATCACTCCACCGGCCATAAGAATACAAACTATCTTCAGATTCTTTCTGCCATGTCTTATACTCCTATCAGGCTGGGGTCACACCTGCGCCTGCTCTCCGCTCGGGGTTTCCGTCCCCAAATTCGCTTAAAAATTGTGGAGAGAAAAGTCCTGCAAGAAGAAGTTTTCTCTCTGCATTTTTCAGCCTTTTTTAAGCAGATTAAGTTTCTGTTTGTGAGGTCCCCTAACTTGTGTCTACATGTATCATGTTATTACATGGGGTACAATAAGACCTTGTCTCTAGATGTACAATGTTATTACATGGGGTACAATAAGACCTTGTCTCTAGATGTATCATGTTATTACATGGGGTACAATAAGACCTTGTCTCTAGATGTACAATGTTATTACATGGGGTACAATAAGACCTTGTCTCTAGATGTATCATGTTATTACATGGGGTACAATAAGACCTTGTCTCTAGATGTACAATGTTATTACATGGGGTACAATAAGACCTTGTTTCTAGATATATCATGTTATTACATGGGGTATAATAAGACCTTGTCTCTAGATGTATCATGTTATTACATGGGGTACAATAAGACCTTGTCTCTAGATGTATCATGTTATTACATGGGGTACAATAAGACCTTGTCTCTAGATGTATCATGTTATTACATGGGGTATAATAAGACCTTGTCTCTAGATGTACAATGTTATTACATGGGGTACAATAAGACCTTGTCTCTAGATGTATCATGTTATTACATGGGGTACAATAAGACCTTGTCTCTAGATGTACAATGTTATTACATGGGGTACAATAAGACCTTGTCTCTAGATGTATCATGTTATTACATGGGGTACAATAAGACCTTGTCTCTAGATGTACAATGTTATTACATGGGGTACAATAAGACCTTGTCTCTAGATGTATCATGTTATTACATGGGGTACAATAAGACCTTGTCTCTAGATGTATCATGTTATTACATGGGGTACAATAAGACCTTGTCTCTAGATGTATCATGTTATTACATGGGGGACAATAAGACCTTGTCTCTAGATGTATCATGTTATTACATGGGGTATAATAAGACCTTGTCTCTAGATGTACAATGTTATTACATGGGGTACAATAAGACCTTGTCTCTAGATGTATCATGTTATTACATGGGGTACAATAAGACCTTGTCTCTAGATGTACAATGTTATTACATGGGGTACAATAAGACCTTGTCTCTAGATGTATCATGTTATTACATGGGGTACAATAAGACCTTGTCTCTAGATGTATCATGTTATTACATGGGGTACAATAAGACCTTGTCTCTAGATGTACAATGTTATTACATGGGGTACAATAAGACCTTGTTTCTAGATGTACAATGTTATTACATGGGGTACAATAAGACCTTGTCTCTAGATGTATCATGTTATTACATGGGGTACAATAAGACCTTGTCTCTAGATGTATCATGTTATTACATGGGGTACAATAAGACCTTGTCTCTAGATGTATCATGTTATTACATGGGGTACAATAAGACCTTGTCTCTAGATGTACAATGTTATTACATGGGGTACAATAAGACCTTGTTTCTAGATGTACAATGTTATTACATGGGGTACAATAAGACCTTGTCTCTAGATGTATCATGTTATTACATGGGGTACAATAAGACCTTGTCTCTAGATGTACAATGTTATTACATGGGGTACAATAAGACCTTGTCTCTAGATGTATCATGTTATTACATGGGGTACAATAAGACCTTGTCTCTAGATGTATCATGTTATTACATGGGGTACAATAAGACCTTGTCTCTAGATGTACAATGTTATTACATGGGGTACAATAAGACCTTGTCTCTAGATGTATCATGTTATTACATGGGGTACAATAAGACCTTGTTTCTAGATGTATCATGTTATTACATGGGGTACAATAAGACCTTGTCTCTAGATGTACAATGTTATTACATGGGGTACAATAAGACCTTGTTTCTAGATGTACAATGTTATTACATGGGGTACAATAAGACCTTGTCTCTAGATGTATCATGTTATTACATGGGGTACAATAAGACCTTGTCTCTAGATGTATCATGTTATTACATGGGGTACAATAAGACCTTGTCTCTAGATGTATCATGTTATTACATGGGGTACAATAAGACCTTGTCTCTAGATGTACAATGTTATTACATGGGGTACAATAAGACCTTGTTTCTAGATGTACAATGTTATTACATGGGGTACAATAAGACCTTGTCTCTAGATGTATCATGTTATTACATGGGGTACAATAAGACCTTGTCTCTAGATGTATCATGTTATTACATGGGGTACAATAAGACCTTGTCTCTAGATGTATCATGTTATTACATGGGGTACAATAAGACCTTGTCTCTAGATGTATCATGTTATTACATGGGGTACAATAAGACCTTGTCTCTAGATGTACAATGTTATTACATGGGGTACAATAAGACCTTGTCTCTAGATGTATCATGTTATTACATGGGGTACAATAAGACCTTGTTTCTAGATGTACAATGTTATTACATGGGGTACAATAAGACCTTGTCTCTAGATGTATCATGTTATTACATGGGGTACAATAAGACCTTGTTTCTAGATGTATCATGTTATTACATGGGGTACAATAAGACCTTGTTTCTAGATGTATCATGTTATTACATGGGGTATAATAAGACCTTGTCTCTAGATGTATCATGTTATTACATGGGGTACAATAAGACCTTGTCTCTAGATGTATCATGTTATTACATGGGGTACAATAAGACCTTGTCTGTAGATGTATCATGTTATTACATGGGGTACAATAAGACCTTGTCTCTAGATGTACAATGTTATTACATGGGGTACAATAAGACCTTGTCTCTAGATGTACAATGTTATTACATGGGGTACAATAAGACCTTGTCTCTAGATGTATCATGTTATTACATGGGGTACAATAAGACCTTGTCTCTAGATGTATTGTCTTATTACACCCTGTATAATAAGACCTTGTCTCTAGATGTATCATGATATTACATGGGGTACAATAAGACCTTGTCTCTAGATGTATCATGTTATTACATGGGGTACAATAAGACCTTGTTTCTAGATGTATCATGTTATTACATGGGGTACAATAAGACCTTGTCTCTAGATGTACAATGTTATTACATGGGGTACAATAAGACCTTGTTTCTAGATGTACAATGTTATTACATGGGGTACAATAAGACCTTGTTTCTAGATGTATCATGTTATTACATGGGGTACAATAAGACCTTGTCTCTAGATGTACAATGTTATTACATGGGGTACAATAAGACCTTGTCTCTAGATGTACAATGTTATTACATGGGGTACAATAAGACCTTGTCTCTAGATGTATCATGTTATTACATGGTGTACAATAAGACCTTGTCTCTAGATGTATCATGTTATTACATGGGGTACAATAAGACCTGTTTCTAGATGTATCATGTTATTACATGGGGTACAATAAGACCTTGTTTCTAGATGTATCATGTTATTACATGGGGTACAATAAGACCTTGTCTCTAGATGTATCATGTTATTACATGGGGTACAATAAGACCTTGTCTGTAGATGTATTGTCTTATTACACCCTGTATAATAAGACCTTGTCTCTAGATGTATCATGTTATTACATGGGGTATAATAAGACCTTGTCTCTAGATGTATCATGTTATTACATGGGGTACAATAAGACCTTGTTTCTAGATGTATCATGTTATTACATGGGGTACAATAAGACCTTGTCTCTAGATGTACAATGTTATTACATGGGGTACAATAAGACCTTGTCTCTAGATGTACAATGTTATTACATGGGGTACAATAAGACCTTGTCTCTAGATGTATCATGTTATTACATGGGGTACAATAAGACCTTGTCTCTAGATGTACAATGTTATTACATGGGGTACAATAAGACCTTGTTTCTAGATGTATCATGTTATTACATGGGGTACAATAAGACCTTGTCTCTAGATGTATTGTCTTATTACACCCTGTATAATAAGACCTTGTCTCTAGATGTATCATGTTATTACATGGGGTATAATAAGACCTTGTCTCTAGATGTATCATGTTATTACATGGGGTATAATAAGACCTTGTCTCTAGATGTATCATGTTATTACATGGGGTATAATAAGACCTTGTTTCTAGATGTATCATGTTATTACATGGGGTATAATAAGACCTTGTCTCTAGATGTATCATGTTATTACATGGGGTATAATAAGACCTTGTCTCTAGATGTATCATGTTATTACATGGGGTACAATAAGACCTTGTCTCTAGATGTATCATGTTATTACATGGGGTACAATAAGACCTTGTCTCTAGATGAACAATGTTATTACATGGGGTACAATAAGACCTTGTCTCTAGATGTAGCATGTTATTACATGGGGTACAATAAGACCTTGTCTCTAGATGTATCATGTTATTACATGGGGTACAATAAGACCTTGTCTCTAGATGTATCATGTTATTACATGGGGTACAATAAGACCTTGTCTCTAGATGTATCATGTTATTACATGGGGTACAAGACGACCTTGTTTCTAGATGTATCATGTTATTACATGGGGTACAATAAGACCTTGTTTCTAGATGTATCATGTTATTACATGGGGTACAATAAGACCTTGTCTCTAGATGTATCATGTTATTACATGGGGTACAATAAGACCTTGTCTCTAGATGTATTGTCTTATTACACCCTGTATAATAAGACCTTGTCTCTAGATGTATCATGTTATTACATGGGGTATAATAAGACCTTGTTTCTAGATGTACAATGTTATTACATGGGGTACAATAAGACCTTGTCTCTAGATGTATCATGTTATTACATGGGGTATAATAAGACCTTGTGTCTAGATGTATCATGTTATTACATGGGGTATAATAAGACCTTGTCTCTAGATGTATCATGTTATTACATGGGGTATAATAAGACCTTGTCTCTAGATGTATCATGTTATTACATGGGGTATAATAAGACCTTGTCTCTAGATGTATCATGTTATTACATGGGGTATAATAAGACCTTGTCTCTAGATGTATCATGTTATTACATGGGGTACAATAAGACCTTGTCTCTAGATGTATCATGTTATTACATGGGGTACAATAAGACCTTGTCTCTAGATGTATCATGTTATTACATGGGGTACAATAAGACCTTGTCTCTAGATGTACAATGTTATTACATGGGGTACAATAAGACCTTGTCTCTAGATGTAGCATGTTATTACATGGGGTACAATAAGACCTTGTCTCTAGATGTATCATGTTATTACATGGGGTACAATAAGACCTTGTCTCTAGATGTATCATGTTATTACATGGGGTACAATAAGACCTTGTCTCTAGATGTATCATGTTATTACATGGGGTACAAGACGACCTTGTTTCTAGATGTATCATGTTATTACATGGGGTACAATAAGACCTTGTTTCTAGATGTATCATGTTATTACATGGGGTACAATAAGACCTTGTCTCTAGATGTATCATGTTATTACATGGGGTACAATAAGACCTTGTCTCTAGATGTATTGTCTTATTACACCCTGTATAATAAGACCTTGTCTCTAGATGTATCATGTTATTACATGGGGTATAATAAGACCTTGTTTCTAGATGTACAATGTTATTACATGGGGTACAAGAAGACCTTGTCTCTAGATGTATTGTCTTATTACACCCTGTATAATAAGACCATGTCTCTGGATTACGTCCTGGACGTCGCTGTCACTCGGTGACTTACAATCTCGCTCTTGGTGTCCATCTCTCGCTCCAACTCCTTGTAGCTCTTCTTCTGCTTCTGCACCTCCTCCCGTAAAGTCTTGTTCAGCTGGTCCTGATTGTGCAGCTCGCCGAGGACCTTCGCCTTCTGATCCTGCAGGTCCTCGATCTCCTTCACCTTCTTCTCCACGTCCTTCTCCAGTTTCTCCACCTCCTCTACAAGAGCATCAGTTCAGGAGTATTAGCACACAACAATGTGGGACTATTCCTAAGAGAAGAAAAAGGCCTAACCCTAGGCCTCAGACGCGACTAATCCTGAGCAATGGGTGAGCACCTGAGGGCGCCCCCGGGGGACTAATCTCATCTACAGCTCCCCCTAGGACAAGTGGTGACAGAGTTTGTGCTGCCCCTGCAGACCCCCTGGTTCAGCCTCGACCCACATCTCAGTGTTAACTGGAGAACATTCCAGTCCTTGGCCTGCCCAGGATTAATAAAACATGCCACTTTTATGCCAAAAACAGCGCCCACTTCTGTCTATAAGTTTTCTCTAGTATTACATCTCTCTCCACGCAAGTGAAAGGGGCTGAGTTGCAGTACCAGTCCCAACCTGTAAACTGGTGTGGTGCTGTCTTTGGAAGGAAGCCACCATGGTTTTCCACTGATGGACACCTCCTTAACCCCTTAGCGACATTTGTCATACTATTACGTCCTGGGCGCCTGGTACTTCGCACAAATAGACGTAATAGTACAGTGGGCGGCATCGGAAATGGGTGTTAGTTGTAACCCCCGGTTAGAGCTGAGTTCCCATTGGGGGTTTTAACCCCTTGGATGCCATGTAAATAATTCCCCCCGCAGCGAGATCTATTATCTGCAGCCCAGGGTCCGGCCAGTGACCGCAGGCTGCCTGGAGCCCCCACTACCTGGTACATCCTGCCGGGACGTCTGCATAGCCTGACTTCCACGTGTATGCTCAGGTATTGCAGTCTATAGTACTGAACCAGCGATCAAATCATCGCTGGCTCAGGTGTCCTAAAGGGACTTACAAATAAAAAGTAAAAAAAAGTGCAAAAAAAAAAAAATGATAAAAATTTAAGTGTATGAAAAAAATGTTATGAAGCCCCAAAAATTCACTTTTCCTATATAAAATGAATTATATATAAAATAAAAACCCTAAAAATTAATAAAAACAATATATATTTGGGTATCGCCGCGTCCGTAACGACCTGGACAATAAACCTGAAACAATATTTAACCTACACGATGAACGTCAGGGGGAAAAAAAAAATAAAAATACCGGAAATAATGATTTTTGCCCATTTTGCCTTACAAAAAATGCTATAAAAAGTGATCAAAAAGTCATATGTACCCCAAAATAGTACCAATAAGAAGTAAAGATCGTCCCGCAAAAAATAAGCCCTCAACCAACTCTGTCAACCGAAAAACAAAAATGCTACACATCACAGAAGACGGCGATGCAAAAATAATTCATTTATGTCCACAAATGGGTTTTTGTTCTGCAGAATTAGTAACAAATAAAAAAAAAAAACAATATAAATGAGGAATCGCCGTAACCGTACCGATCCGCAGAATAAAGGTAACAGGTTACTTATACTGTACGCTGCACAGCAAAAAAATGAAAGGGTAAAAAGCTATGCCAGAATTGCTGGGGTTTTTTTTAATCCACCAAGAAAGAGTTAATAAAATTTAGTCAATAAGTTATAGGCGCCCAAAGATGATGTCATTACAAAATACATCTCACCCCACAAACAACAAGCCCTCATATGGCGACATCACCAGAAAAATAAAGAAAATATAGCTCGTACAATGTGAAGACAAAAACCCCAAAAATCGCCAAATCATTAGGACAAATCTGTCTGCGGCCGGAGGGAATGTATAAGCTGTGCGAGCGGATATCAGGGGACACCCCAGATTTACAGCTTACGAGGGAAAAGACACCAGAAGTGACCCCCAATAATAGGAGCTACTGGGGATATAGGAGGGAATTTGGTGTTCCCCATGTCCTCCGCACAGCTTACATATTCACTCTTCACCCTCCACTGTGCAGTCACGTCTGGGATACTAAAGCTCACTACACCCCTGATAGATACTATGAGGGGGCAGTGTACACATTGGGGTCACTCCCTAGGGGATTCCACTTTACTGGTACCTTACAGGCTCTGCAAACATGACATGGAGTCCAGATCCCAAACATCTAAATCTGCGCTCCAAAAGACATACAGCGCTCCTTCACATCTGTGCCCTGCTGTGCGCCCAAACTGAAGATTATACCCACATGTATGACACTGGTGTACCCGGGATAATGTACTTACTGCCATATGTGGTATATACTGCTGTTTGGTGTACCCGGGATAATGTACTTACTGCCATATGAGGTATATACTGCTGTTTGGGTACATGTATGACACTGGTGTTCCCGGGATAATGTACTTACTGCCATATGTGGTATATACTGCTGTTTGGGTACATGTATGACACTGGTGTACCCGGGATAATGTACTTACTGCCATATGTGGTATATACTGCTGTTTGGGCACATGTATGACACTGGTGTACCCGGGATAATGTACTTACTGCCATATGTGGTATATACTGCTGTTTGGGTACATGTATGACACTGGTGTACCCGGGATAATGTACTTACTGCCATATGTGGTATATACTGCTGTTTGGGTACATGTATGACACTGGTGTACCTGGGATAATGTACTTACTGCCATATGTGGTATATACTGCTGTTTGGGTACATGTATGACACTGGTGTACCCGGGATAATGTACTTACTGCCATATGTGGTATATACTGCTGTTTGGTGTACCCGGGATAATGTACTTACTGCCATATGTGGTATATACTGCTGTTTGGGTACATGTATGACACTGGTCTACCCAGGATAGTGTACTTACTGCCATATGTGGTATATACTGCTGTTTGGGTACATGTATGACACTGGTGTACCCAGGATAATGTACTTACTGCCATATGTGGTATATACTGCTGTTTGGGTACATGGATGACACTGGTGTACCCGGGATAATGTACTTACTGCCATATGTGGTATATACTGCTGTTTGGGTACATGTATGACACTGGTGTACCCGGGATAATGTACTTACTGCCATATGTGGTATATACTGCTGTTTGGTGTACCCGGGATAATGTACTTACTGCCATATGTGGTATATACTGCTGTTTGGGTACATGTATGACACTGGTGTACCCGGGATAATGTACTTACTGCCATATGTGGTATATACTGCTGTTTGGGCACATGTATGACACTGGTGTACCCGGGATAATGTACTTACTGCCATATGTGGTATATACTGCTGTTTGGGTACATGTATGACACTGGTGTACCCGGGATAATGTACTTACTGCCATATGTGGTATATACTGCTGTTTGGTGTACCCGGGATAATGTACTTACTGCCATATGTGGTATATAATGCTGTTTGGGTACATGTATGACACTGGTCTACCCAGGATAGTGTACTTACTGCCATATGTGGTATATACTGCTGTTTGGGTACATGTATGACACTGGTGTACCCAGGATAATGTACTTACTGCCATATGTGGTATATACTGCTGTTTGGGAACATGGATGACACTGGTGTACCCGGGATAATGTACTTACTGCCATATGTGGTATATACTGCTGTTTGGGTACATGTATGACACTGGTGTACCCGGGATAATGTACTTACTGCCATATGTGGTATATACTGCTGTTTGGAGGTACCCGGGATAATGTACTTACTGCCATATGTGGTATATACTGCTGTTTGGGTACATGTATGACACTGGTGTACCCGGGATAATGTACTTACTGCCATATGTGGTATATACTGCTGTTTGGTGTACCCGGGATAATGTACTTACTGCCATATGTGGTATATACTGCTGTTTGGGTACATGTATGACACTGGTGTACCCGGGATAATGTACTTACTGCCATATGTGGTATATACTGCTGTTTGGGTACATGTATGACACTGGTGTACCTGGGATAATGTACTTACTGCCATATGTGGTATATACTGCTCTTTGGTGTACCCGGGATAATGTACTTACTGCCATATGTGGTATATACTGCTGTTTGGGCACATGTATGACACTGGTGTACCTGGGATAATGTACTTACTGCCATATGTGGTATATACTGCTCTTTGGTGTACCCGGGATAATGTACTTACTGCCATATGTGGTATATACTGCTGTTTGGGTACATGTATGACACTGGTGTACCCGGGATAATGTACTTACTGACATATGTGGTATATACTGCTGTTTGGTGTACCCGGGATAATGTACTTACTGCCATATGTGGTATATACTGCTGTTTGGGTACATGTATGACACTGGTGTACCCGGGATAATGTACTTACTGCCATATGTGGTATATACTGCTGTTTGGGCACATGTATGACACTGGTGTACCCGGGATAATGTACTTACTGCCATATGTGGTATATACTGCTGTTTGGGTACATGTATGACACTGGTGTACCCGGGATAATGTACTTACTGCCATATGTGGTATATACTGCTGTTTGGGTACATGTATGACACTGGTGTACCTGGGATAATGTACTTACTGCCATATGTGGTATATACTGCTGTTTGGGTACATGTATGACACTGGTGTACCCGGGATAATGTACTTACTGCCATATGTGGTATATACTGCTGTTTGGTGTACCCGGGATAATGTACTTACTGCCATATGTGGTATATACTGCTGTTTGGGTACATGTATGACACTGGTCTACCCAGGATAGTGTACTTACTGCCATATGTGGTATATACTGCTGTTTGGGTACATGTATGACACTGGTGTACCCAGGATAATGTACTTACTGCCATATGTGGTATATACTGCTGTTTGGGTACATGGATGACACTGGTGTACCCGGGATAATGTACTTACTGCCATATGTGGTATATACTGCTGTTTGGGTACATGTATGACACTGGTGTACCCGGGATAATGTACTTACTGCCATATGTGGTATATACTGCTGTTTGGTGTACCCGGGATAATGTACTTACTGCCATATGTGGTATATACTGCTGTTTGGGTACATGTATGACACTGGTGTACCCGGGATAATGTACTTACTGCCATATGTGGTATATACTGCTGTTTGGGCACATGTATGACACTGGTGTACCCGGGATAATGTACTTACTGCCATATGTGGTATATACTGCTGTTTGGGTACATGTATGACACTGGTGTACCCGGGATAATGTACTTACTGACATATGTGGTATATACTGCTGTTTGGTGTACCCGGGATAATGTACTTACTGCCATATGTGGTATATAATGCTGTTTGGGTACATGTATGACACTGGTCTACCCAGGATAGTGTACTTACTGCCATATGTGGTATATACTGCTGTTTGGGTACATGTATGACACTGGTGTACCCAGGATAATGTACTTACTGCCATATGTGGTATATACTGCTGTTTGGGAACATGGATGACACTGGTGTACCCGGGATAATGTACTTACTGCCATATGTGGTATATACTGCTGTTTGGGTACATGTATGACACTGGTGTACCCGGGATAATGTACTTACTGCCATATGTGGTATATACTGCTGTTTGGAGGTACCCGGGATAATGTACTTACTGCCATATGTGGTATATACTGCTGTTTGGGTACATGTATGACACTGGTGTACCCGGGATAATGTACTTACTGCCATATGTGGTATATACTGCTGTTTGGGTACATGTATGACACTGGTGTACACAGGATAATGTACTTACTGCCATATGTGGTATATACTGCTGTTTGGGTACATGCATGACACTGGTGTACCCGGGATAATGTACTTACTGCCATATGTGGTATATACTGCTGTTTGGGTACATGTATGACACTGGTGTACCCGGGATAATGTACTTACTGCCATATGTGGTATATACTGCTGTTTGGGTACATGTATGACACTGGTGTACCCGGGATAATGTACTTACTGCCATATGTGGTATATACTGCTGTTTGGTGTACCCGGGATAATGTACTTACTGCCATATGTGGTATATACTGCTGTTTGGGTACATGTATGACACTGGTGTACCCGGGATAATGTACTTACTGCCATATGTGGTATATACTGCTGTTTGGGTACATGTATGACACTGGTGTACCTGGGATAATGTACTTACTGCCATATGTGGTATATACTGCTCTTTGGTGTACCCGGGATAATGTACTTACTGCCATATGTGGTATATACTGCTGTTTGGGCACATGTATGACACTGGTGTACCTGGGATAATGTACTTACTGCCATATGTGGTATATACTGCTGTTTGGGCACATGTATGACACTGGTGTACCCGGGATAATGTACTTACTGCCATATGTGGTATATACTGCTCTTTGGTGTACCCGGGATAATGTACTTACTGTCATATGTGGTATATACTGCTGTTTGCTTTTTGGACGCCATGACACTTTTGCAGAGCCCTGAAATGCCAGTAAGGTGTAATCCCCCGACATGTCACCCCATTTTGGAAACTGCACCCCTAAAGGCATTAATCCGGGTACAGGGAGCATTTTTACCCCCAAGTGTTGCATTAATTTATTTTCCAGCAATGAATACGCAGATGATGGTGAAAGGAGAAAATGACAATTTTTCCGTAGATCTGTGATTTCAGTGCGTCATATGTTGTGCCCGGCTTGTATCAGAGATGAACGCTCCCAATGCTGCTGTGCCCGGGATCCCCACTTAATAGTTTTAGGAGTGCGTGTCTCTGCTGACACAAGGTGGGTACAACGTATCGGGCACTGAAATTGGATATTTCTTTAAAAAAAAAAAAAAGTAAATTTTCACTTTGTGCATTAATTTTCGGGAATAACTCTTGGGCTCAAAATAATAATACCCCTTGAGAAATTCTTTGAGGGGTGTAGTGTCTAAAATGGGGTCAGTTTTGAGGGGTTTCCATTGTATGCGACATGGCACCTGAAAACTATTCCAGCAAAATCCGCCCCCCAAAAGCCAAATAGCGCTCCTTCCATTCCGAGCCCCGCCAAATGTCTAAATTTCATTTCCATATTGTTTTAATTCTTGTGAAATGCTTAAAGTGTTAACAAACTTCCCAAATGCTGTTTTGAATTATTTGAGGGGGGGAAGTTTTGAAAATGGGGTGATTTATGGGGGTTTCTAATATATAGGCTATTATAATCCCCTTCACAACTGAAGTGGTCCCTAAAAAAATAAGTTTCGGAAATTTTCTTGTAAATCTGGAGAATCGCTGTTATACTTGTAAGATTTATAATGTCCAAAATAAATTACAGGACGATGAGAAGATGATCCAATATAAAGCAGAGATATCATAGATAATATTATTAGTGTATTTGGATGGTATGACTATCTGATAAGTAGATATACAGTGGGGAAATAAAGTATTTAGTCAGCCCCCAATTGTGCAAGTTCTCCCACTTATAAAGATGAGGCCGGCCTGTAAGTGACATCATAGGTAGACCTCAACTATGAGAGACAAAATGAGAAAACTAATCCAGAAAATCGCATTGTCTGATTTTTTTAAGAATTTATTTGCAGATTATGGTGGAAAATAAGTATTTGGTCACCTACAAACAAGCAAGATTTCTGTCTCACAGCCCTGTAACTTCTCCTTTAAGAGGCTCCTCTGTCCTCCACTCATTACCTGTAGTAATGGCTCCTGTGTGACATTGTTATCAGTATAAAAGACTCCTGTCCACAACCTCAGTCACACTCCAAACTCCACTATGGTGAAGACCAAAGAGCTGTGGAAGGACCAGAAACAAAATGGTAGCCCTGCACCAGGCTGGGAAGACTGAATCTGCAATAGGCAAGCAGCTTGGTGTGAAGAAATCACCTGTGGGAGCAATAATTAGAAAATGGAAGACATACAAGACCACTGATAATCTCCCTCCATCAGGGGCTCCACGCAAGATCTCACCCCGTGGGGTCAAAATGATCACAAGAACGGTGAGCAAAAATCCCAGAACCCCACGGGGGGGACCTAGTGAGTGACCTGCAGAAAGCTGGGACTAACGTAACAAAGGCTACCGTCAGTAACACACTACGCCGCCAGGGACTCAGATCCTGCAGTGCCAGACGTGTCCCCCTGCTTAAGCCAGTACATATCCGGGCCCGTCTGAAGTTTGCTAGAGAGCATTTGGATGTTCCAGAAGAGTATTGGGAGAATGTCATATGGTCAGATGAAACCAAAGTAGAAGTGTTTGGTAGAAACACAACTCGTGGTGTTTGGAGGAGAGTGAATGCTGAGTTGTATCCAGAGAACACCATACCTACTGTGAAGCATGGGGGGGCAACATCATGTATGGGGCTGTTTCTCTGCAAAGGGACCAGGACGACTGATCCGTGTACATGAAAGAATGAATGGGGCCATGTATGGGGAGATTGTGAGTGCAAACCTCCTTCCATCAGCAAGGGCATTGAAGATGAAACATGGCTGGGTCTGTCAGCATAACCATGATCCCAAGCACACCGCCAGGACAACGAAGGAGCGGCTTCGTAAGAAGCATTACAAGGTCCTGGAGTGGCCTAGCCAGTCTCCAGATCTCAGCCCCATAGAAAACCTTTGGAGGGAGTAGAAAGTCCGTGTTGTCCAGCGACAGCCCCAAAACATCCCTGCTCTAGAGGAGATCTGCATGGAGGAATGGGCCGACATACCAGCAACAGTGTGTGCCAACCTTGTGAGGACTTACAGAAAACGTTTCACCTCTGTCATTGCCAACAAAGGAGATAGAACAAAGGATTGAGATGAACTTTTCTTATTGACCAAATCCTTATTTTCCACCATAATTTGCAAATAAATTCTTAAAAAAATCAGACAATGTGATTTTCTGGATTAGTTTTCTCATTTTGTCTCTCATAGTTGAGGTCTACCTATGATGACAATTACAGGCCGGCCTCATCTTTATAAGTGGCAGAACTTGCACAATTGGTCGCTGACTAAATACTTTTTTCCCCACTGTATGGTAGATAATATTATTAGTGTATTTGGGGGGTATGACTATCTGTCTGACCATTTCACATTTTGAAAATTGCGATTTTTTTCCAAATTTCCATCAAATTTCCTATTTTTTTGTAAATAAATACAAAAATATTGATGAATGTTGACCACTAACACGAAGTACAATGTGTCAAGAAAAAAGTCTCAAAATCACTTGTGTAAGTTAAAGCGTCTCAAAGTTCTTGCCATATAAAGTGACACAGGTCTGTTTTGAAAAATGAGGCCTGATCATTAAAGGGAATCTGTCAGGGCAATTTGGGACACTAAACCTATAAAGGTTTTTTATTTTTAATGCGCCTGCGGATTGCATTACAACAGGGCGATCTGGGACACTAAACCCCAGGTCTATAAGGACTTGTGCATGGTTTAGTGTCCCAGATTGACCTGACAGATTCCCTTTAACGCACTTTTGGGCTTTGTCCTTAAGGAGTCAGCAGTGCAGCAGAGGGGTGCTGGGCACAGGGGTGCTGGGCACAGGGTCGCTGCTCTTCTTTGCAGGAATGTGAAGTGTACAGGTAAGACTAGAAGAACAGTAGTCGGAGACTCACCTAGATGAAACCTGGCATGGGCCTCCTGCCTCTCCTGCTTGGTTATCATCTGTCCATCCAAAGTGGTCAAAGAGCGCAAGTGGAAGATGACGTAGTGGCGGTAATGGGGGAGACTGGCCACCGGGTTATCAGCCAAGAATAGGGACACCAGGTCCTTCAGTGGCTTCAGACGGGAGACATCCTGAAGCTAGAGGAGGAGGAGGAGGAGAAGTTACCCGCAGGATCCACACACCTCCCAACCACACTGAACAGGACATCACTACTTACTGATGAGATGACATTCTGCCCCAGGTTCAGGACCCGCAGAGCCTTCAGCTTCTTCCCCATCCAGGCAGGGATGTGCCCAATCTCATTACCAGATAGGTTCAGTTTCTGAAGACTCTGCATGTGCTCCAGAGCTTCGATCTTACTGCAACACACAAGTCACAGGTATGTGGAGTTGTGCTCATTCATAAAACCCTCCGAGCAGAGAAGGACAGTGTGATGGCCACATACTGACAGTCAGGGCCTAGTGTCGGGGTGGCAGTAATCACATGATCCTGTAGGGGGCGGTATATGGTTGGGGGTGCTCTGCTGACAGTCAGGTCCTAGTGTCGGGGTGGCGGTAATCACATGATCCTGTAGGGGGTGGTATATGGTTGGGGGTGACGGGGGCTGCTCTGCTGACAGTCAGGTCCTAGTGTCGGGGTGGCGGTAATCACATGATCCTGTAGGGGGCGGTATATGGTTGGGGGTGCTCTGCTGACAGTCAGGTCCTAGTGTCGGGGTGGCAGTAATCACATGATCCTGTAGGGGGTGGTATATGGTTGGGGGTGACGGGGGCTGCTCTGCTGACAGTCAGGGCCTAGTGTCGGGGTGGCAGTAATCACATGATCCTGTAGGGGGCGGTATATGGTTGGGGGTGCTCTGCTGACAGTCAGGTCCTAGTGTCGGGGTGGCAGTAATCACATGATCCTGTAGGGGGCGGTATATGGTTGGGGGTGACGGGGGCTGCTCTGCTGACAGTCAGGTCCTAGTGTCGGGGTGGCGGTAATCACATGATCCTGTAGGGAGCGGTATATGGTTGGGGGTGCTCTGCTGACAGTCAGGGCCTAGTGTCGGGGTGGCGGTAATCACATGATCCTGTAGGGGGCGGTATATGGTTGGGGGTGCTCTGCTGACAGTCAGGTCCTAGTGTCGGGGTGGCAGTAATCACATGATCCTGTAGGGGGCGGTATATGGTTGGGGGTGACGGGGGCTGCTCTGCTGACAGTCAGGTCCTAGTGTCGGGGTGGCGGTAATCACATGATCCTGTAGGGGGCGGTATATGGTTGGGGGTGCTCTGCTGACAGTCAGGTCCTAGTGTCGGGGTGGCGGTAATCACATGATCCTGTAGGGGGTGGTATATGGTTGGGGGTGACGGGGGCTGCTCTGCTGACAGTCAGGTCCTAGTGTCGGGGTGGCAGTAATCACATGATCCTGTAGGGGGCGGTATATGGTTGGGGGTGCTCTGCTGACAGTCAGGTCCTAGTGTCGGGGTGGCAGTAATCACATGATCCTGTAGGGGGCGGTATATGGTTGGGGGTGCTCTGCTGACAGTCAGGGCCTAGTGTCGGGGTGGCAGTAATCACATGATCCTGTAGGGGGCGGTATATGGTTGGTGGTGCTCTGCTGACAGTCAGGTCCTAGTGTCGGGGTGGCGGTAATCACATGATCCTGTAGGGGGCGGTATATGGTTGGGGGTGACGGGGGCTGCTCTGCTGACAGTCAGGTCCTAGTGTCGGGGTGGCGGTAATCACATGATCCTGTAGGGGGCGGTATATGGTTGGGGGTGACGGGGGCTGCTCTGCTGACAGTCAGGTCCTAGTGTCGGGGTGGCAGTAATCACATGATCCTGTAGGGGGCGGTATATGGTTGGGGGTGCTCTGCTGACAGTCAGGGCCTAGTGTCGGGGTGACAGTAATCACATGATCCTGTAGGGGGCGGTATATGGTTGGGGCTGCTCTGCTGACAGTCAGGTCCTAGTGTCGGGGTGGCAGTAATCACATGATCCTGTAGGGGGTGGTATATGGTTGGGGGTGACGGGGGCTGCTCTGCTGACAGTCAGGGCCTAGTGTCGGGGTGGCAGTAATCACATGATCCTGTAGGGGGCGGTATATGGTTGGGGGTGACGGGGGCTGCTCTGCTGACAGTCAGGTCCTAGTGTCGGGGTGGCAGTAATCACATGATCCTGTAGGGGGCGGTATATGGTTGGGGGTGCTCTGCTGACAGTCAGGTCCTAGTGTCGGGGTGGCAGTAATCACATGATCCTGTAGGGGGCGGTATATGGTTGGGGGTGCTCTGCTGACAGTCAGGTCCTAGTGTCGGGGTGGCAGTAATCACATGATCCTGTAGGGGGCGGTATATGGTTGGGGGTGCTCTGCTGACAGTCAGGTCCTAGTGTCGGGGTGGCGGTAATCACATGATCCTGTAGGGGGTGGTATATGGTTGGGGGTGACGGGGGCTGCTCTGCTGACAGTCAGGGCCTAGTGTCGGGGTGGCAGTAATCACATGATCCTGTAGGGGGCGGTATATGGTTGGGGGTGCTCTGCTGACAGTCAGGGCCTAGTGTCGGGGTGGCAGTAATCACATGATCCTGTAGGGGGCGGTATATGGTTGGGGGTGACGGGGGCTGCTCTGCTGACAGTCAGGTCCTAGTGTCGGGGTGGCAGTAATCACATGATCCTGTAGGGGGCGGTATATGGTTGGGGGTGCTCTGCTGACAGTCAGGGCCTAGTGTCGGGGTGGCAGTAATCACATGATCCTGTAGGGGGCGGTATATGGTTGGGGGTGACGGGGGCTGCTCTGCTGACAGTCAGGTCCTAGTGTCGGGGTGGCAGTAATCACATGATCCTGTAGGGGGTGGTATATGGTTGGGGGTGCTCTGCTGACAGTCAGGGCCTAGTGTCGGGGTGGCGGTAATCACATGATCCTGTAGGGGGCGGTATATGGTTGGGGGTACTCTGCTGACAGTCAGGTCCTAGTGTCGGGGTGGCAGTAATCACATGATCCTGTAGGGGGCGGTATATGGTTGGGGGTGACGGGGGCTGCTCTGCTGACAGTCAGGTCCTAGTGTCGGGGTGGCGGTAATCACATGATCCTGTAGGGGGTGGTATATGGTTGGGGGTGCTCTGCTGACAGTCAGGTCCTAGTGTCGGGGTGGCAGTAATCACATGATCCTGTAGGGGGCGGTATATGGTTGGGGGTGCTCTGCTGACAGTCAGGGCCTAGTGTCGGGGTGGCAGTAATCACATGATCCTGTAGGGGGCGGTATATGGTTGGGGGTGACGGGGGCTGCTCTGCTGACAGTCAGGTCCTAGTGTCGGGGTGGCAGTAATCACATGATCCTGTAGGGGGCGGTATATGGTTGGGGGTGCTCTGCTGACAGTCAGGTCCTAGTGTCGGGGTGGCAGTAATCACATGATCCTGTAGGGGGCGGTATATGGTTGGGGGTGCTCTGCTGACAGTCAGGGCCTAGTGTCGGGGTGGCAGTAATCACATGATCCTGTAGGGGGCGGTATATGGTTGGGGGTGCTCTGCTGACAGTCAGGTCCTAGTGTCGGGGTGGCGGTAATCACATGATCCTGTAGGGGGCGGTATATGGTTGGGGGTGACGGGGGCTGCTCTGCTGACAGTCAGGTCCTAGTGTCGGGGTGGCGGTAATCACATGATCCTGTAGGGGGCGGTATATGGTTGGGGGTGACGGGGGCTGCTCTGCTGACAGTCAGGGCCTAGTGTCGGGGTGGCAGTAATCACATGATCCTGTAGGGGGCGGTATATGGTTGGGGGTGACGGGGGCTGCTCTGCTGACAGTCAGGTCCTAGTGTCGGGGTGGCAGTAATCACATGATCCTGTAGGGGGCGGTATATGGTTGGGGGTGCTCTGCTGACAGTCAGGGCCTAGTGTCGGGGTGACAGTAATCACATGATCCTGTAGGGGGCGGTATATGGTTGGGGCTGCTCTGCTGACAGTCAGGTCCTAGTGTCGGGGTGGCGGTAATCACATGATCCTGTAGGGGGTGGTATATGGTTGGGGGTGACGGGGGCTGCTCTGCTGACAGTCAGGGCCTAGTGTCGGGGTGGCAGTAATCACATGATCCTGTAGGGGGCGGTATATGGTTGGGGGTGACGGGGGCTGCTCTGCTGACAGTCAGGTCCTAGTGTCGGGGTGGCAGTAATCACATGATCCTGTAGGGGGCGGTATATGGTTGGGGGTGCTCTGCTGACAGTCAGGTCCTAGTGTCGGGGTGGCAGTAATCACATGATCCTGTAGGGGGCGGTATATGGTTGGGGGTGCTCTGCTGACAGTCAGGTCCTAGTGTCGGGGTGGCAGTAATCACATGATCCTGTAGGGGGCGGTATATGGTTGGGGGTGCTCTGCTGACAGTCAGGTCCTAGTGTCGGGGTGGCGGTAATCACATGATCCTGTAGGGGGCGGTATATGGTTGGGGGTGACGGGGGCTGCTCTGCTGACAGTCAGGTCCTAGTGTCGGGGTGGCAGTAATCACATGATCCTGTAGGGGGCGGTATATGGTTGGGGCTGCTCTGCTGACAGTCAGGTCCTAGTGTCGGGGTGGCAGTAATCACATGATCCTGTAGGGGGCGGTATATGGTTGGGGGTGACGGGGGCTGCTCTGCAAAAGTCAGGTCCTAGTGTCGGGGTGGCAGTAATCACATGATCCTGTAGGGGGCGGTATATGGTTGGGGGTGCTCTGCTGACAGTCAGGGCCTAGTGTCGGGGTGGCAGTAATCACATGATCCTGTAGGGGGCGGTATATGGTTGGGGGTGACGGGGGCTGCTCTGCTGACAGTCAGGTCCTAGTGTCGGGGTGGCAGTAATCACATGATCCTGTAGGGGGTGGTATATGGTTGGGGGTGCTCTGCTGACAGTCAGGGCCTAGTGTCGGGGTGGCGGTAATCACATGATCCTGTAGGGGGCGGTATATGGTTGGGGGTGCTCTGCTGACAGTCAGGTCCTAGTGTCGGGGTGGCGGTAATCACATGATCCTGTAGGGGGCGGTATATGGTTGGGGGTGACGGGGGCTGCTCTGCTGACAGTCAGGGCCTAGTGTCGGGGTGGCAGTAATCACATGATCCTGTAGGGGGCGGTATATGGTTGGGGGTGCTCTGCTGACAGTCAGGTCCTAGTGTCGGGGTGGCAGTAATCACATGATCCTGTAGGGGGCGGTATATGGTTGGGGGTGCTCTGCTGACAGTCAGGTCCTAGTGTCGGGGTGGCAGTAATCACATGATCCTGTAGGGGGCGGTATATGGTTGGGGGTGCTCTGCTGACAGTCAGGTCCTAGTGTCGGGGTGGCGGTAATCACATGATCCTGTAGGGGGCGGTATATGGTTGGGGGTGACGGGGGCTGCTCTGCTGACAGTCAGGGCCTAGTGTCGGGGTGGCAGTAATCACATGATCCTGTAGGGGGCGGTATATGGTTGGGGGTGCTCTGCTGACAGTCAGGGCCTAGTGTCGGGGTGGCAGTAATCACATGATCCTGTAGGGGGCGGTATATGGTTGGGGGTGCTCTGCTGACAGTCAGGTCCTAGTGTCGGGGTGGCAGTAATCACATGATCCTGTAGGGGGCGGTATATGGTTGGGGGTGCTCTGCTGACAGTCAGGTCCTAGTGTCGGGGTGGCAGTAATCACATGATCCTGTAGGGGGCGGTATATGGTTGGGGGTGCTCTGCTGACAGTCAGGGCCTAGTGTCGGGGTGGCAGTAATCACATGATCCTGTAGGGGGCGGTATATGGTTGGGGGTGCTCTGCTGACATTCAGGTCCTAGTGTCGGGGTGGCAGTAATCACATGATCCTGTAGGGGGCGGTATATGGTTGGGGGTGCTCTGCTGACAGTCAGGTCCTAGTGTCGGGGTGGCAGTAATCACATGATCCTGTAGGGGGCGGTATATGGTTGGGGGTGCTCTGCTGACAGTCAGGTCCTAGTGTCGGGGTGGCAGTAATCACATGATCCTGTAGGGGGCGGTATATGGTTGGGGGTGCTCTGCTGACATTCAGGTCCTAGTGTCGGGGTGGCAGTAATCACATGATCCTGTAGGGGGCGGTATATGGTTGGGGGTGCTCTGCTGACAGTCAGGTCCTAGTGTCGGGGGTGGCAGTAATCACATGATCCTGTAGGGGGCGGTATATGGTTGGGGGTGCTCTGCTGACAGTCAGGTCCTAGTGTCGGGGTGGCAGTAATCACATGATCCTGTAGGGGGCGGTATATGGTTGGGGGTGCTCTGCTGACAGTCAGGTCCTAGTGTCGGGGTGGCAGTAATCACATGATCCTGTAGGGGGCGGTATATGGTTGGGGGTGCTCTGCTGACAGTCAGGTCCTAGTGTCGGGGTGGCAGTAATCACATGATCCTGTAGGGGGCGGTATATGGTTGGGGGTGCTCTGCTGACAGTCAGGTCCTAGTGTCGGGGTGGCAGTAATCACATGATCCTGTAGGGGGCGGTATATGGTTGGGGGTGCTCTGCTGACAGTCAGGTCCTAGTGTCGGGGTGGCAGTAATCACATGATCCTGTAGGGGGCGGTATATGGTTGGGGGTGCTCTGCTGACAGTCAGGTCCTAGTGTCGGGGTGGCGGTAATCACATGATCCTGTAGGGGGCGGTATATGGTTGGGGGTGACGGGGGCTGCTCTGCTGACAGTCAGGGCCTAGTGTCGGGGTGGCAGTAATCACATGATCCTGTAGGGGGCGGTATATGGTTGGGGGTGCTCTGCTGACAGTCAGGGCCTAGTGTCGGGGTGGCAGTAATCACATGATCCTGTAGGGGGCGGTATATGGTTGGGGGTGCTCTGCTGACAGTCAGGTCCTAGTGTCAGGGTGGCAGTAATCACATGATCCTGTAGGGGGCGGTATATGGTTGGGGGTGCTCTGCTGACAGTCAGGTCCTAGTGTCGGGGTGGCAGTAATCACATGATCCTGTAGGGGGCGGTATATGGTTGGGGGTGCTCTGCTGACAGTCAGGTCCTAGTGTCGGGGTGGCAGTAATCACATGATCCTGTAGGGGGCGGTATATGGTTGGGGGTGCTCTGCTGACAGTCAGGTCCTAGTGTCGGGGTGGCGGTACTCACCTGATCCGGTTGTGGGCCAGGTTCAGCTCCCGCAGTCTGCTCTGCCGCTCCAGCCTCTCGATCCTCTGGAGGAGGTTATGGCTGAGGTTCAGCACTTCCAGCCGCTCGCACTTCTCCAGGTTCTCTATATACTGTAGAGTAGACAAGTATCAGTCCTCTCATCAGTCAGCACCGGAGCTGCGTACACTGATAGTAAAGGTCCACAGACCAACAACTGAAGGTCCGAGCTGGGCCTGTCCAGTATTTATACATGGTAAAAAAAAAACCTCTAACCCCCCAGTCACGCCCATGCCCCCGCTGACCCCACCCAGTTTCCGTTGTGCTACCAAACAGTTAAAGAGTCGTCCTGTGTATAGTGTACTGAGGAAGCCCCATATACAGTATAATGCCCCATAGTGCCCCCACACACAGTATAATGCCCCATAGTGCCTCCACACACAGTATAATGCCCCATAGTGCCCCCACACACAGTATAATGCCCCATAGTGCCTCCACACACAGTATAATGCCCCATAGTGCCTCCACACACAGTATAATGCCCCATAGTGCCCCCACACACAGTATAATGCCCCATAGTGCCTCCTCCACACAGTATAATGCCCCATAGTGCCCCCACACACAGTATAATGCCCCATAGTGCCTCCACACACAGTATAATGCCCCATAGTGCCTCCACACACAGTATAATGCCCCATAGTGCCCCCACACACAGTATAATGCCCCATAGTGCCTCCACACACAGTATAATGCCCTCTTGCGCCCCCACATAGTATAATGTCCCATAGTGACCCCTGCACACAGTATAAACGTCCCACAGTGGCTCCTCCACACAGTATAATGCCCCATAGTGGCCCACACACACAGTATAATGCCCCATAGCAGCCCCCACACACAGTATAATGCCCCATAGCAGCCCCCACACACAGTATAATGTCCCATAGCAGCCCCCACACACAGTATAATGTCCCATAGCAGCCCCCACACACAGTATAATGCCCCATAGTGCCCCCACACACAGTATAATGCCCCATAGTGCCCCCACACACACTATAATGTCCCATAGCAGCCCCCACACAGTGTAATGTCCCATAATGTCCCCTCCATACAGTGTAATGCCCACTTTAGTGGTCTGCATATGGTGTGATGCCCAGTTGGTGCGCCGACACAGTTTTACACCCCATTAGTGACTGAACTCCCTTCATAATGACAGTGAGAGTCCCCGATCTCCTGCCCTGGGTAAACGGATACAGCACAGCAGGGGATGAACAGGGATCAGCAGAGTGGGAACAATGATCAGGACATTGGGGAAGAGGTCCTGGGGGGCCCACCAGATGAGCGCCCACCTTCTACAGATCACGAAACTAACCTTAAACTTTTTGCCTCTGTCCTTAGAAAGGGAAAGATTCAGAGAGCCGACGAGCGCCGGGTTGTCTTGCTTAGATAATTTCTGGATGAGAGATTCGGTGATGTAACGAACGCCGGGGTCATCGCTTTCTAACGGGGGAGAGAAAGGTCACGGTGAGGGAGGGCACATACATAGTGTGTATATAAAGAAATATATATATATATATATATATATATATATATACACATACACACACACATACACAGTGATAAATGATAAATTGACTAGTCTGTGCCCGATGAAGAGCTACGACCACTAGTACAGTGCCCAATGGAGAGCCACGACCACTAGTTCTGTGCCCGATGGAGAGCCACGACCACTAGTTCTGTGCCCGATGGACAGCCACGACCACTAGTTCTGTGCCCGATGGACAGCCACGACCACTAGTTCTGTGCCCGATGGAGAGCCACGACCACTAGTACAGTGCCCGATGGACAGCCACGACCACTAGTTCTGTGCCCGATGGACAGCCACGACTACTAGTTCTGTGCCCGATGGAGAGCCACGACCACTAGTTCTGTGCCCGATGGAGAGCCACGACCACTAGCACAGTGCCCGATGGAGAGCCACGACCACTAGTACAGTGCCCGATGGACAGCCACGACCACTAGTTCTGTGCCCGATGGAGAGCCACGACCACTAGTTCTGTGCCCGATGGACAGCCACGACCACTAGTTCTGTGCCCGATGGAGAGCCACGACCACTAGTTCTGTGCCCGATGGAGAGCCACGACCACTAGTACAGTGCCCGATGGAGAGCCACGACCACTAGTTCTGTGCCCGATGGACAGCCACGACCACTAGTACAGTGCCCGATGGACAGCCACGACCACTAGTTCTGTGCCCGATGGAGAGCCACGACCACTAGTTCTGTGCCCGATGGAGAGCCACGACCACTAGTACAGTGCCCGATGGAGAGCCACGACCACTAGTACAGTGCCCGATGGAGAGCCACGACCACTAGTACAGTGCCCGATGGACAGCCACGACCACTAGTTCTGTGCCCGATGGAGAGCCACGACCACTAGTTCTGTGCCCGATGGAGAGCCACGACCACTAGTACAGTGCCCAATGGACAGCCACGACCACTAGTTCTGTGCCCGATGGAGAGCCACGACCACTAGTTCTGTGCCCGATGGAGAGCCACGACCACTAGTTCTGTGCCCGATGGAGAGCCACGACCACTAGTTCTGTGCCCGATGGAGAGCCACGACCACTAGTACAGTGCCCGATGGACAGCCACGACCACTAGTTCTGTGCCCGAGGAGAGCCACGACCACTAGTACAGTGCCCGATGGACAGCCACGACCACTAGTTCTGTGCCCGATGGAGAGCCACGACCACTAGTTCTGTGCCCGATGGAGAGCCACGACCACTAGTACAGTGCCCGATGGAGAGCCACGACCACTAGTTCTGTGCCCGATGGACAGCCACGACCACTAGTACAGTGCCCGATGGACAGCCACGACCACTAGTTCTGTGCCCGATGGACAGCCACGACCACTAGTTCTGTGCCCGATGGACAGCCACGACCACTAGTACAGTGCCCAATGGACAGCCACGACTACTAGTTCTGTGCCCGATGGACAGCCACGACCACTAGTTCTGTGCCCGATGGAGAGCCACGACCACTAGTTCTGTGCCCGATGGACAGCCACGACCACTAGTTCTGTGCCCGATGGACAGCCACGACCACTAGTTCTGTGCCCGATGGACAGCCACGACCACTAGTTCTGTGCCCAATGGAGAGCCACGACCACTAGTTCTGTGCCCGATGGACAGCCACGGCCACTAGTTCTGTGCCCGATGGAGAGCCACGACCACTAGTTCTGTGCCCGATGGACAGCCACGACCACTAGTTCTGTGCCCGATGGAGAGCCACGACCACTAGTTCTGTGCCCGATGGACAGCCACGACCACTAGTTCTGT
This sequence comes from Leptodactylus fallax, assembly GCA_947044405.1. Classification (NCBI taxonomy): domain Eukaryota; kingdom Metazoa; phylum Chordata; class Amphibia; order Anura; family Leptodactylidae; genus Leptodactylus; species Leptodactylus fallax. The sequence continues at coordinate 374,893 of CAMRHE010000793.1, read as the reverse complement.
GCCCGATGGACAGCCACGACCACTAGTTCTGTGCCCGATGGAGAGCCACGACCACTAGTTCTGTGCCCGATGGAGAGCCACGACCACTAGTACAGTGCCCGATGGACAGCCACGACCACTAGTTCTGAGCCCGATGGAGAGCCACGACCACTAGTACAGTGCCCGATGGACAGCCACGACCACTAGTTCTGAGCCCGATGGACAGCCACGACCACTAGTACAGTGCCCGATGGGCAGCCACGACCACTAGTTCTGAGCCCGATGGAGAGCCACGACCACTAGTTCTGTGCCCGATGGACAGCCACGACCACTAGTACAGTGCCCGATGGACAGCCACGACCACTAGTTCTGTGCCCGATGGACAGCCACGACCACTAGTTCTGTGCCCGATGGAGAGCCACGACCACTAGTACAGTGCCCGATGGACAGCCACGACCACTAGTTCTGAGCCCGATGGACAGCCACGACCACTAGTTTTGTGCCCCATGGAGAGCCACGAGGACTAATCTGTGTCCGAAGGAGAGTCACACCGAGAAGACTCTTCAGAGTGCCCATAGATTGAGTCAGGAGGCAGCACGTGGCCACTGAATCACTTTTACCACAATCTTCTTTTTTGATGTGTATTTTGGATCCTTGTCATGTTGGGGCCGGAGTGATGGCCACATCTTCACTATAGAGCAGTGGTCTATAGAGATCCCATCAATGACATGCCTCCCCACACAAGGGCAAGACCACCATTCCTCTCTAGTGTGCACCATATTATGTCACCCCAGTTTGGTATCTATTTCTTTAGTGACCTTACATGGCGATAGACTTCACCCCTACTCATCAGAAGACGTTCCTGTTTTGGAGGTGACTCCCGTGGACGGCGACATGGTGGCAGCTCCACCTCCAGTATTCGGACTGAAAAGTAAAGCTTTGCCGATCTTCTTGTAGCCTTCACCTTTCTTGCTCTCTTCCATGCAGTGCTGTTGATGACATCATTGGGGGCAACAGGGCCTTGAATGAATTTTGACTTTTTTTTGTGTGAGGAAATTAACAAATCTTGTTTGAGATCAATGGCCGACATTTGTGGAGTATTTTGTAGTTTGGAACCCTACAGAAAGTGTGGAAGGAAACTAAAGGTGATCTGACAAATCTGCAGTGGTGCACTCATTTATACCGAGCACTGGAGAAGTATATATTATACACACACACAGATACAATACCACCTACACCTGCCAGAGGTCCGGCCCCCCACTGCCTACACCTGCCAGAGGTCCGGCCCCCCACTGCCTACACCTGCCAGAGGTCCGGCCCCCCACTGCCTACACCTGCCAGAGGTCCGGCCCCCCACTGCGTACACCTGCCAGAGGTCCGGCCCCCCACTGCCTACACCTGCCAGAGGTCCGGCCCCCCACTGCGTACACCTGCCAGAGGTCCGGCCCCCCACTGCCTACACCTGCCAGAGGTCCGGCCCCCCACTGCGTACACCTGCCAGAGGTCCGGCCCCCCACTGCCTACACCTGCCAGAGGTCCGGCCCCCCACTGCCTACACCTGCCAGAGGTCCGGCCCCCCACTGCCTACACCTGCCAGAGGTCCGGCCCCCCACTGCCTACACCTGCCAGAGGTCCGGCCCCCCACTACGTACACCTGCCAGAGGTCCGGCCCCCCACTGCCTACACCTGCCAGAGGTCCGGACCCCCACTGCGTACACCTGCCAGAGGTCCGGCCCCCCACTGCCTACACCTGCCAGAGGTCCGGCCCCCCACTGCCTACACCTGCCAGAGGTCCGGCCCCCCACTGCCTACACCTGCCAGAGGTCCGGCCCCCCACTGCCTACACCTGCCAGAGGTCCGGCCCCCCACTGCCTACACCTGCCAGAGGTCCGGCCCCCCACTGCCTACACCTGCCAGAGGTCCGGCCCCCCACTGCGTACACCTGCCAGAGGTCCGGCCCCCCACTGCCTACACCTGCCAGAGGTCCGGCCCCCCACTGCGTACACCTGCCAGAGGTCCGGCCCCCCACTGCCTACACCTGCCAGAGGTCCGGCCCCCCACTGCCTACACCTGCCAGAGGTCCGGCCCCCCACTACGTACACCTGCCAGAGGTCCGGCCCCCCACTGCCTACACCTGCCAGAGGTCCGGACCCCCACTGCGTACACCTGCCAGAGGTCCGGCCCCCCACTGCCTACACCTGCCAGAGGTCCGGCCCCCCACTGCCTACACCTGCCAGAGGTCCGGCCCCCCACTGCGTACACCTGCCAGAGGTCCGGCCCCCCACTGCCTACACCTGCCAGAGGTCCGGCCCCCCACTGCCTACACCTGCCAGAGGTCCGGCCCCCCACTACGTACACCTGCCAGAGGTCCGGCCCCCCACTGCCTACACCTGCCAGAGGTCCGGACCCCCACTGCGTACACCTGCCAGAGGTCCGGCCCCCCACTGCCTACACCTGCCAGAGGTCCGGCCCCCCACTGCGTACACCTGCCAGAGGTCCGGCCCCCCACTACGTACACCTGCCAGAGGTCCGGCCCCCCACTGCGTACACCTGCCAGAGGTCCGGCCCCCCACTGCGTACACCTGCCCATGTCCAGCCAGCACCACCTACATGTTAGTTTCTCACCTTCTTGTATTTCATACTCAGAGATGTCACTGTCCTCAGTCAGATCATGGTTGTGTCCGGAGGATCCTCTCGGAGGCTTCCTGGCAGTCGGGGATCTCATTTTCGGATTAGAAATGGCTGACACTGGAGATCTGGAGGATTTCTTCATCATGCACTACCTGCAATGGAGAATAACATTAATAAAGCACTATCATGAGCTGTAGTGCTGTACATTGCTGCACAATACAGACCCCGCAGTGGAGGAGACAGCCCTGACCACAGGAGCTTACAGTCTATAGAGCGTCCTCAGCGCCAGGAGGAGACAGCCCTGACCAAAGGAGCTTACGGTCTATAGAGCGCCCTCAGCGCCAGGAGGAGACAGCCCTGACCACAGGAGCTTACAGTCTATAGAGCGTCCTCAGCGCCAGGAGGAGACAGCCCTGACCACAGGAGCTTACAGTCTATAGAGCGTCCTCGGCGCCAGGAGGAGACAGCCCTGACCACAGGAGCTTACAGTCTATAGAGCGCCCTCAGCGCCAGGAGGAGACAGCCCTGACCACAGGAGCTTACAGTCTATAGAGCGCCCTCAGCGCCAGGAGGAGACAGCCCTGACCACAGGAGCTTACAGTCTATAGAGCGTCCTCAGCGCCAGGAGGAGACAGCCCTGACCACAGGAGCTTACAGTCTATAGAGCGCCCTCAGCGCCAGGAGGAGACAGCCCTGACCACAGGAGCTTACAGTCTATAGAGCGTCCTCAGCGCCAGGAGGAGACAGCCCTGACCACAGGAGCTTACAGTCTATAGAGCGCCCTCAGCGCCAGGAGGAGACAGCCCTGACCACAGGAGCTTACAGTCTATAGAGCGTCCTCAGCGCCAGGAGGAGACAGCCCTGACCACAGGAGCTTACGGTCTATAGAGCGTCCTCGGCGCCAGGAGGAGACAGCCCTGACCACAGGAGCTTACAGTCTATAGAGCGTCCTCAGCGCCAGGAGGAGACAGCCCTGACCACAGGAGCTTACAGTCTATAGAGCGCCCTCAGCGCCAGGAGGAGACAGCCCTGACCACAGGAGCTTACAGTCTATAGAGCGTCCTCAGCGCCAGGAGGAGACAGCACTGACCACAGGAGCTTACAGTCTATAGAGCGTCCTCAGCGCCAGGAGGAGACAGCCCTGACCACAGGAGCTTACAGTCTATAGAGCGTCCTCAGCGCCAGGAGGAGACAGCCCTGACCACAGGAGCTTACAGTCTATAGAGCGTCCTCGGCGCCAGGAGGAGACAGCCCTGACCACAGGAGCTTACAGTCTATAGAGCGCCCTCAGCGCCAGGAGGAGACAGCCCTGACCACAGGAGCTTACAGTCTATAGAGCGCCCTCAGCGCCAGGAGGAGACAGCCCTGACCACAGGAGCTTACAGTCTATAGAGCGTCCTCAGCGCCAGGAGGAGACAGCCCTGACCACAGGAGCTTACAGTCTATAGAGCGTCCTCAGCGCCAGGAGGAGACAGCCCTGACCACAGGAGCTTACAGTCTATAGAGCGTCCTCGGCGCCAGGAGGAGACAGCCCTGACCACAGGAGCTTACAGTCTATAGAGCGTCCTCAGCGCCAGGAGGAGACAGCCCTGACCACAGGAGCTTACAGTCTATAGAGCGCCCTCAGCGCCAGGAGGAGACAGCCCTGACCACAGGAGCTTACAGTCTATAGAGCGTCCTCAGCGCCAGGAGGAGACAGCCCTGACCACAGGAGCTTACAGTCTATAGAGCGTCCTCGGCGCCAGGAGGAGACAGCCCTGACCACAGGAGCTTACAGTCTATAGAGCGTCCTCAGCGCCAGGAGGAGACAGCCCTGACCACAGGAGCTTACAGTCTATAGAGCGTCCTCAGCGCCAGGAGGAGACAGCCCTGACCACAGGAGCTTACAGTCTATAGAGCGTCCTCAGCGCCAGGAGGAGACAGCCCTGACCACAGGAGCTTACAGTCTATAGAGCGTCCTCGGCGCCAGGAGGAGACAGCCCTGACCACAGGAGCTTACAGTCTATAGAGCGTCCTCGGCGCCAGGAGGAGACAGCCCTGACCACAGGAGCTTACAGTCTATAGAGCGCCCTCAGCGCCAGGAGGAGACAGCCCTGACCACAGGAGCTTACAGTCTATAGAGCGCCCTCAGCGCCAGGAGGAGACAGCCCTGACCACAGGAGCTTACAGTCTATAGAGCGCCCTCAGCGCCAGGAGGAGACAGCCCTGACCACAGGAGCTTACAGTCTATAGAGCGCCCTCAGCGCCAGGAGGAGACAGCCCTGACCACAGGAGCTTACAGTCTATAGAGCGCCCTCAGCGCCAGGAGGAGACAGCCCTGACCACAGGAGCTTACAGTCTATAGAGCGTCCTCAGCGCCAGGAGGAGACAGCCCTGACCACAGGAGCTTACAGTCTATAGAGCGTCCTCAGCGCCAGGAGGAGACAGCCCTGACCACAGGAGCTTACAGTCTATAGAGCGTCCTCAGCGCCAGGAGGAGACAGCCCTGACCACAGGAGCTTACAGTCTATAGAGCGTCCTCGGCGCCAGGAGGAGACAGCCCTGACCACAGGAGCTTACAGTCTATAGAGCGTCCTCAGCGCCAGGAGGAGACAGCCCTGACCACAGGAGCTTACAGTCTATAGAGCGCCCTCAGCGCCAGGAGGAGACAGCCCTGACCACAGGAGCTTACAGTCTATAGAGCGTCCTCAGCGCCAGGAGGAGACAGCCCTGACCACAGGAGCTTACAGTCTAATGAGCGTCCTCAGCGCCAGGAGGAGACAGCCCTGACCACAGGAGCTTACAGTCTATAGAGCGTCCTCAGCGCCAGGAGGAGACAGCCCTGACCACAGGAGCTTACAGTCTATAGAGCGTCCTCAGCGCCAGGAGGAGACAGCCCTGACCACAGGAGCTTACAGTCTATAGAGCGTCCTCAGCGCCAGGAGGAGACAGCCCTGACCACAGGAGCTTACAGTCTATAGAGCGTCCTCAGCGCCAGGAGGAGACAGCCCTGACCACAGGAGCTTACAGTCTATAGAGCGTCCTCAGCGCCAGGAGGAGACAGCCCTGACCACAGGAGCTTACAGTCTATAGAGCGTCCTCAGCGCCAGGAGGAGACAGCCCTGACCACAGGAGCTTACAGTCTATAGAGCGTCCTCAGCGCCAGGAGGAGACAGCCCTGACCACAGGAGCTTACAGTCTATAGAGCGTCCTCAGCGCCAGGAGGAGACAGCCCTGACCACAGGAGCTTACAGTCTATAGAGCGCCCTCAGCGCCAGGAGGAGACAGCCCTGACCACAGGAGCTTACAGTCTATAGAGCGTCCTCAGCGCCAGGAGGAGACAGCCCTGACCACAGGAGCTTACAGTCTATAGAGCGTCCTCAGCGCCAGGAGGAGACAGCCCTGACCACAGGAGCTTACAGTCTATAGAGCGTCCTCAGCGCCAGGAGGAGACAGCCCTGACCACAGGAGCTTACAGTCTATAGAGCGTCCTCGGCGCCAGGAGGAGACAGCCCTGACCACAGGAGCTTACAGTCTATAGAGCGCCCTCGGCGCCAGGAGGAGACAGCCCTGACCACAGGAGCTTACAGTCTATAGAGCGTCCTCAGCGCCAGGAGGAGACAGCCCTGACCACAGGAGCTTACAGTCTATAGAGCGCCCTCAGCGCCAGGAGGAGACAGCCCTGACCACAGGAGCTTACAGTCTATAGAGCGTCCTCAGCGCCAGGAGGAGACAGCCCTGACCACAGGAGCTTACAGTCTATAGAGCGCCCTCAGCGCCAGGAGGAGACAGCCCTGACCACAGGAGCTTACAGTCTATAGAGCGTCCTCAGCGCCAGGAGGAGACAGCCCTGACCACAGGAGCTTACAGTCTATAGAGCGTCCTCAGCGCCAGGAGGAGACAGCCCTGACCACAGGAGCTTACAGTCTATAGAGCGTCCTCAGCGCCAGGAGGAGACAGCCCTGACCACAGGAGCTTACAGTCTATAGAGCGTCCTCAGCGCCAGGAGGAGACAGCCCTGACCACAGGAGCTTACAGTCTATAGAGCGTCCTCAGCGCCAGGAGGAGACAGCCCTGACCACAGGAGCTTACAGTCTATAGAGCGTCCTCAGCGCCAGGAGGAGACAGCCCTGACCACAGGAGCTTACAGTCTATAGAGCGTCCTCAGCGCCAGTAGGAGACAGCCCTGACCACAGGAGCTTACAGTCTATAGAGCGCCCTCAGCGCCAGGAGGAGACAGCCCTGACCACAGGAGCTTACAGTCTATAGAGCGCCCTCAGCGCCAGGAGGAGACAGCCCTGACCACAGGAGCTTACAGTCTATAGAGCGTCCTCAGCGCCAGGAGGAGACAGCCCTGACCACAGGAGCTTACAGTCTATAGAGCGTCCTCAGCGCCAGGAGGAGACAGCCCTGACCACAGGAGCTTACAGTCTATAGAGCGTCCTCAGCGCCAGGAGGAGACAGCCCTGACCACAGGAGCTTACAGTCTATAGAGCGCCCTCAGCGCCAGGAGGAGACAGCCCTGACCACAGGAGCTTACAGTCTATAGAGCGTCCTCAGCGCCAGGAGGAGACAGCCCTGACCACAGGAGCTTACAGTCTATAGAGCGTCCTCAGCGCCAGGAGGAGACAGCCCTGACCACAGGAGCTTACAGTCTATAGAGCGTCCTCGGCGCCAGGAGGAGACAGCCCTGACCACAGGAGCTTACAGTCTATAGAGCGTCCTCAGCGCCAGGAGGAGACAGCCCTGACCACAGGAGCTTACAGTCTATAGAGCGTCCTCAGCGCCAGGAGGAGACAGCCCTGACCACAGGAGCTTACAGTCTATAGAGCGTCCTCGGCGCCAGGAGGAGACAGCCCTGACCACAGGAGCTTACAGTCTATAGAGCGTCCTCAGCGCCAGGAGGAGACAGCCCTGACCACAGGAGCTTACAGTCTATAGAGCGTCCTCAGCGCCAGGAGGAGACAGCCCTGACCACAGGAGCTTACAGTCTATAGAGCGCCCTCAGCGCCAGGAGGAGACAGCCCTGACCACAGGAGCTTACAGTCTATAGAGCGTCCTCAGCGCCAGGAGGAGACAGCCCTGACCACAGGAGCTTACAGTCTATAGAGCGTCCTCAGAGCCAGGAGGAGACAGCCCTGACCACAGGAGCTTACAGTCTATAGAGCGCCCTCAGCGCCAGGAGGAGACAGCCCTGACCACAGGAGCTTACAGTCTATAGAGCGTCCTCAGCGCCAGGAGGAGACAGCCCTGACCACAGGAGCTTACAGTCTATAGAGCGTCCTCAGCGCCAGGAGGAGACAGCCCTGACCACAGGAGCTTACAGTCTATAGAGCGTCCTCAGCGCCAGGAGGAGACAGCCCTGACCACAGGAGCTTACAGTCTATAGAGCGTCCTCAGCGCCAGGAGGAGACAGCCCTGACCACAGGAGCTTACAGTCTATAGAGCGTCCTCAGCGCCAGGAGGAGACAGCCCTGACCACAGGAGCTTACAGTCTATAGAGCGCCCTCAGCGCCAGGAGGAGACAGCCCTGACCACAGGAGCTTACAGTCTATAGAGCGTCCTCAGCGCCAGGAGGAGACAGCCCTGACCACAGGAGCTTACAGTCTATAGAGCGCCCTCAGCGCCAGGAGGAGACAGCCCTGACCACAGGAGCTTACAGTCTATAGAGCGCCCTCGGCGCCAGGAGGAGACAGGCCTGACCACAGGAGCTTACAGTCTATAGAGCGTCCTCAGCGCCAGGAGGAGACAGCCCTGACCACAGGAGCTTACAGTCTATAGAGCGTCCTCAGCGCCAGGAGGAGACAGCCCTGACCACAGGAGCTTACAGTCTATAGAGCGTCCTCAGCGCCAGGAGGAGACAGCCCTGACCACAGGAGCTTACAGTCTATAGAGCGTCCTCAGCGCCAGGAGGAGACAGCCCTGACCACAGGAGCTTACAGTCTATAGAGCGTCCTCAGCGCCAGGAGGAGACAGCCCTGACCACAGGAGCTTACAGTCTATAGAGCGTCCTCAGCGCCAGGAGGAGACAGCCCTGACCACAGGAGCTTACAGTCTATAGAGCGTCCTCAGCGCCAGGAGGAGACAGCCCTGACCACAGGAGCTTACAGTCTATAGAGCGCCCTCAGCGCCAGGAGGAGACAGCCCTGACCACAGGAGCTTACAGTCTATAGAGCGTCCTCAGCGCCAGGAGGAGACAGCCCTGACCACAGGAGCTTACAGTCTATAGAGCGCCCTCAGCGCCAGGAGGAGACAGCCCTGACCACAGGAGCTTACAGTCTATAGAGCGCCCTCGGCGCCAGGAGGAGACAGGCCTGACCACAGGAGCTTACAGTCTATAGAGCGTCCTCGGCGCCAGTAGGAGACAGCCCTGACCACAGGAGCTTACAGTCTATAGAGCGTCCTCGGCGCCAGGAGGAGACATCCCTGACCACAGGAGCTTACAGTCTATAGAGCGTCCTCAGCGCCAGGAGGAGACAGCCCTGACCACAGGAGCTTACAGTCTATAGAGCGTCCTCAGCGCCAGGAGGAGACAGCCCTGACCACAGGAGCTTACAGTCTATAGAGCGTCCTCAGCGCCAGGAGGAGACAGCCCTGACCACAGGAGCTTACAGTCTATAGAGCGTCCTCAGCGCCAGGAGGAGACAGCCCTGACCACAGGAGCTTACAGTCTATAGAGCGTCCTCGGCGCCAGGAGGAGACAGCCCTGACCACAGGAGCTTACAGTCTATAGAGCGTCCTCGGCGCCAGGAGGAGACAGCCCTGACCACAGGAGCTTACAGTCTATAGAGCGTCCTCGGCGCCAGGAGGAGACAGCCCTGACCACAGGAGCTTACAGTCTATAGAGCGCCCTCGGCGCCAGGAGGAGACAGCCCTGACCACAGGAGCTTACAGTCTATAGAGCGCCCTCAGCGCCAGGAGGAGACAGCCCTGACCACAGGAGCTTACAGTCTATAGAGCGTCCTCAGCGCCAGGAGGAGACAGCCCTGACCACAGGAGCTTACAGTCTATAGAGCGTCCTCAGCGCCAGGAGGAGACAGCCCTGACCACAGGAGCTTACAGTCTATAGAGCGTCCTCAGCGCCAGGAGGAGACAGCCCTGACCACAGGAGCTTACAGTCTATAGAGCGTCCTCAGCGCCAGGGAGGAGACAGCCCTGACCACAGGAGCTTACAGTCTATAGAGCGTCCTCAGCGCCAGGAGGAGACAGCCCTGACCACAGGAGCTTACAGTCTATAGAGCGTCCTCAGCGCCAGGAGGAGACAGCCCTGACCACAGGAGCTTACAGTCTATAGAGCGCCCTCAGCGCCAGGAGGAGACAGCCCTGACCACAGGAGCTTACAGTCTATAGAGCGTCCTCAGCGCCAGGAGGAGACAGCCCTGAACACAGGAGCTTACAGTCTATAGAGCGTCCTCAGCGCCAGGAGGAGACAGCCCTGACCACAGGAGCTTACAGTCTATAGAGCGCCCTCAGCGCCAGGAGGAGACAGCCCTGAACACAGGAGCTTACAGTCTATAGAGCGTCCTCAGCGCCAGGAGGAGACAGCCCTGACCACAGGAGCTTACAGTCTATAGAGCGCCCTCAGCGCCAGGAGGAGACAGCCCTGACCACAGGAGCTTACAGTCTATAGAGCGTCCTCAGCGCCAGGAGGAGACAGCCCTGACCACAGGAGCTTACAGTCTATAGAGCGTCCTCAGCGCCAGGAGGAGACAGCCCTGACCACAGGAGCTTACAGTCTATAGAGCGCCCTCAGCGCCAGGAGGAGACAGCCCTGACCACAGGAGCTTACAGTCTATAGAGCGCCCTCAGCGCCAGGAGGAGACAGCCCTGACCACAGGAGCTTACAGTCTATAGAGCGTCCTCAGCGCCAGGAGGAGACAGCCCTGACCACAGGAGCTTACAGTCTATAGAGCGCCCTCAGCGCCAGGAGGAGACAGCCCTGACCACAGGAGCTTACAGTCTATAGAGCGTCCTCAGCGCCAGGAGGAGACAGCCCTGACCACAGGAGCTTACAGTCTATAGAGCGCCCTCAGCGCCAGGAGGAGACAGCCCTGACCACAGGAGCTTACAGTCTATAGAGCGTCCTCAGCGCCAGGAGGAGACAGCCCTGACCACAGGAGCTTACAGTCTATAGAGCGTCCTCGGCGCCAGGAGGAGACAGCCCTGACCACAGGAGCTTACAGTCTATAGAGCGTCCTCAGCGCCAGGAGGAGACAGCCCTGACCACAGGAGCTTACAGTCTATAGAGCGTCCTCAGCGCCAGGAGGAGACAGCCCTGACCACAGGAGCTTACAGTCTATAGAGCGCCCTCAGCGCCAGGAGGAGACAGCCCTGACCACAGGAGCTTACAGTCTATAGAGCGTCCTCGGCGCCAGGAGGAGACAGCCCTGACCACAGGAGCTTACAGTCTATAGAGCGTCCTCAGCGCCAGGAGGAGACAGCCCTGACCACAGGAGCTTACAGTCTATAGAGCGTCCTCAGCGCCAGGAGGAGACAGCCCTGACCACAGGAGCTTACAGTCTATAGAGCGTCCTCAGCGCCAGGAGGAGACAGCACTGACCACAGGAGCTTACAGTCTATAGAGCGTCCTCAGCGCCAGGAGGAGACAGCCCTGACCACAGGAGCTTACAGTCTATAGAGCGTCCTCAGCGCCAGGAGGAGACAGCCCTGACCACAGGAGCTTACAGTCTATAGAGCGTCCTCAGCGCCAGGAGGAGACAGCCCTGACCACAGGAGCTTACAGTCTATAGAGCGTCCTCAGCGCCAGGAGGAGACAGCCCTGACCACAGGAGCTTACAGTCTATAGAGCGTCCTCAGCGCCAGGAGGAGACAGCCCTGACCACAGGAGCTTACAGTCTATAGAGCGTCCTCAGCGCCAGGAGGAGACAGCCCTGACCACAGGAGCTTACAGTCTATAGAGCGTCCTCAGCGCCAGGAGGAGACAGCCCTGACCACAGGAGCTTACAGTCTATAGAGCGTCCTCAGCGCCAGGAGGAGACAGCCCTGACCACAGGAGCTTACAGTCTATAGAGCGCCCTCAGCGCCAGGAGGAGACAGCCCTGACCACAGGAGCTTACAGTCTATAGAGCGCCCTCAGCGCCAGGAGGAGACAGCCCTGACCACAGGAGCTTACAGTCTATAGAGCGTCCTCAGCGCCAGGAGGAGACAGCCCTGACCACAGGAGCTTACAGTCTATAGAGCGCCCTCAGCGCCAGGAGGAGACAGCCCTGACCACAGGAGCTTACAGTCTATAGAGCGTCCTCAGCGCCAGGAGGAGACAGCCCTGACCACAGGAGCTTACAGTCTATAGAGCGTCCTCAGCGCCAGGAGGAGACAGCCCTGACCACAGGAGCTTACAGTCTATAGAGCGTCCTCAGCGCCAGGAGGAGACAGCCCTGACCACAGGAGCTTACAGTCTATAGAGCGCCCTCAGCGCCAGGAGGAGACAGCCCTGACCACAGGAGCTTACAGTCTATAGAGCGTCCTCAGCGCCAGGAGGAGACAGCCCTGACCACAGGAGCTTACAGTCTATAGAGCGTCCTCAGCGCCAGGAGGAGACAGCCCTGACCACAGGAGCTTACAGTCTATAGAGCGTCCTCAGCGCCAGGAGGAGACAGCCCTGACCACAGGAGCTTACAGTCTATAGAGCGTCCTCAGCGCCAGGAGGAGACAGCCCTGACCACAGGAGCTTACAGTCTATAGAGCGTCCTCAGCGCCAGGAGGAGACAGCCCTGACCACAGGAGCTTACAGTCTATAGAGCGTCCTCGGCGCCAGGAGGAGACAGCCCTGACCACAGGAGCTTACAGTCTATAGAGCGCCCTCAGCGCCAGGAGGAGACAGCCCTGACCACAGGAGCTTACAGTCTATAGAGCGTCCTCAGCGCCAGGAGGAGACAGCCCTGACCACAGGAGCTTACAGTCTATAGAGCGCCCTCAGCGCCAGGAGGAGACAGCCCTGACCACAGGAGCTTACAGTCTATAGAGCGTCCTCAGCGCCAGGAGGAGACAGCCCTGACCACAGGAGCTTACAGTCTATAGAGCGTCCTCGGCGCCAGGAGGAGACAGCCCTGACCACAGGAGCTTACAGTCTATAGAGCGTCCTCAGCGCCAGGAGGAGACAGCCCTGACCACAGGAGCTTACAGTCTATAGAGCGTCCTCGGCGCCAGGAGGAGACAGCCCTGACCACAGGAGCTTACAGTCTATAGAGCGCCCTCAGCGCCAGGAGGAGACAGCCCTGACCACAGGAGCTTACAGTCTATAGAGCGTCCTCAGCGCCAGGAGGAGACAGCCCTGACCACAGGAGCTTACAGTCTATAGAGCGTCCTCAGCGCCAGGAGGAGACAGCCCTGACCACAGGAGCTTACAGTCTATAGAGCGCCCTCAGCGCCAGGAGGAGACAGCCCTGACCACAGGAGCTTACAGTCTATAGAGCGTCCTCAGCGCCAGGAGGAGACAGCCCTGACCACAGGAGCTTACAGTCTATAGAGCGCCCTCAGCGCCAGGAGGAGACAGCCCTGACCACAGGAGCTTACAGTCTATAGAGCGCCCTCAGCGCCAGGAGGAGACAGCCCTGACCACAGGAGCTTACAGTCTATAGAGCGTCCTCAGCGCCAGGAGGAGACAGCCCTGACCACAGGAGCTTACAGTCTATAGAGCGTCCTCAGCGCCAGGAGGAGACAGCCCTGACCACAGGAGCTTACAGTCTATAGAGCGTCCTCAGCGCCAGGAGGAGACAGCCCTGACCACAGGAGCTTACAGTCTATAGAGCGTCCTCAGCGCCAGGAGGAGACAGCCCTGACCACAGGAGCTTACAGTCTATAGAGCGTCCTCGGCGCCAGGAGGAGACAGCCCTGACCACAGGAGCTTACAGTCTATAGAGCGTCCTCAGCGCCAGGAGGAGACAGCCCTGACCACAGGAGCTTACAGTCTATAGAGCGCCCTCAGCGCCAGGAGGAGACAGCCCTGACCACAGGAGCTTACAGTCTATAGAGCGTCCTCAGCGCCAGGAGGAGACAGCCCTGACCACAGGAGCTTACAGTCTATAGAGCGTCCTCAGCGCCAGGAGGAGACAGCCCTGACCACAGGAGCTTACAGTCTATAGAGCGTCCTCGGCGCCAGGAGGAGACAGCCCTGACCACAGGAGCTTACAGTCTATAGAGCGTCCTCGGCGCCAGGAGGAGACAGCCCTGACCACAGGAGCTTACAGTCTATAGAGCGTCCTCAGCGCCAGGAGGAGACAGCCCTGACCACAGGAGCTTACAGTCTATAGAGCGTCCTCAGCGCCAGGAGGAGACAGCCCTGACCACAGGAGCTTACAGTCTATAGAGCGTCCTCAGCGCCAGGAGGAGACAGCCCTGACCACAGGAGCTTACAGTCTATAGAGCGTCCTCAGCGCCAGGAGGAGACAGCCCTGACCACAGGAGCTTACAGTCTATAGAGCGTCCTCAGCGCCAGGAGGAGACAGCCCTGACCACAGGAGCTTACAGTCTATAGAGCGTCCTCAGCGCCAGGAGGAGACAGCCCTGACCACAGGAGCTTACAGTCTATAGAGCGTCCTCAGCGCCAGGAGGAGACAGCCCTGACCACAGGAGCTTACAGTCTATAGAGCGTCCTCAGCGCCAGGAGGAGACAGCCCTGACCACAGGAGCTTACAGTCTATAGAGCGTCCTCAGCGCCAGGAGGAGACAGCCCTGACCACAGGAGCTTACAGTCTATAGAGCGTCCTCAGCGCCAGGAGGAGACAGCCCTGACCACAGGAGCTTACAGTCTATAGAGCGTCCTCAGCGCCAGGAGGAGACAGCCCTGACCACAGGAGCTTACAGTCTATAGAGCGTCCTCGGCGCCAGGAGGAGACAGCCCTGACCACAGGAGCTTACAGTCTATAGAGCGTCCTCAGCGCCAGGAGGAGACAGCCCTGACCACAGGAGCTTACAGTCTATAGAGCGTCCTCAGCGCCAGGAGGAGACAGCCCTGACCACGGGAGCTTACAGTCTATAGAGCGTCCTCAGCGCCAGGAGGAGACAGCCCTGACCACGGGAGCTTACAGTCTATAGAGCGTCCTCAGCGCCAGGAGGAGACAGCCCTGACCACAGGAGCTTACAGTCTATAGAGCGTCCTCAGAGCCAGGAGGAGACAGCCCTGACCACAGGAGCTTACAGTCTATAGAGCGTCCTCAGCGCCAGGAGGAGACAGCCCTGACCACAGGAGCTTACAGTCTATAGAGCGTCCTCAGCGCCAGGAGGAGACAGCCCTGACCACAGGAGCTTACAGTCTATAGAGCGTCCTCGGCGCCAGGAGGAGACAGCCCTGACCACAGGAGCTTACAGTCTATAGAGCGTCCTCAGCGCCAGGAGGAGACAGCCCTGACCACAGGAGCTTACAGTCTATAGAGCGTCCTCAGCGCCAGGAGGAGACAGCCCTGACCACGGGAGCTTACAGTCTATAGAGCGTCCTCAGCGCCAGGAGGAGACAGCCCTGACCACGGGAGCTTACAGTCTATAGAGCGTCCTCAGCGCCAGGAGGAGACAGCCCTGACCACAGGAGCTTACAGTCTATAGAGCGTCCTCAGAGCCAGGAGGAGACAGCCCTGACCACAGGAGCTTACAGTCTATAGAGCGTCCTCAGCGCCAGGAGGAGACAGCCCTGACCACAGGAGCTTACAGTCTATAGAGCGTCCTCAGCGCCAGGAGGAGACAGCCCTGACCACAGGAGCTTACAGTCTATAGAGCGTCCTCGGCGCCAGGAGGAGACAGCCCTGACCACAGGAGCTTACAGTCTATAGAGCGCCCTCGGCGCCAGGAGGAGACAGCCCTGACCACAGGAGCTTACAGTCTATAGAGCGTCCTCAGCGCCAGGAGGAGACAGCCCTGACCACAGGAGCTTACAGTCTATAGAGCGTCCTCAGCGCCAGGAGGAGACAGCCCTGACCACAGGAGCTTACAGTCTATAGAGCGTCCTCAGCGCCAGGAGGAGACAGCCCTGACCACAGGAGCTTACAGTCTATAGAGCGTCCTCAGCGCCAGGAGGAGACAGCCCTGACCACAGGAGCTTACAGTCTATAGAGCGTCCTCAGCGCCAGGAGGAGACAGCCCTGACCACAGGAGCTTACAGTCTATAGAGCGCCCTCAGCGCCAGGAGGAGACAGCCCTGACCACAGGAGCTTACAGTCTATAGAGCGTCCTCAGCGCCAGGAGGAGACAGCCCTGACCACAGGAGCTTACAGTCTATAGAGCGTCCTCAGCGCCAGGAGGAGACAGCCCTGACCACAGGAGCTTACAGTCTATAGAGCGTCCTCAGCGCCAGGAGGAGACAGCCCTGACCACAGGAGCTTACAGTCTATAGAGCGCCCTCAGCGCCAGGAGGAGACAGCCCTGACCACAGGAGCTTACAGTCTATAGAGCGTCCTCAGCGCCAGGAGGAGACAGCCCTGACCACAGGAGCTTACAGTCTATAGAGCGTCCTCAGCGCCAGGAGGAGACAGCCCTGACCACAGGAGCTTACAGTCTATAGAGCGCCCTCAGCGCCAGGAGGAGACAGCCCTGACCACAGGAGCTTACAGTCTATAGAGCGCCCTCAGCGCCAGGAGGAGACAGCCCTGACCACAGGAGCTTACAGTCTATAGAGCGTCCTCAGCGCCAGGAGGAGACAGCCCTGACCACAGGAGCTTACAGTCTATAGAGCGCCCTCAGCGCCAGGAGGAGACAGCCCTGACCACAGGAGCTTACAGTCTATAGAGCGTCCTCAGCGCCAGGAGGAGACAGCCCTGACCACAGGAGCTTACAGTCTATAGAGCGTCCTCAGCGCCAGGAGGAGACAGCCCTGACCACAGGAGCTTACAGTCTATAGAGCGCCCTCAGCGCCAGGAGGAGACAGCCCTGACCACAGGAGCTTACAGTCTATAGAGCGCCCTCAGCGCCAGGAGGAGACAGCCCTGACCACAGGAGCTTACAGTCTATAGAGCGTCCTCAGCGCCAGGAGGAGACAGCCCTGACCACAGGAGCTTACAGTCTATAGAGCGCCCTCAGCGCCAGGAGGAGACAGCCCTGACCACAGGAGCTTACAGTCTATAGAGCGCCCTCAGCGCCAGGAGGAGACAGCCCTGACCACAGGAGCTTACAGTCTATAGAGCGCCCTCAGCGCCAGGAGGAGACAGCCCTGACCACAGGAGCTTACAGTCTATAGAGCGTCCTCAGCGCCAGGAGGAGACAGCCCTGACCACAGGAGCTTACAGTCTATAGAGCGTCCTCAGCGCCAGGAGGAGACAGCCCTGACCACAGGAGCTTACAGTCTATAGAGCGCCCTCAGCGCCAGGAGGAGACAGCCCTGAACACAGGAGCTTACAGTCTATAGAGCGTCCTCAGCGCCAGGAGGAGACAGCCCTGACCACAGGAGCTTACAGTCTATAGAGCGTCCTCAGCGCCAGGAGGAGACAGCCCTGACCACAGGAGCTTACAGTCTATAGAGCGTCCTCAGCGCCAGGAGGAGACAGCCCTGACCACAGGAGCTTACAGTCTATAGAGCGCCCTCAGCGCCAGGAGGAGACAGCCCTGACCACAGGAGCTTACAGTCTATAGAGCGTCCTCAGCGCCAGGAGGAGACAGCCCTGACCACAGGAGCTTACAGTCTAATGAGCGTCCTCGGCGGAGAAGACAAATGAGGAGACAACACAAAACACTAAAGAGACACTTCCTTCCTCTTCTCTGAATTTCAGAGACAGATGAGCTCACCCGACCCCCCCACCACCAAACATGGTACAGACCGCACCATTATAATGTATAACACTGTCAGGAAGTCACCAGGCCAGGATAGAAGAGCCCTGTAATAATAATAATAATAATAATAATACTAATAATAATAATAATAATAATAATAATAATACTACTACTAATAATAATAGAAGATAGAAGACAGCAGAGCCCTGTCATAATAATACTAATAATAATAATAATAATAGAGGATAGAAGACAGCAGAGCCCTGTAATAATAATACTAATAATAATAATACTAATAATACTACTACTAATAATACTAATAATAATACTACTACTACTAATAATAATACTAATAATAATAGAGGATAGAAGACAGCAGAGCCCTGTAATAATAATACTAATACTAATAATACTAATAATAATACTACTAATAATAATAACAATACTACTACTAATAATAATAACAATACTACTACTAATAATAATACTAATACTAATAATACTACTACTACTAATAATAATAACAATACTACTACTAATAATAATACTAATAATAATAATAATAGAGGATAGAAGACAGCAGAGCCCTGTAATAATAATACTAATAATAATACTACTACTAATAATAATAATACTACTACTAATAATAATAATAATACTAATAATAATACTAATAATAGAGGATAGAAGACAGCAGAGCCCTGTAATAATAATACTACTAATAATAATAATAATACTAATAATAATACTAATAATAATAATAATAGAGGATAGAAGACAGCAGAGCCCTGTAATAATAATACTAATAATAATAATACTACTAATAATAATAATACTACTAATAATACTACTAATAATAATAATACTACTAATAATAATAATAATACTAATAATAATAATACTAATAATAATAATAGAGGATAGAAGACAGCAGAGCCCTGTAATAATAATACTACTAATAATAATAATAATACTAATAATAATACTAATAATAATAATAATAGAGGATAGAAGACAGCAGAGCCCTGTAATAATAATACTAATAATAATAATACTACTAATAATAATAATGCTACTAATAATAATAATAATACTAATAATAATAATAATACTAATAATAATACTACTAATAATAATAATAATACTAATAATAATAATACTAATAATAATAATAGAGGATAGAAGACAGCAGAGCCCTGTAATAATAATGTAGGACATCATATAATATCATATAAAGATACAGCACATAATATAATGATAATATAATAGTACATAATATAATAGTACAGTATATAATGTGTCCTGTACCCTTTATATGGTAGTATTCTGTAGTATTATTATTAGAATATAATAATATACTATAAGATATAACCCATCAGCTCTGCCTCACTCACTTCCCCACAGTCGCTGTATTTCACCTCCGCTCAGTGTGTACAGGCCTCAGCGTCTTGTAGGCCGCCGTTGTCATGGTAACGCTATGGCCGCCGCTTCCTCCTGTATTTTCCCGCCTCGCTTTCCTGTGATCCCCGGAGGAGGAGTTGGAGAGACTGACCGAGCAGGAATCACAGCGAGGCGGCCACAGCCGGGGAGTGCGGCCAGAACCGGGAGCTGCGAGCCGCCATCTTACCGGAGACACGGCCTCAACTGACAGGAGAACCGCCTGATCCGGGGAGGGACAAGAGGAGAGACCGGGGAGGACTGACAGGAGGAGAGACCGAGGAAGACTGACAATAGATGAGGAGAGGACTAACAGAAGGAGAGATGAGGAGACACTGACAGGAGGAGAGATGAGGAGACACTGACAGGAAGAGAGACTGACAGGAGGAGAGATGAGGAGACACTGACAGGAGGAGACACTGACAGGAGGAGAGATGAGACACTGACAGGAGGAGAGATGAGGAGACACTGACAGGAGGAGAGATGAGGAGACACTGACAGGAGGAGAGATGAGGAGATACTGACAGGAGGAGAGATGAGGAGACACTGACAGGAGGAGAGATGAGGAGATACTGACAGGAGGAGACACTGACAGGAAGAGAGACTGACAGGAGGAGAGATGAGGAGATACTGACAGGAGGAGAGACTGACAGGAAGAGAGACTGACAGGAGGAGAGATGAGGAGACACTGACAGGAGGAGAGATGAGGAGACACTGACAGGAAGAGAGACTGACAGGAGGAGAGATGAGGAGATACTGACAGGAGGAGACACTGACAGGAGGAGAGATGAGGAGACACTGACAGGAGGAGAGATGAGGAGATACTGACAGGAGGAGAGATGAGGAGACACTGACAGGAGGAGAGATGAGGAGACACTGACAGGAGGAGAGATGAGGAGACACTGACAGGAGGAGAGATGAGGAGATACTGACAGGAGGAGAGATGAGGAGACACTGACAGGAGGAGAGATGAGGAGACACTGACAGGAGGAGAGATGAGGAGACACTGACAGGAGGAGAGATGAGGAGACACTGACAGGAGGAGAGATGAGGAGACACTGACAGGAGGAGAGATGAGGAGATACTGACAGGAGGAGACACTGACAGGAGGAGAGATGAGGAGACACTGACAGGAAGAGAGATGAGGAGATACTGACAGGAGGAGACACTGACAGGAAGAGAGACTGACAGGAGGAGAGATGAGGAGACACTGACAGGAGGAGAGATGAGGAGACACTGACAGGAGGAGAGACTGACAGGAAGAGAGACTGACAGGAGGAGAGATGAGGAGATACTGACAGGAGGAGAGATGAGGAGACACTGACAGGAGGAGAGATGAGGAGACACTGACAGGAGGAGACACTGACAGGAGGAGAGATGAGGAGACACTGACAGGAGGAGAGATGAGGAGACACTGACAGGAGGAGAGACTGACAGGAAGAGAGACTGACAGGAGGAGAGACTGACAGGAGGAGAGATGAGGAGACACTGACAGGAGGAGAGACTGACAGGAAGAGAGACTGACAGGAGGAGAGATGAGGAGACACTGACAGGAGGAGAGATGAGGAGACACTGACAGGAGGAGACACTGACAGGAGGAGAGATGAGGAGACACTGACAGGAGGAGAGATGAGGAGACACTGACAGGAGGAGAGACTGACAGGAAGAGAGACTGACAGGAGGAGAGACTGACAGGAGGAGAGATGAGGAGACACTGACAGGAGGAGAGATGAGGAGACACTGACAGGAGGAGAGATGAGGAGACACTGACAGGAGGAGACACTGACAGGAGGAGAGATGAGGAGACACTGACAGGAGGAGAGATGAGGAGACACTGACAGGAGGAGAGATGAGGAGACACTGACAGGAAGAGAGATGAGGAGACACTGACAGGAGGAGAGATGAGGAGACACTGACAGGAAGAGAGATGAGGAGACACTGACAGGAGGAGAGATGAGGAGACACTGACAGGAGGAGAGATGAGGAGACACTGACAGGAGGAGAGATGAGGAGATACTGACAGGAGGAGAGATGAGGAGACACTGACAGGAGGAGAGATGAGGAGATACTGACAGGAGGAGAGATGAGGAGATACTGACAGGAGGAGAGATGAGGAGATACTGACAGGAGGAGACACTGACAGGAAGAGAGACTGACAGGAGGAGAGATGAGGAGACACTGACAGGAGGAGAGATGAGGAGACACTGACAGGAGGAGAGATGAGGAGACACTGACAGGAGGAGAGATGAGACACTGACAGGAGGAGAGATGAGGAGACACTGACAGGAGGAGAGACTGACAAGAGGAGACACTGACAGGAGGAGAGATGAGGAGATACTGACAGGAGGAGAGATGAGGAGACACTGACAGGAGGAGAGATGAGGAGACACTGACAGGAGGAGAGATGAGGAGACACTGACAGGAGGAGAGACTGACAGGAAGAGAGACTGACAGGAGGAGACACTGACAGGAGGAGAGATGAGGAGACACTGACAGGAGGAGAGATGAGGAGACACTGACAGGAGGAGAGATGAGGAGACACTGACAGGAGGAGAGATGAGGAGACACTGACAGGAGGAGACACTGACAGGAAGAGAGATGAGGAGATACTGACAGGAGGAGAGATGAGGAGACACTGACAGGAGGAGAGATGAGGAGACACTGACAGGAGGAGAGATGAGGAGATACTGACAGGAGGAGAGATGAGGAGACACTGACAGGAGGAGACACTGACAGGAAGAGAGACTGACAGGAGGAGAGATGAGGAGACACTGACAGGAGGAGACACTGACAGGAGGAGAGATGAGGAGACACTGACAGGAAGAGAGACTGACAGGAGGAGAGATGAGGAGACACTGACAGGAGGAGAGATGAGGAGACACTGACAGGAGGAGACACTGACAGGAGGAGAGATGAGGAGATACTGACAGGAGGAGATACTGACAGGAGGAGAGACTGACAGGAGGAGAGATGAGGAGACACTGACAGGAGGAGAGATGAGGAGACACTGACAGGAGGAGAGATGAGGAGACACTGACAGGAGGAGACACTGACAGGAGGAGAGATGAGGAGACACTGACAGGAAGAGAGATGAGGAGACACTGACAGGAGGAGAGATGAGGAGACACTGACAGGAGGAGAGATGAGGAGATACTGACAGGAGGAGAGATGAGGAGATACTGACAGGAGGAGACACTGACAGGAAGAGAGACTGACAGGAGGAGAGATGAGGAGACACTGACAGGAGGAGAGATGAGGAGATACTGACAGGAAGAGAGATGAGGAGACACTGACAGGAGGAGAGATGAGGAGACACTGACAGGAGGAGAGATGAGGAGACACTGACAGGAGGAGAGATGAGGAGATACTGACAGGAGGAGATACTGACAGGAGGAGAGATGAGGAGACACTGACAGGAGGAGAGATGAGACACTGACAGGAGGAGAGATGAGGAGACACTGACAGGAGGAGAGATGAGACACTGACAGGAGGAGAGATGAGGAGACACTGACAGGAGGAGACACTGACAAGAGGAGACACTGACAGGAGGAGACACTGACAAGAGGAGACACTGACAGGAGGAGAGATGAGGAGATACTGACAGGAGGAGAGATGAGGAGACACTGACAGGAGGAGAGATGAGGAGATACTGACAGGAGGAGAGATGAGGAGATACTGACAGGAGGAGAGATGAGGAGACACTGACAGGAGGAGAGATGAGGAGACACTGACAGGAGGAGAGATGAGGAGACACTGACAGGAGGAGAGATGAGGAGATACTGACAGGAGGAGAGATGAGGAGACACTGACAGGAGGAGAGATGAGGAGATACTGACAGGAGGAGAGATGAGGAGACACTGACAGGAGGAGAGATGAGGAGATACTGACAGGAGGAGAGATGAGGAGACACTGACAGGAAGAGAGATGAGGAGACACTGACAGGAGGAGAGATGAGGAGACACTGACAGGAGGAGACACTGACAGGAGGAGACACTGACAGGAAGAGAGATGAGGAGACACTGACAGGAGGAGAGATGAGGAGATACTGACAGGAGGAGAGATGAGGAGACACTGACAGGAGGAGAGATGAGGAGACACTGACAGGAGGAGAGATGAGGAGACACTGACAGGAGGAGAGATGAGGAGACACTGACAGGAGGAGAGATGAGGAGACACTGACAGGAGGAGAGATGAGGAGACACTGACAGGAAGAGAGATGAGGAGACACTGACAGGAGGAGAGATGAGGAGATACTGACAGGAAGAGAGACTGACAGGAGGAGAGATGAGGAGACACTGACAGGAGGAGAGATGAGGAGACACTGACAGGAGGAGAGATGAGGAGACACTGACAGGAGGAGAGATGAGACACTGACAGGAGGAGAGATGAGGAGACACTGACAGGAGGAGACACTGACAAGAGGAGACACTGACAGGAGGAGAGATGAGGAGATACTGACAGGAGGAGAGATGAGGAGACACTGACAGGAGGAGAGATGAGGAGATACTGACAGGAGGAGAGATGAGGAGATACTGACAGGAGGAGAGATGAGGAGACACTGACAGGAGGAGAGATGAGGAGACACTGACAGGAGGAGAGATGAGGAGACACTGACAGGAGGAGAGATGAGGAGATACTGACAGGAGGAGAGATGAGGAGACACTGACAGGAGGAGAGATGAGGAGATACTGACAGGAGGAGAGATGAGGAGACACTGACAGGAGGAGAGATGAGGAGATACTGACAGGAGGAGAGATGAGGAGACACTGACAGGAAGAGAGATGAGGAGACACTGACAGGAGGAGAGATGAGGAGACACTGACAGGAGGAGACACTGACAGGAGGAGACACTGACAGGAAGAGAGATGAGGAGACACTGACAGGAGGAGAGATGAGGAGATACTGACAGGAGGAGAGATGAGGAGACACTGACAGGAGGAGAGATGAGGAGACACTGACAGGAGGAGAGATGAGGAGACACTGACAGGAGGAGAGATGAGGAGACACTGACAGGAGGAGAGATGAGGAGACACTGACAGGAGGAGAGATGAGGAGACACTGACAGGAAGAGAGATGAGGAGACACTGACAGGAGGAGAGATGAGGAGATACTGACAGGAAGAGAGACTGACAGGAGGAGAGATGAGGAGACACTGACAGGAGGAGAGATGAGGAGACACTGACAGGAGGAGAGATGAGACACTGACAGGAGGAGAGATGAGGAGACACTGACAGGAGGAGAGATGAGACACTGACAGGAGGAGAGACTGAGGACATAGTTCGCTCTCCTCATGTGTCACAGTTTGTTGATTAATTGGTTAACAACTTAAATTAGTGCTAGTTATGAAGCTTCTCTATATAAGTAGCTGCAGCTTATGGGGGAGGCTTTTCCAATGCGGCGTCCATCATACCCTAAGTGCACTTACACCTGGCGCAGAGAGAGGACACCGAGGAAGGAAAGCAGGTAACCTACCCAAAACTACAAGCTTTACTACATGGTATGAGAGAGCCGCACGGTCACTGACTATCTTAGTAATTGTCTTCCTACAGAACTGCCCTCCATCTCTACCGCCAGTGTACACTATACATATCAGTCCTCTCTCCTCCATCTCTACCGCCAGTGTACACTATACATATCAGTCCTCTCTCCTCCATCTCTACCGCCAGCGTACACTATACATATCAGTCCTCTCTCCTCCATCTCTACCGCAAGTGTACACTATACATATCAGTCCTCTCTCCTCCATCTCTACCACCAGTGTACACTATACATATCAGTCCTCTCCTCCATCTCTACCACCAGTGTACACTATACATATCAGTCCTCTCCTCCATCTCTACCGCCAGTGTACACTATACATATCAGTCCTCTCTCCTCCATCTCTACCGCCAGTGTACACTATACATATCAGTCCTCTCCCCTCCATCTCTACCGCCAGTGTACACTATACATATCAGTCCTCTCCTCCATCTCTACCGCCAGTGTACACTATACATATCAGTCCTCTCCTCCATCTCTACCACCAGTGTACACTATACATATCAGTCCTCTCTCCTCCATCTCTACCGCCAGTGTACACTATACATATCAGTCCTCTCTCCTCCATCTCTACCGCCAGTGTACACTATACATATCAGTCCTCTCCTCCATCTCTACCGCCAGTGTACACTATACATATCAGTCCTCTCCTCCATCTCTACCACCAGTGTACACTATACATATCAGTCCTCTCTCCTCCATCTCTACCGCCAGTGTACACTATACATATCAGTCCTCTCTCCTCCATCTCTACCGCCAGTGTACACTATACATATCAGTCCTCTCCTCCATCTCTACCGCCAGTGTACACTATACATATCAGTCCTCTCCTCCATCTCTACCGCCAGTACACACTATACATATCAGTCCTCTCCTCCATCTCTACCGCCAGTGTACACTATACATATCAGTCCTCTCTCCTCCATCTCTACCACCAGTGTACACTATACATATCAGTCCTCTCCTCCATCTCTACCACCAGTACACTATACATATCAGTCCTCTCTCCTCCATCTCTACCGCCAGTGTACACTATACATATCAGTCCTCTCCTCCATCTCTACCGCCAGTGTACACTATACATATCAGTCCTCTCCTCCATCTCTACCGCCAGTACACACTATACATATCAGTCCTCTCCTCCATCTCTACCGCCAGTGTACACTATACATATCAGTCCTCTCTCCTCCATCTCTACTGCCAGTGTACACTATACATATCAGTCCTCTCTCCTCCATCTCTACCGCCAGTGTACACTATACATATCAGTCCTCTCCTCCATCTCTACCGCCAGTGTACACTATACATATCAGTCCTCTCCTCCATCTCTACCGCCAGTGTACACTATACATATCAGTCCTCTCTCCTCCATCTCTACCACC
This sequence comes from Leptodactylus fallax, assembly GCA_947044405.1. Taxonomy (NCBI): domain Eukaryota; kingdom Metazoa; phylum Chordata; class Amphibia; order Anura; family Leptodactylidae; genus Leptodactylus; species Leptodactylus fallax. The sequence goes on along the minus strand of CAMRHE010000793.1, from coordinate 349,235 downwards.
AGTGTACACTATACATATCAGTCCTCTCCTCCATCTCTACCGCCAGTGCACACTATACATATCAGTCCTCTCTCCTCCATCTCTACCGCCAGTGTACACTATACATATCAGTCCTCTCTCCTCCATCTCTACCGCCAGTGTACACTATACATATCAGTCCTCTCTCCTCCATCTCTACCACCAGTGTACACTATACATATCAGTCCTCTCTCCTCCATCTCTACCGCCAGTGTACACTATACATATCAGTCCTCTCTCCTCCATCTCTACCGCCAGTGTACACTATACATATCAGTCCTCTCTCCTCCATCTCTACCACCAGTGTACACTATACATATCAGTCCTCTCCTCCATCTCTACCACCGGTGTACACTATACATATCAGTCCTCTCCTCCATCTCTACCGCCAGTGTACACTATACATATCAGTCCTCTCCTCCATCTCTACCGCCAGTATACACTATACATATCAGTCCTCTCTCCTCCATCTCTACCACCAGTGTACACTATACATATCAGTCCTCTCTCCTCCATCTCTACCGCCAGTGTACACTATACATATCAGTCCTCTCTCCTCCATCTCTACCGCCAGTGTACACTATACATATCAGTCCTCTCCTCCATCTCTACCGCCAGTGTACACTATACATATCAGTCCTCTCCTCCATCTCTACCGCCAGTATACACTATACATATCAGTCCTCTCTCCTCCATCTCTACCACCAGTGTACAGTATACATATCAGTCCTCTCCCCTCCATCTCTACCACCAGTGTACACTATACATATCAGTCCTCTCTCCTCCATCTCTACCGCCAGTGTACACTATACATATCAGTCCTCCCCTCCATCTCTACCACCAGTGTACACTATACATATCAGTCCTCTCTCCTCCATCTCTACCGCCAGTGTACACTATACATATCAGTCCTCTCTCCTCCATCTCTACCGCCAGTGTACACTATACATATCAGTCCTCTCCTCCATCTCTACCGCCAGTATACACTATACATATCAGTCCTCTCTCCTCCATCTCTACCACCAGTGTACACTATACATATCAGTCCTCTCCTCCATCTCTACCGCCAGTGTACAGTATACATATCAGTCCTCTCTCCTCCATCTCTACCGCCAGTGTACAGTATACATATCAGTCCTCTCCCCCTCCATCTCTACCACCAGTGTACACTATACATATCAGTCCTCTCCTCCATCTCTACCGCCAGTATACACTATACATATCAGTCCTCTCTCCTCCATCTCTACCACCAGTGTATACTATACATATCAGTCCTCTCTCCTCCATCTCTACCGCCAGTGTACACTATACATATCAGTCCTCTCCTCCATCTCTACCGCCAGTGTACACTATACATATCAGTCCTCTCCTCCATCTCTACCGCCAGTGTACACTATACATATCAGTCCTCTCCTCCATCTCTACCGCCAGTGTACACTATACATATCAGTCCTCTCCTCCATCTCTACCACCAGTGTACACTATACATATCAGTCCTCTCTCCTCCATCTCTACCGCCAGTGTACACTATACATATCAGTCCTCTCCTCCATCTCTACCGCCAGTGTACACTATACATATCAGTCCTCTCTCCTCCATCTCTACCGCCAGTGTACACTATACATATCAGTCCTCTCTCTCCATCTCTAGCCACCAGTGTACACTATACATATCAGTCCTCTCCTCCATCTCTACCGCTTTTAGCAGTGTAACCAAACCTAATATATATCACTGAACCACCTTCTGCCTCCATCTCTACCGCCAGTGTGGGGACATCTCTATATACCAGTCCTCTCCTCCTAATTTTTCCTCTTCCTCTCCCCCCCCCTATTTGGGGGAAAAACCCAACCAAACCCCCCCAAAACCCCCCCCCCTCCCCCCCGGCCCTTCCCCCCCCCGCCGCCGGGGGCCCCCCCCCCCCCCCCGCCCCCCCCCCCCCCCCTATTTTCCTCTTCCTGCACACACAGGAATCCTACAAACCTAATCAATATTTACCGTGTTCCCTCTCCTTATCTTTCTCCTGTCTCTTTGAACTGCTCTCTCTGGAACTCCCACTCAGTGTGTAACAAACTAGAATATATTAATGACTTATTCCTCAGTAAATCTCTCATCCTGCTCGCCCTTACTGACCCCTGGATCCAGCAGTCTGATACGGCCTCCCCTGCTGCTCTGTCTCATGGTGGCCTACAATTCTCACACACCTCTAGGCCTGACAGCAGGAAGGGTGGAGGGGTAGGGTTACTTCTGTCACCGCACTTTTCAGGCCATCCCACCGGTCCCCTCACTCACATTCCCCTCATTTGAAGTCCATGCAATCGGACTTTTCCGCCCACTCTCCTTACGTGTAGCTGTGATCTACCGTCCCCCCGGCTCACCCTACCAATTTCTGGATCACTTCCCTTCTTGGCTTCCCCTCTTTTTATCAAGTGAAATTCCTCCCCTCATCATGGGTGACTGTAACATCCCCACTGACACCCCTGTCCCCCACTGACACCCCTGTCCCCCACTGACACCCCTGTCCCCCACTGACACCCCTGTCTCCCACTGACACCCCTGTCCCCCACTGACACCCCTGTCCCCCACTGACACCCCTGTCCCCCACTGACGCCAATGTCCCCCACTGACACCCCTGTCTCCCACTGACACCCCTGTCTCCCACTGACGCCCCTGTCCCCCACTGACGCCCCTGTCCCCCACTGACGCCCCTGTCTCCCACTGACACCCCTGTCTCCCACTGACGCCAATGTCCCCCACTGACACCCCTGTCTCCCACTGACACCCCTGTCCCCCACTGACACCCCTGTCTCCCACTGACACCCCTGTCTCCCACTGACACCTCTGTCCCCCACTGACACCCCTGTCCCCCACTGACACCCCTGTCCCCCACTGACGCCCCTGTCCCCCACTGACGCCCCTGTCCCCCACTGACGCCCCTGTCTCCCACTGACACCCCTGTCTCCCACTGACACCCCTGTCTCCCACTGACACCCCTGTCCCCCACTGACGCCCCTGTCCCCCACTGACGCCCCTGTCCCCCACTGACACCCCTGTCTCCCACTGACACCCCTGTACCCCACTGACACCCCTGTCTCCCACTGACACCCCTGTCCCCCACTGACACCCCTGTCCCCCACTGACACCCCTGTCTCCCACTGACACCCCTGTCTCCCACTGACACCCCTGTCCCCCACTGACACCCCTGTCCCCCACTGACACCTCTGTCCCCCACTGACACCCCTGTCCCCCACTGACGCCCCTGTCTCCCACTGACACCCCTGTCCCCCACTGACACCCCTGTCCCCCACTGACACCCCTGTCCCCCACTGACACCCCTGTCCCCCACTGACACCCCTGTCTCCCACTGACACCCCTGTCCCCCACTGACACCCCTGTCTCCCACTGACACCCCTGTCTCCCACTGACACCCCTGTCTCCCACTGACACCCCTGTCTCCCACTGACACCCCTGTCTCCCACTGACACCTCTGTCCCCCACTGACACCCCTGTCCCCCACTGACACCCCTGTCCCCCACTGACACCTCTGTCCCTCACTGACACCCCTGTCCCCCACTGACACCCCTGTCTCCCACTGACACCCCTGTCTCCCACTGACACCCCTGTCTCCCACTGACACCCCTGTCCCCCACTGACACTCCTGTCCCCCACTGACACCCCTGTCCCCCACTGACACCCCTGTCTCCCACTGACGCCCCTGTCTCCCACTGACGCCCCTGTCTCCCACTGACACCCCTGTCTCCTCAGCTGCCTCACAGTTTCTCTCAATAACCACGTCTTTTGGTCTATCACAACCTTCCTCTTCCACCACACATGTAGATGGCAACACCATTGATCTTGTCTTCCATCGACTCCTCACAGTTTCTAAATTTAGTAACTCTTCTCTGCCCCTCTCTGACCATAACCTTCTGTCTCTCACCATCAGCGCTTTCTCTCCTCACATTGGCTGCCTATACAATACAGAATACAATATAACCTTCTCCCCTCCTCCACAAGGCTCTCCATAATGCTGCACCTCCCTACATCTCCTCCCTCATCTCTATTACACAACCCGTGCTCTCCGCTCACTCAATGACCTAAGACTAACATCCTCTATTATCAGGACCTCCCACGCTCGTATACAAGACTTCTCCCGAGTTGCACCACTTCTCTGGAATGTTCTATCCCGGACTATCAGATTAACCCCCAATCTCCACAGCTTCAAGCGTAAACTAAAGACACATCTTATCAGACAGGCCGATCACATCTCCTAATGTAAACCCTTCTGTAGTGAGAATCCCTAAAACGTCCCCTCCTCTGTTCACGCTCCCGCATTACCCCACAGGATATGAGGCCGTATCAGACTAACTTTATATGTCCGGGCACCGTCTGCACGTTACAGGACACGACTGGTGACGGCTCCTACAGCTTTATATATGTGTAATGGAAGTAACCTCTATTACACAACTGTCTGACCATTGTATAAGCAATGCTACCTCCGATGTCACCTCGTCTACCTCATAGATTGTAAGCTCTTGTGTCACCCCCTCTACCTCATAGACTGTAAGCTCTTGTGTCACCTCCTCTACCTCATAGATTGTAAGCTCTTGTGTCACCTCCTCTACCTCATAGATTGTAAGCTCTTGTGTCACCCCCTCTACCTCATAGAGTGTAAGCTCTTGTGTCACCCCCTCTACCTCATAGATTGTAAGCTCTTGTGTCACCTCCTCTACCTCATAGATTGTAAGCTCTTGTGTCACCTCCTCTACCTCATAGATTGTAAGCTCTTGTGTCACCTCCTCTACCTCATAGAGTGTAAGCTCTTGTGTCACCTCTACCTCATAGATTGTAAGCTCTTGTGTCACCTCTACCTCATAGATTGTAAGCTCTTGTGTCACCTCTACCTCATAGAGTGTAAGCTCTTGTGTCACCTCTACCTCATAGATTGTAAGCTCTTGTGTCACCTCCTCTACCTCATAGATTGTAAGCTCTTGTGTCACCTCCTCTACCTCATAGATTGTAAGCTCTTGTGTCACCTACCTCATAGATTGTAAGCTCTTGTGTCACCTCCTCTACCTCATAGATTGTAAGCTCTTGTGTCACCCCCTCTACCTCATAGATTGTAAGCTCTTGTGTCACCTCTACCTCATAGATTGTAAGCTCTTGTGTCACCTCCTCTACCTCATAGATTGTAAGCTCTTGTGTCACCTCTACCTCATAGATTGTAAGCTCTTGTGTCACCTCTACCTCATAGATTGTAAGCTCTTGTGTCACCTCCTCTACCTCATAGATTGTAAGCTCTTGTGTCACCTCCTCTACCTCATAGATTGTAAGTTCTTGCGAGCAGGGCCCTCAGTCCCAGTGTGTGACTATTTCTCTGTAATGTATGTCTTTGTCTGTACTTGAACCCTACATCTTGTACAGCGCTGCGGAATATGTTGGCGCTATAGAAATAAAATGTATTATTATTATATACAGATTGGTCCAGGACTATCTCACACAGATATACCGTACCCCGGGGCCGCGCTCCCATACTAAGGCCGTATCCCGGGGCCGCGCTCCCATACTAAGGCCGTACCCCGGGGCCGCGCTCCCATACTAAGGCCGTACCCCGGGGCCGCGCTCCCATACTAAGGCCGTACCCCGGGGCCGCGCTCCCATACTAAGGCCGTACCCCGGGGCCGCGCTCCCATACTAAGGCCGTACCCCGGGGCCGCGCTCCCATACTAAGGCCGTACCCCGGGGCCGCGCTCCCATACTAAGGCCGTACCCCGGGGCCGCGCTCCCATACTAAGGCCGTACCCCGGGGCCGCGCTCCCATACTAAGGCCGTACCCCGGGGCCGCGCTCCCATACTAAGGCCGTATCCCGGGGCCGCGCTCCCATACTAAGGCCGTATCCCGGGGCCGCGCTCCCATACTAAGGCCGTATCCCGGGGCCGCGCTCCCATACTAAGGCCGTATCCCGGGGCCGCGCTCCCATACTAAGGCCGTACCCCGGGGCCGCGCTCCCATACTAAGGCCGTATCCCGGGGCCGCGCTCCCATACTAAGGCCGTATCCCGGGGCCGCGCTCCCATACTAAGGCCGTATCCCGGGGCCGCGCTCCCATACTAAGGCCGTATCCCGGGGCCGCGCTCCCATACTAAGGCCGTATCCCGGGGCCGCGCTCCCATACTAAGGCCGTATCCCGGAGCCGCGCTCCCATACTAAGGCCGTATCCCGGGGCCGCGCTCCCATACTAAGGCCGTATCCCGGGGCCGCGCTCCCATACTAAGGCCGTATCCCGGGGCCGCGCTCCCATACTAAGGCCGTATCCCGGGGCCGCGCTCCCATACTAAGGCCGTATCCCGGGGCCGCGCTCCCATACTAAGGCCATATCCCGGGGCCGCGCTCCCATACTAAGGCCGTATCCCGGGGCCGCGCTCCCATACTAAGGCCGTACCCCGGGGCCGCGCTCCCATACTAAGGCCGTACCCCGGGGCCGCGCTCCCATACTAAGGCCGTATCCCGGGGCCGCGCTCCCATACTAAGGCCGTATCCCGGGGCCGCGCTCCCATACTAAGGCCGTATCCCGGGGCCGCGCTCCCATACTAAGGCCGTATCCCGGGGCCGCGCTCCCATACTAAGGCCGTATCCCGGGGCCGCGCTCCCATACTAAGGCCGTACCCCGGGGCCGCGCTCCCATACTAAGGCCGTATCCCGGGGCCGCGCTCCCATACTAAGGCCGTATCCCGGGGCCGCGCTCCCATACTAAGGCCGTACCCCGGGGCCGCGCTCCCATACTAAGGCCGTACCCCGGGGCCGCGCTCCCATACTAAGGCCGTATCCCGGGGCCGCGCTCCCATACTAAGGCCGTATCCCGGGGCCGCGCTCCCATACTAAGGCCGTACCCTGGGGCCGCGCTCCCATACTAAGGCCGTATCCCGGGGCCGCGCTCCCATACTAAGGCCGTATCCCGGGGCCGCGCTCCCATACTAAGGCCGTATCCCGGGGCCGCGCTCCCATACTAAGGCCGTATCCCGGGGCCGCGCTCCCATACTAAGGCCGTATCCCGGAGCCGCGCTCCCATACTAAGGCCGTATCCCGGGGCCGCGCTCCCATACTAAGGCCGTACCCCGGGGCCGCGCTCCCATACTAAGGCCGTATCCCGGGGCCGCGCTCCCATACTAAGGCCGTATCCCGGGGCCGCGCTCCCATACTAAGGCCGTACCCCGGGGCCGTGCTCCCATACTAAGGCCGTATCCCGGGGCCGCGCCTCTTGGGCTTACACTCCAGGCCTGACATATAATAACATCAGAACAGTCATAAAAACAAAAACTGAATAAAATTCACATTCTTATAAAAGGTGAAAAAAAACTTTATTACACATTACAAAATAGTGTCTGGTATGTATATGTCTATAGGGGTGTGTGTATATATGCTATGTCTCTGTATATGTGTATATCTATGGGATATGTGTGTATCTATAGGCGGTATGTGTCTATAGGGTATGCCTTCCTGTGTGTGTGTGTGTGTATATCTATATGGTGTGTATCTATATAGGGTATGTATTGATAGGTTATATGTGTGTGTATACTGTAGGGTATGTCTGTGTGTATATCTATAGGGTGTGTGTCTCTATAGGGTGTGTGTCTCTATAGGGTGTGTGTCTCTATAGGGTATGTCTGTGTGTATGTGTCTCTATAGGGTATGTCTGTGTGTGTATCTATAGGGTATGTATGTGTGTATCTATAGGGTATGTCTGTGTGTGTTTCTATAGGGTGTGTGTGTCTCTATAGGGTATGTCTGTGTGTCTATAGGGTATGTCTGTGTGTCTCTATAGGGTGTGTGTCTCTATAGGGTATGTCTGTGTGTATCTATAGGGTGTGTGTATCTAAAGGGTATGTCTGTGTGTATCTATAGGGTGTGTGTATCTATAGGGTATGTCTGTGTGTATCTATAGGGTATGTCTCTGTGTATCTATAGGGTATGTCTGTGTGTATCTATAGGGTATGTCTGTGTGTATCTATAGGGTATGTCTGTGTGTGTGTATCTATAGGGTGTGTGTATCTATAGGGTATGTATGTGTGTATCTATAGGGTGTGTGTGTGTATAGGGTATGTCTGTGTGTGTGTATCTATAGGGTATGTCTGTGTGTATCTATAGGGTATGTCTGTGTGTATCTATAGGGTATGTCTGTGTGTATCTATAGGGTATGTCTGTGTGTATCTCTTAAGATATTTAACACTGGAAAAAAGTTGCAGGCCATAAAGGACGCTCAACCCTGAAACTATACGAAAGACCTAACAAGTCTTTATTAATCAGACGGATGAAACACATGAAAAGCTTCCATGTATAGGCAGCAGCAATAGTGCGGAGCGATCTATAGGGACGCAGTGTTCGGGGTGTCCACTATAAGACATCAGACGTATGGTAGACATAATACATATATAACATGAGATCCACTCTGTGAGAGGCTATAGCCAATATATATACTATAGACACGTATTATCCACAGATCACCATCTATAGGGTCGTGGCCCAAGCAGCAAGGTAAGAAGGCTATAGGGTAGGACTTACTATTTATCTGACATTATATTGGCCGGTCTTTACTAGTATGCAGTAGGGTATTCTATACATTACCCGGATATAAGGTTATGTCTGTTTAGTTGAGTATTTGGGCCATGGCCTGGTTATCTGATATTGTTCTTATATTATAGGGGACACCCCGAACACTGCGTCCCTATAGATTGCTCCGCACTATTGCTGCTGCCTATACATGGAAGCTTTTCATGTGTTTCATCCGTCTGATTAATAAAGACTTGTTATCTCTTTCGTATAGTTTCAGGGTTGAGCGTCCTTTATGACCTGCAACTTTTTTCCAGTGTTAAATTTGATGTATAGCGTGGCCAAGATGCCCCACGTTTATGACTTGGTTTTCGCCCACTATATATATTTATTTGCTATATCTATAGAGCGTGTCTGTGTATAATGGTGTGTGTGTGTATATATACGTATGTGTATATAATATATATACACACACATATACAAAGTGTCTCCGTCATGACTCGTACCATGGAGCGCTCCCCTGATATTTGCTCGCCTCCTGTATCTCCGGTCGTAGACATTTCATGTTCCCCACACAATCCCCGCCACCTGTGGCTGACACTGCATGCTTGTAGTTGTGCTGCAACAGCTGGCGAGCCACCGGTGTATACAGTATTCTCCTGTCATCTGGAGAGTCCAAGCATGTAGTCCTCCTGTCATACAGTCCGCTGCAGAGCTCCTTCCATGTTCTCCACAGTCAGGCCATGCTGGCAGTTGTAGTTCTGCAGTGACCTGTGCTAGATCTGATCTAACTTTTTGGCCACAATGAGGTTCTCATACTCCGCCTCAAGCTGCAGCAGGGAGTCCATCAGGGGCCGACTACCCAGCTCTGCGGCCAGCAGTTTATGGCGCCTGATGCTGGACAGAGCGTCTTTTAAGGCCATTGGCTCCTCAGAAGGGGCAGAAGCTTCCAGATCATTGGCTTCGGGGTCACTTTGGGGGTCATCGTCCTCACAGCTGCCTGCGCCATTGAAGCATTCGAGGTTTTCATCGATATTTTCAAAGTCAATGTTCACACTGGCCGCTTTACCAAGCTGGTTGAGAATAGCCAGAGCGCGGGCGGTGTCCTCATCATCATCATGGCTGACATTTACCGTGGGCACAAACCCACTCTGTAGGAAACCCCGCGTGATTGTCTCCGGCTTTACGTCATCCCATGCCGTCTTCACCCAGCTCAGTGCATCGGCCACAGTGATGTCTTCAGCCAGCACATGCACCGGCCGGGCGTCCTCCATCCTGGCCAGCAGGGAACGCAGCAGCTTCTTCCGGTAATGGATCTTGAAGGCGCGAATCACACCTTGGTGCATCGGCGGCCACCATGATGTGCTGTCAGCTGGGAGGAGCTTGACCTCCACATGTGACAGCTTTTCTGTGGAGTGGCAGGGCGCACTACCTGCAAAGAGTAAGATTCTTCGCTCCTGTAGCCGCATTCTGTCATTCAGTTTCTCTATCCATGAGCGATAGATCCGGCGTGTCATCCATGCTCTCTTGTTAGCATGCCTCCACACCCCCAGCAAGGGGTCGTCTGTCCTGTGGGGGCGTCCTGTAGCCACATGAACCACCAGCGGCTGCTCCTTGTCTCCGCACAGGTTGGCACATAACGCCACGGTCAATCTTTCTTCTGGCCAGCCCTTGCACTGGGTGCTTTTCTCTAGTAATGTCTGCTCTGGGATGGCTTTGAAGAAGAGGCCGGTCTCCTCCATGTTGTAGATGTCGCTGTCCGCGTAGCTCCCCGTTAAGACCTGTAAACATTCCTTCCAGGCCATGGCGTCATCGTCTCTCATCTCCACACTAGCACCAGAGACTGGATGGAAAACAATGTTGTGTCGTGTCCGGAACCTATTCAGCCATCCGTTACTGGCATGGAAGTGGTGGAAGCCTAGCTGAGCGGCGATGTGTAGGGCCTTCTCCTGCAACATGGGGCCACTTATAGGGAAGTGTTCGGAACGGGTGTGGTAGAGCCAGTCCAGCAGCGCCTTGTTCACCTCCTCATATGGCTGCCAGCGGCGTCTCCTTGAGTTCTCGTTGACGTTCTCCTGCCACTGTCTCAGGTAATGTTCCCTGTTTGCCAGCGTGGCCTGGATCTGGGTCTTGCTGCAGTTAAACTCCCTGGCCAGGTCCCGCTGGGAGCGCCCCGCTTCACTCTCCTTAATCACTGAGATCCGGTCCCGTAGAGTCAAGATGCAGATTTTCCGTTTACTGGCGGAGGTCGCCATATCTGCTGCTTGGCCCTGAAACACAAACCACAGGAATCTCGTATGTCATGTCCGGCCCTCCTCATAAGACACCAATGTCCATACCAGTGCCGGGGGGCATCACATGATACCACATGTAGCCACACCATGCAAGACACCCCAAAGACCCCTGCCTAGTCCCAGGATCATCCCCTCTGCTACACCTCATGGCCTCCTCTTTGCCCATTATGACTCCATCGTCTTACAGTATATACGCCTCTTTCCCCCCCTCTCCCCTGTATATACGCCTCTCTTTCCCCCTCTCCCCTGTATATATGCCTCTCTTTCCCCCTCTCCCCTGTATAGACTCCTCTCTTTCCCCCTCTCCCCCCGGTATAGACTCCTCTCTTTCCCCCTCTCCCCCCGGTATAGACTCCTCTCTTTCCCCCTCTCCCCCCGGTATAGACGCCTCTCTTTCCCCCCCCCCTCTCCCCTGTATATACTCCTCTCTTTACCCCTCTCCCCCCTGTATAGACGCCTCTCTTTACCCCTCTCCCCCCTGTATAGACTCCTCTCTTTACCCCTCTCCCCCCGGTATAGACTCCTCTCTTTACCCCTCTCCCCCCGGTATAGACTCCTCTCTTTACCCCTCTCCCCCCGGTTTAGACGCCTCTTTCCCCCCCCCCCTTTTCCCGGTATAGACGCCCTCTCTCTCTCTCCCCGGTATAGACTCCTCTCTTTCCCCCTCTCCCCCCGGTATAGACGCCTCTCTTTCCCCCCCCTCTCCCCTGTATATACTCCTCTCTTTACCCCTCTCCCCCCCTGTATAGACGCCTCTCTTTACCCCTCTCCCCCCTGTATAGACTCCTCTCTTTACCCCTCTCCCCCCGGTATAGACTCCTCTCTTTACCCCTCTCCCCCTGGTATAGACTCCTCTCTTTACCCCTCTCCCCCCGGTTTAGACGCCTCTTTCCCCCCCCCTTTTCCCGGTATAGACGCCTCTCTCTCTCTCCCCGGTATAGACTCCTCTCTTCCCCCCCCCTCTCCCCGGTATAGACGCCTCTCTTTACCCCTCTCCCCCCGGTATAGACGCCTCTTTCCCCCCCCCCTCTCCCCCGGTATAGACGCCTCTCTTTACCCCTCTCCCCCCTGTATAGACTCCTCTCTTTACCACTCTCCCCCCTGTATAGACGCCTCTCTTTACCCCTCTCCCCCCTGTATAGACGCCTCTCTTTACCCCTCTCCCCCCGGTAAAGACTCCTCTCTTTACCCCTCTCCCCCTGGTATAGACACCTCTCTTTCCCCCCCCTCTCCCCGGTATATACTCCTCTCTTTACCCCTCTCCCCCCGGTATAGACGCCTCTCTTTCCCCCCCTCTCCCCTGTATATACTCCTCTCTTTACCCCTCTCCCCCCTGTATAAACTCCTCTTTCCCCCCCCTCTCCCTTGTATAGACTCCTCTCTTTACCCCTCTCCCCCCTGTATAGACTCCTCTCTTTCCCCCCCTCCCCCTGTATAGACGCCTCTCTTTACCCCTCCTCCCCCTGTATAGACTCCTCTTTCCCCCCCTCCCCCCTGTATAGACGCCTCTCTTTACCCCTCTCCCCCCTGTATAGACTCCTCTCTTTACCCCTCTCCCCCCTGTATAGACTCCTCTCTTTACCCCTCTCCCCCCTGTATAGACTCCTCTTTCCCCCCCCCTCTCCCTTGTATAGACTCCTCTCTTTACCCCTCTCCCCCCCTGTATAGACTCCTCTCTTTCCCCCCTCCCCCCTGTATAGACGCCTCTCTTTACCCCTCTCCCCCCTGTATAGACTCCTCTTTCCCCCCCTCCCCCCTGTATAGACGCCTCTCTTTACCCCTCTCCCCCTGTATAGACTCCTCTCTTTACCCCTCTCCCCCCTGTATAGACTCCTCTCTTTACCCCTCTCCCCCCTGTATAGACTCCTCTCTTTCCCCCCCTCCCCCCTGTATAGACGCCTCTCTTTACCCCTCTCCCCCCTGTATAGACTCCTCTCTTTCCCCCCCTCCCCCCTGTATAGACTCCTCTCTTTACCCCTCTCCCCTGTATAGACTCCTCTCTTTCCCCCCTCTCCCCCCGGTATAGACTCCTCTCTTTCCCCCTCTCCCCCCGGTATAGACTCCTCTCTTTCCCCCTCTCCCCCCGGTATAGACTCCTCTCTTTCCCCCTCTCCCCCCGGTATAGACGTCTCTCTTTCCCCCCCCCTCTCCCCTGTATATACTCCTCTCTTTACCCCTCTCCCCCCGGTATAGACTCCTCTCTTTACCACTCTCCCCCCTGTATAGACGCCTGTCTTTACCCCTCTCCCCCCCCTGTATAGACGCCTCTCTTTACCCCTCTCCCCCCTGTATAGACGCCTCTCTTTACCCCTCTCCCCCCGGTAAAGACTCCTCTCTTTACCCCTCTCCCCCTGGTATAGACACCTCTCTTTCCCCCCCCTCTCCCCCGGTATATACTCCTCTCTTTACCCCTCTCCCCCCCGGTATAGACGCCTCTCTTCCCCCCCCCCCTCTCCCCGGTATAGATGCCTCTCTTTACCCCTCTCCCCCCGGTATAGACGCCTCTCTTTACCCCTCTCCCCCCGGTATAGACTCCTCTCTTTACCCCTCTCCCCCCTGTATAGACTCCTCTCTTTACCCCTCTCCCCCCTGTATAGACTCCTTTCTTTACCCCTCTCCCCCCTGTATAGACGCCTCTCTTTACCCCTCTCCCCCCGGTATAGACGCCTCTCTTTACCCCTCTCCCCCCGGTATAGACGCCTCTTTCCCCCCCCTCTCCCCGGTATAGACGCCTCTCTCTCCCCGGTATAGACTCCTCTCTTCCCCCCCCCCTCTCCCCGGTATAGACGCCTCTCTTTACCCCTCTCCCCCCTGTATAGACTCCTCTCTTTACCCCTCTCCCCCCGGTATAGACTCCTCTCTTTACCCCTCTCCCCCCGGTATAGACTCCTCTCTTTACCCCTCTCCCCCCCGGTTTAGACGCCTCTTTCCCCCCCTTTTCCCGGTATAGACGCCTCTCTCTCTCTCCCCGGTATAGACTCCTCTCTTCCCCCCCCCTCTCCCCGGTATAGACGCCTCTCTTTACCCCTCTCCCCCCGGTATAGACGCCTCTTTCCCCCCCCCCCCCCCCCCGGTATAGACGCCTCTCTTTACCCCTCTCCCCCCCTGTATAGACTCCTCTCTTTACCCCTCTCCCCCCTGTATAGACTCCTCTCTTTACCCCTCTCCCACCGGTATAGACTCCTCTCTTTACCCCTCTCCCCCCGGTATAGACGCCTCTCTTTACCCCTCTCCCCCCGGTATAGACTCCTCTCTTTCCCCCCTCTCCCCTGTATAGACTCCTCTCTTTACCCCTCTCCCCCCTGTATAGACTCCTCTCTTTCCCCCCCCCCCCCCCTGTATAGACGCCTCTCTTTCCCCCTCTCCCCTGTATAGACTCCTCTCTTTACCCCTCTCCCCCCTGTATAGACTTCTCTCTTTACCCCTCTCCCCCCTGTATAGACTCCTCTCTTTACCCCTCTCCCCCCTGTATAGACTCCTCTCTTTACCCCTCTCCCCCCTGTATAGACTCCTCTCTTTACCCCTCTCCCCCCGGTATAGACTCCTCTCTTTACCCCTCTCCCCCCTGTATAGACTCCTCTCTTTACCCCTCTCCCCCCTGTATAGACTCCTCTCTTTACCCCTCTCCCCCCGGTATAGACTCCTCTCTTTACCCCTCTCCCCCCGGTATAGACTCCTCTCTTTACCCCTCTCCCCCCCGGTTTAGACGCCTCTTTCCCCCCCCCTTTTCCCGGTATAGACGCCTCTCTGTCTCTCCCCGGTATAGACTCCTCTCTTCCCCCCCCCCTCTCCCCGGTATAGACGCCTCTCTTTACCCCTCTCCCCCCGGTATAGACGCCTCTTTCCCCCCCCTCTCCCCGGTATAGACGCCTCTCTTTACCCCTCTCCCCCTGTATAGACTCCTCTCTTTACCCCTCTCCCCCCTGTATAGACTCCTCTCTTTACCCCTCTCCCACCGGTATAGACTCCTCTCTTTACCCCTCTCCCCCCGGTATAGACGCCTCTCTTTACCCCTCTCCCCCCGGTATAGACTCCTCTCTTTCCCCCCTCTCCCCTGTATAGACTCCTCTCTTTACCCCTCTCCCCCCTGTATAGACTCCTCTCTTTACCCCTCTCCCCCCTGTATAGACTCCTCTCTTTACCCCTCTCCCCCCGGTATAGACTCCTCTCTTTCCCCCCCTCCCCCCTGTATAGACGCCTCTCTTTCCCCCTCTCCCCTGTATAGACTCCTCTCTTTACCCCTCTCCCCCCTGTATAGACTCCTCTCTTTACCCCTCTCCCCCCTGTATAGACTCCTCTCTTTACCCCTCTCCCCCCTGTATAGACTCCTCTCTTTACCCCTCTCCCCCCTGTATAGACTCCTCTTTCCCCCCCCCTCTCCCTTGTATAGACTCCTCTCTTTACCCCTCTCCCCCCTGTATAGACTCCTCTCTTTCCCCCCCCCCCCCCTGTATAGACGCCTCTCTTTACCCCTCTCCCCCCTGTATAGACTCCTCTTTCCCCCCCTCCCCCCCTGTATAGACGCCTCTCTTTACCCCTCTCCCCCCTGTATAGACTCCTCTCTTTACCCCTCTCCCCCCGGTATAGACGCCTCTCTTTACCCCTCTCCCCCCGGTATAGACTCCTCTCTTTACCCCTCTCCCCCCTGTATAGACTCCTCTCTTTACCCCTCTCCCCCCTGTATAGACTCCTTTCTTTACCCCTCTCCCCCCTGTATAGACGCCTCTCTTTACCCCTCTCCCCCCGGTATAGACGCCTCTCTTTACCCCTCTCCCCCCTGTATAGACTCCTCTCTTTACCCCTCTCCCCCCTGTATAGACTCCTCTCTTTACCCCTCTCCCCCCGGTATAGACTCCTCTCTTTACCCCTCTCCCCCCGGTATAGACTCCTCTCTTTACCCCTCTCCCCCCGGTATAGACTCCTCTCTTTACCCCTCTCCCCCCGGTATAGACTCCTCTCTTTACCCCTCTCCCCCCGGTATAGACTCCTCTCTTTACCCCTCTCCCCCCGGTTTAGACGCCTCTTTCCCCCCCCCTTTTCCCGGTATAGACGCCTCTCTCTCTCTCCCCGGTATAGACTCCTCTCTTCCCCCCCCCCTCTCCCCCGGTATAGACGCCTCTCTTTACCCCTCTCCCCCCGGTATAGACGCCTCTTTCCCCCCCCCTCTCCCCCGGTATAGACGCCTCTCTTTACCCCTCTCCCCCCTGTATAGACTCCTCTCTTTACCCCTCTCCCCCCTGTATAGACTCCTCTCTTTACCCCTCTCCCACCGGTATAGACTCCTCTCTTTACCCCTCTCCCCCCGGTATAGACGCCTCTCTTTACCCCTCTCCCCCCTGTATAGACTCCTCTCTTTACCCCTCTCCCCCCTGTATAGACTCCTCTCTTTACCCCTCTCCCCCCTGTATAGACTCCTCTCTTTCCCCCCCCTCTCCCCCGGTATAGACGCCTCTCTTTACCCCTCTCCCCCCTGTATAGACTCCTCTCTTTACCCCTCTCCCCCCTGTATAGACTCCTCTCTTTCCCCCCCTCCCCCCTGTATAGACGCCTCTCTTTACCCCTCTCCCCCCTGTATAGACGCCTCTCTTTCCCCCTCTCCCCTGTATAGACTCCTCTCTTTACCCCTCTCCCCCCTGTATAGACTTCTCTCTTTACCCCTCTCCCCCCTGTATAGACTCCTCTCTTTACCCCTCTCCCCCCTGTATAGACTCCTCTCTTTACCCCTCTCCCCCCTGTATAGACGCCTCTCTTTACCCCACTCCCCCCTGTATAGACTCCTCTCTTTACCCCTCTCCCCCCTGTACAGACTCCTCTCTTTACCCCTCTCCCCCCTGTATAGACTCCTCTCTTTACCCCTCTCCCCCCTGTATAGACTCCTCTCTTTACCCCTCTCCCCCCGGTATAGACGCCTCTCTTTACCCCTCTCCCCCCTGTATAGACTCCTCTCTTTACCCCTCTCCCCCCTGTATAGACGCCTCTCTTTACCCCTCTCCCCCCTGTATAGACGCCTCTCTTTACCCCTCTCCCCCCGGTATAGACGCCTCTCTTTACCCCTCTCCCCCCGGTATAGACGCCTCTCTTTACCCCTCTCCCCCCTGTATAGACGCCTCTCTTTACCCCTCTCCCCCCCTGTATAGACTCCTCTCTTTACCCCTCTCCCCCCTGTATAGACGCCTCTCTTTACCCCTCTCCCCCCTGTACAGACTCCTCTCTTTACCCCTCTCCCCCCTGTATAGACTCCTCTCTTTACCCCTCTCCCCCCTGTATAGACTCCTCTCTTTACCCCTCTCCCCCCCGGTATAGACGCCTCTCTTTACCCCTCTCCCCCCTGTATAGACTCCTCTCTTTACCCCTCTCCCCCCTGTATAGACGCCTCTCTTTACCCCTCTCCCCCCCTGTATAGACGCCTCTCTTTACCCCTCTCCCCCCGGTATAGACGCCTCTCTTTACCCCTCTCCCCCCTGTATAGACGCCTCTCTTTACCCCTCTCCCCCCTGTATAGACGCCTCTCTTTACCCCTCTCCCCCCGGTATAGACGCCTCTCTTTACCCCTCTCCCCCCGGTATAGACGCCTCTCTTTACCCCTCTCCCCCCGGTATAGACGCCTCTCTTTACCCCTCTCCCCCCGGTATAGACGCCTCTCTTTACCCCTCTCCCCCCTGTATAGACACCTCTCCTTACCGGTAGGCTCCCTCTTTCCTAGCCCCAGTGTGGCCCCTTCCTCTCCCTTTCTCACATGAGGATGGCGTTGCTCCTGGTCGGTGGGTGACGTAGCAGTCAGGTGGTCTTGGGCGGTCATGTGATCCTCCTGTGTCTTCAGTGGGGGGTGTAATGTGCTGGGGGAGGGGAGGGGAGGGTGGTCTGCACAGAGCTGGAAGGGGAAGACAGTGGGAGCTGTTGTTGCAGGAGGAAGTCTGGTGCAGGAGGGGTTAATATCCGGTAGATATGGGGGGGGTGAGTTCCTGTGTGATAGGGGGGTATTTGGGGATTCTGTATCACATTCCTAAAAAGGGGTGTATGATGGGTTGGGGCTTAGTGGGAGAGGGCGTGGCCTCCACTGCCTGCAGGTTTACAAGAACTTACACCACAAACTGATGTACATATTAGTTTTACCTGCACATCACATCCCCGCGTTGTACATCCCCATACTGTACACCACCACTGTACATCCCCGCACTGTACATCACCACTGTACATCCCCGCACTGTGTATCACCACTGTACATCCCTGCACTGTGCATCACCACTGTACATCCCCGCACTGTACACCACCACTGTACATCCCCGCACTGTACATCACCACTGTACATCCCCGCACTGTGCATCACCACTGTACATCCCTGCACTGTGCATCACCACTGTACATCCCTGCACTGTGCATCACCACTGTACATCCCCGCACTGTACACCACTACTGTACATCCCCGCACTGTACATCACCATATTGTACACCACCACTGTACATCCCCGCACTGTACATCACCACTGTACATCCCCGCACTGTGCATCACCACTGTACATCCCCGCACTGTGCATCACCACACTGTACATCCCCGCACTGTGCATCACCATATTGTACACCACCACTGTACATCCCCGCATTGTACATCCCCATACTGTACACCACCACTGTACATCCCCGCACTGTGCATCACCACACTGTACATCCCCGCACTGTGCATCACCATATTGTACACCACCACTGTACATCCCCGCATTGTACATCCCCATACTGTACACCACCACTGTACATCCCCGCACTGTACATCACCACTGTACATCCCCGCACTGTGCATCACCACTGTACATCCCCGCACTGTACATCACCACTGTACATCCCCACACTGTGCATCACCACTGTACATCCCCGCACTGTACATCACCACACTGTACATCCCCGCACTGTGCATCACCACTGTACATCCCCCGCACTGTGCATCACCACACTGTACATCCCCGCACTGTGCATCACCACTGTACATCCCCGCACTGTGCATCACCACTGTACATCCCCGCACTGTGCATCACCACTGTACATCCCTGGACTGTGCATCACCACTGTACATCCCTGTACTGTGCATCACCACCACTGTACATCCCCGCACTGTGCATCACCATATTGTACACCACCACTGTACATCCCCGCACTGTACATCACCACTGTACATCCCCGCACTGTGCATCACCACACTGTACATCCCCGCACTGTGCATCACCACTGTACATCCCTGCACTGTGCATCACCACACTGTACATCCCCGCACTGTGCATCACCACTGTACATCCCTGCACTGTGCATCACCACACTGTACATCCCCGCACTGTGCATCACCATATTGTACATCCCTGGACTGTGCATCACCACACTGTACATCCCCGCACTGTACATCACCATATTGTACACCACCACTGTACATCCCCGCACTGTGCATCACCACTGTACATCCCCGCACTGTGCATCACCACTGTACATCCCTGCACTGTGCATCACCACACTGTACATCCCCGCACTGTGCATCACCATATTGTACACCACTACTGTACATCCCCGCACTGTGCATCACCACTGTACATCCCTGGACTGTGCATCACCACACTGTACATCCCCGCACTGTACATCACCATATTGTACACCACCACCGTACATCCCCGCACTGTACATCACCACTGTACATCCCCGCACTGTGCATCACCACTGTACATCCCCGCACTGTGCATCACCACACTGTACATCCCCGCACTGTGCATCACCATATTGTACACCACCACTGTACATCCCCGCACTGTACATCACCACTGTACATCCCCGCACTGTGCATCACCACTGTACATCCCCGCACTGTACATCACCACTGTGCATCCCCGCACTGTACATCACCACTGTACATCCCCGCACTGTGCATCACCACTGTACATCCCCGCACTGTACATCACCACTGTACATCCCCGCACTGTACATCACCACTGTACATCCCTGCACTGTGCGTCACCACTGTACATCCCCGCACTGTGCATCACCACACTGTACATCCCCGCACTGTGCATCACCACTGTACATCCCTGGACTGTGCATCACCACACTGTACATCCCCGCACTGTGCATCACCATATTGTACACCACCACTGTACATCCCCGCACTGTACATCACCACTGTACATCCCCGCACTGTGCATCACCATATTGTACACCACTGTACATCCCCGCACTGTACATCACCATATTGTACACCACCACCGTACATCCCCGCACTGTACATCACCATATTGTACACCACCACTGTACATCCCCGCACTGTACATCACCATATTGTACACCACCACTGTACATCCCCGCACTGTACATCACCACTGTACATCCCCGCATTGTACATCCCCATACTGTACACCACCACTGTACATCCCCGCACTGTACATCACCACTGTACATCCCCGTACTGTGCATCACCACTGTACATCCCTGCACTGTGCATCACCACTGTACATCCCCACACTGTGCATCACCATATTGTACACCACCACTGTACATCCCCGCACTGTACATCCCCATACTGTACACCACCGCTGTACATCCCCGCACTGTGCATCACCACACTGTACATCCCCGCACTGTGCATCACCATATTGTACACCACCACTGTACATCCCCGCATTGTACATCCCCATACTGTACACCACCACTGTACATCCCCGCACTGTACATCACCACTGTACATCCCCGTACTGTGCATCACCACTGTACATCCCCGCACTGTACATCACCACTGTACATCCCCACACTGTGCATCACCACTGTACATCCCCGCACTGTGCGTCACCACTGTACATCCCCGCACTGTGCATCACCACACTGTACATCCCCGCACTGTGCATCACCACTGTACATCCCCGCACTGTGCATCACCACTGTACATCCCTGGACTGTGCATCACCACACTGTACATCCCCGCACTGTGCATCACCATATTGTACACCACCACTGTACATCCCCGCACTGTACATCACCACTGTACATCCCCGCACTGTGCATCACCACTGTACATCCCCGTACTGTGCATCACCACTGTACATCCCCGCACTGTACATCACCACTGTACATCCCCGCACTGTACATCACCACTGTACATCCCCGCACTGTACATCACCACTGTACATCCCTGCACTGTGCGTCACCACTGTACATCCCCGCACTGTGCATCACCACACTGTACATCCCCGCACTGTGCATCACCACTGTACATCCCCGCACTGTGCATCACCACTGTACATCCCTGGACTGTGCATCACCACACTGTACATCCCCGCACTGTGCATCACCATATTGTACACCACCACTGTACATCCCCGCACTGTACATCACCACTGTACATCCCCGCACTGTGCATCACCACACTGTACATCCCCGCACTGTGCATCACCACTGTACATCCCTGCACTGTGCATCACCACACTGTACATCCCCGCACTGTGCATCACCATATTGTACATCCCTGGACTGTGCATCACCACACTGTACATCCCCGCACTGTACATCACCATATTGTACACCACCACTGTACATCCCCGCACTGTGCATCACCACTGTACATCCCCGCACTGTGCATCACCACTGTACATCCCTGCACTGTGCATCACCACACTGTACATCCCCGCACTGTGCATCACCATATTGTACACCACCACTGTACATCCCCGCACTGTGCATCACCACTGTACATCCCTGGACTGTGCATCACCACACTGTACATCCCCGCACTGTACATCACCATATTGTACACCACCACCGTACATCCCCGCACTGTACATCACCACTGTACATCCCCGCACTGTGCATCACCACTGTACATCCCCGCACTGTGCATCACCACACTGTACATTCCCGCACTGTGCATCACCATATTGTACACCACCACTGTACATCCCCGCATTGTACATCCCCATACTGTACACCACCACTGTACATCCCCGCACTGTACATCACCACTGTACATCCCCGCACTGTGCATCACCACTGTACATCCCCGCACTGTACATCACCACTGTGCATCCCCGCACTGTGCATCACCACTGTACATCCCCGCACTGTACATCACCACTGTACATCCCTGCACTGTGCGTCACCACTGTACATCCCCGCACTGTGCATCACCACACTGTACATCCCCGCACTGTGCATCACCACTGTACATCCCTGGACTGTGCATCACCACACTGTACATCCCCGCACTGTGCATCACCATATTGTACACCACCACTGTACATCCCCGCACTGTACATCACCACTGTACATCCCCGCACTGTGCATCACCACACTGTACATCCCCGCACTGTGCATCACCACTGTACATCCCTGCACTGTGCATCACCACACTGTACATCCCCGCACTGTGCATCACCATATTGTACACCACCACTGTACATCCCCGCACTGTGCATCACCACTGTACATCCCTGCACTGTGCATCACCACACTGTACATCCCCGCACTGTGCATCACCATATTGTACACCACCACTGTACATCCCCGCACTGTACATCACCACTGTACATCCCCGCACTGTGCATCACCATATTGTACACCACCACCGTACATCCCCGCACTGTGCATCACCATATTGTACATCACCACCGTACATCCCCGCACTGTGCATCACCATATTGTACACCACCACTGTACATCCCCGCACTGTGCATCACCATATTGTACATCCCCGCACTGTACATCCCCGCACTGTGCATCACCATATTGTACACCACCACTGTACATCCCCGCACTGTACATCACCACTGTACATCCCCGCACTATGCATCACCATATTGTACATCCCCGCACTGTGCATCACCATATTGTACACCACCACTGTACATCCCCGCACTGTACACCACCACTGTACATCCCCGCATTGTACATCCCCATACTGTACACCACCACTGTACATCCCTGCACTGTGCATCACCACACTGTACATCCCCGCACTGTGCATCACCATATTGTACACCACCACTGTACATCCCCGCACTGTGCATCACCATATTGTACACCACCACTGTACATCCCCATACTGTACACCACCACTGTACATCCCCGCACTGTGCATCCCCATATTGTACACCACCACTGTACATCCCCATATTGTACACCACCACTGTACATCCCCGCACTGTACATCACCACTGTACACCACCACTGTACATCCCCGCACTGTACATCACCACACTGTACATCCCCGCATTGTACATCCCCGCACTGTGCATCACCATATTGTACACCACCACTGTACATCCCTGCACTGTACATCACCATATTGTACATCCCCGCACTGTACACCACCACTGTACATCCCTGGACTGTGCATCCCCGCACTGTACATCCCCATACTGTACACCACCACTGTACATCCCCGCACTGTACATCACCACTGTACATCCCTGCACTGTGCATCACCATATTGTACACCACCACCGTACATCCCCGCACTGTATATCACCATATTGTACACCACTGTACATCCCCGCACTGTACATCACCACACTGTACATCCCCGCATTGTACATCCCCGCACTGTGCATCACCATATTGTACACCACCACTGTACATCCCTGCACTGTACATCACCATATTGTACATCCCCGCACTGTACACCACCACTGTACATCCCTGGACTGTGCATCACCACACTGTACATCCCCGCACTGTGCATCACCATATTGTACACCACCACTGTACATCCCCGCACTGTACATCACCACACTGTACATCCCCGCATTGTACATCCCCATACTGTACACCACCACTGTACATCCCTGCACTGTGCATCACCACACTGTACATCCCCGCACTGTGCATCACCATATTGTACACCACCACTGTACATCCCCGCACTGTACATCACCACTGTACATCCCCGCACTGTGCATCACCACTGTACATCCCCGCACTGTACATCACCACTGTGCATCCCCGCACTGTACATCACCACTGTACATCCCCGCACTGTGCATCACCACTGTACATCCCCGCACTGTACATCACCACTGTACATCCCCGCACTGTACATCACCACTGTACATCCCTGCACTGTGCGTCACCACTGTACATCCCCGCACTGTGCATCACCACACTGTACATCCCCGCACTGTGCATCACCACTGTACATCCCTGGACTGTGCATCACCACACTGTACATCCCCGCACTGTGCATCACCATATTGTACACCACCACTGTACATCCCCGCACTGTACATCACCACTGTACATCCCCGCACTGTGCATCACCATATTGTACACCACTGTACATCCCCGCACTGTACATCACCATATTGTACACCACCACCGTACATCCCCGCACTGTACATCACCATATTGTACACCACCACTGTACATCCCCGCACTGTACATCACCATATTGTACACCACCACTGTACATCCCCGCACTGTACATCACCACTGTACATCCCCGCATTGTACATCCCCATACTGTACACCACCACTGTACATCCCCGCACTGTACATCACCACTGTACATCCCCGTACTGTGCATCACCACTGTACATCCCTGCACTGTGCATCACCACTGTACATCCCCGCACTGTGCATCACCATATTGTACACCACCACTGTACATCCCCGCACTGTACATCCCCATACTGTACACCACCGCTGTACATCCCCGCACTGTGCATCACCACACTGTACATCCCCGCACTGTGCATCACCATATTGTACACCACCACTGTACATCCCCGCATTGTACATCCCCATACTGTACACCACCACTGTACATCCCCGCACTGTACATCACCACTGTACATCCCCGTACTGTGCATCACCACTGTACATCCCCGCACTGTACATCACCACTGTACATCCCCACACTGTGCATCACCACTGTACATCCCCGCACTGTGCGTCACCACTGTACATCCCCGCACTGTGCATCACCACACTGTACATCCCCGCACTGTGCATCACCACTGTACATCCCCGCACTGTGCATCACCACTGTACATCCCTGGACTGTGCATCACCACACTGTACATCCCCGCACTGTGCATCACCATATTGTACACCACCACTGTACATCCCCGCACTGTACATCACCACTGTACATCCCCGCACTGTGCATCACCACTGTACATCCCCGTACTGTGCATCACCACTGTACATCCCCGCACTGTACATCACCACTGTACATCCCCACACTGTACATCACCACTGTACATCCCCGCACTGTACATCACCACTGTACATCCCTGCACTGTGCGTCACCACTGTACATCCCCGCACTGTGCATCACCACACTGTACATCCCCGCACTGTGCATCACCACTGTACATCCCCGCACTGTGCATCACCACTGTACATCCCTGGACTGTGCATCACCACACTGTACATCCCCGCACTGTGCATCACCATATTGTACACCACCACTGTACATCCCCGCACTGTACATCACCACTGTACATCCCCGCACTGTGCATCACCACACTGTACATCCCCGCACTGTGCATCACCACTGTACATCCCTGCACTGTGCATCACCACACTGTACATCCCCGCACTGTGCATCACCATATTGTACATCCCTGGACTGTGCATCACCACACTGTACATCCCCGCACTGTACATCACCATATTGTACACCACCACTGTACATCCCCGCACTGTGCATCACCACTGTACATCCCCGCACTGTGCATCACCACTGTACATCCCTGCACTGTGCATCACCACACTGTACATCCCCGCACTGTGCATCACCATATTGTACACCACCACTGTACATCCCCCGCACTGTGCATCACCACTGTACATCCCTGGACTGTGCATCACCACACTGTACATCCCCGCACTGTACATCACCATATTGTACACCACCACCGTACATCCCCGCACTGTACATCACCACTGTACATCCCCGCACTGTGCATCACCACTGTACATCCCCGCACTGTGCATCACCACACTGTACATTCCCGCACTGTGCATCACCATATTGTACACCACCACTGTACATCCCCGCATTGTACATCCCCATACTGTACACCACCACTGTACATCCCCGCACTGTACATCACCACTGTACATCCCCGCACTGTGCATCACCACTGTACATCCCCGCACTGTACATCACCACTGTGCATCCCCGCACTGTGCATCACCACTGTACATCCCCGCACTGTACATCACCACTGTACATCCCTGCACTGTGCGTCACCACTGTACATCCCCGCACTGTGCATCACCACACTGTACATCCCCGCACTGTGCATCACCACTGTACATCCCTGGACTGTGCATCACCACACTGTACATCCCCGCACTGTGCATCACCATATTGTACACCACCACTGTACATCCCCGCACTGTACATCACCACTGTACATCCCCGCACTGTGCATCACCACACTGTACATCCCCGCACTGTGCATCACCACTGTACATCCCTGCACTGTGCATCACCACACTGTACATCCCCGCACTGTGCATCACCATATTGTACACCACCACTGTACATCCCCGCACTGTGCATCACCACTGTACATCCCTGCACTGTGCATCACCACACTGTACATCCCCGCACTGTGCATCACCATATTGTACACCACCACTGTACATCCCCGCACTGTACATCACCACTGTACATCCCCGCACTGTGCATCACCATATTGTACACCACCACCGTACATCCCCGCACTGTGCATCACCATATTGTACATCACCACCGTACATCCCCGCACTGTGCATCACCATATTGTACACCACCACTGTACATCCCCGCACTGTGCATCACCATATTGTACATCCCCGCACTGTACATCCCCGCACTGTGCATCACCATATTGTACACCACCACTGTACATCCCCGCACTGTACATCACCACTGTACATCCCCGCACTATGCATCACCATATTGTACATCCCCGCACTGTGCATCACCATATTGTACACCACCACTGTACATCCCCGCACTGTACACCACCACTGTACATCCCCGCATTGTACATCCCCATACTGTACACCACCACTGTACATCCCTGCACTGTGCATCACCACACTGTACATCCCCGCACTGTGCATCACCATATTGTACACCACCACTGTACATCCCCGCACTGTGCATCACCATATTGTACACCACCACTGTACATCCCCATACTGTACACCACCACTGTACATCCCCGCACTGTGCATCCCCATATTGTACACCACCACTGTACATCCCCATATTGTACACCACCACTGTACATCCCCGCACTGTACATCACCACTGTACACCACCACTGTACATCCCCGCACTGTACATCACCACACTGTACATCCCCGCATTGTACATCCCCGCACTGTGCATCACCATATTGTACACCACCACTGTACATCCCTGCACTGTACATCACCATATTGTACATCCCCGCACTGTACACCACCACTGTACATCCCTGGACTGTGCATCCCCGCACTGTACATCCCCATACTGTACACCACCACTGTACATCCCCGCACTGTACATCACCACTGTACATCCCTGCACTGTGCATCACCATATTGTACACCACCACCGTACATCCCCGCACTGTATATCACCATATTGTACACCACTGTACATCCCCGCACTGTACATCACCACACTGTACATCCCCGCATTGTACATCCCCGCACTGTGCATCACCATATTGTACACCACCACTGTACATCCCTGCACTGTACATCACCATATTGTACATCCCCGCACTGTACACCACCACTGTACATCCCTGGACTGTGCATCACCACACTGTACATCCCCGCACTGTGCATCACCATATTGTACACCACCACTGTACATCCCCGCACTGTACATCACCACACTGTACATCCCCGCATTGTACATCCCCATACTGTACACCACCACTGTACATCCCTGCACTGTGCATCACCACACTGTACATCCCTGCACTGTGCATCACCATATTGTACACCACCACTGTTCATTCCCGCACTGTGCATCACCATATTGTACACCACTGTACATCCCCGCACTGTGCATCCCCGCACTGTACATCCCCGCACTGTACATCCCCGCACTGTACATCCCCGCACTGTGCATCACCATATTGTACACCACCACCGTACATCCCCGCACTGTGCATCACCATATTGTACACCACCACCGTACATCCCCGCACTGTGCATCACCATATTGTACACCACCACTGTACATCCCCGCACTGTGCATCACCATATTGTACACCACCACTGTACATCCCCGAACTGTACATCACCATATTGTACACCACTGTACATCCCCGCACTGTGCATCACCATATTGTACACCACCACTGTACATCCCCGCACTGTACATCACCATATTGTACACCACCACTGTACATCCCCGCACTGTACATCCCCATACTGTACACCACCACTGTACATCCCCGCACTGTGCATCACCATATTGTACACCACCACTCTACATCCCCGCACTGTACATCACCATATTGTACACCACCACTGTACATCCCCACACTGTACATCACCATATTGTACACCACTGTACATCCCCGCACTGTGCATCACCATATTGTACACCACTGTACATCCCCGCACTGTACATCACCATATTGTACACCACCACCGTACATCCCCGCACTGTACATCACCATATTGTACACCACCACTGTACATCCCCGCACTGTACATCACCATATTGTACACCACTGTACATCCCCGCACTGTACATCACCATACTGTACACCACTGTACATCCCCGCACTGTGCATCACCATATTGTACACCACTGTACATCCCCGCACTGTACATCACCATATTGTACACCACCACTGTACATCCCCGCACTGTACATCACCATATTGTACACCACCACCGTACATCCCCGCACTGTACATCACCATATTGTACACCACCACTGTACATCCCCGCACTGTACATCACCATATTGTACACCACTGTACTTCCCCGCACTGTACATCACCATACTGTACACCACTGTACATCCCCGCACTGTGCATCACCATATTGTACACCACCACTGTACATCCCTGCACTGTACATCACATTGTACACCACCACTGTACATCCCCGCACTGTACATCACCATATTGTACACCACCACCGTACATCCCCGCACTGTACATCCCTGCATTGTACACCACCACTGTACATCCCCGCACTGTACATCACCAAATTGTACACCACCACTGTACATCCATGCATTGTACACCACCACTGTACATCCCCGTGCTGTACATCACCATATTGTACACCACTGTACATCCCCGCACTGTACATCACCATATTGTACACCACCGTACATCACTGCACTGTACATCACCATATTGTACACCACTGTACATACCCGCACTGTACATCACCATATTGTACACCACCGTACATCCCTGCACTGTACATCACCATATTGTACACCACTGTACATCCCCGCACTGTACATCACCATATTGTACACCACTGTACATCCCCACACTGTACATCACCATATTGTACACCACCACTGTACATCCCCGAACTGTACATCACCATATTGTACACCACTGTACATCCCCGCACTGTACATCACCATATTGTACACCACTGTACATCCCCGCAGTGTGCATCACCATATTGTACACCACCGTACATCCCCACACTGTACATCACCATATTGTACACCACTGTACATCCCCGCAGTGTGCATCACCATATTGTACACCACCACTGTACATCCCCGCACTGTGCATCACCATATTGTACACCACCACTGTACATCCCCGCACTGTACATCACCATATTGTACACCACCACTGTACATCCCCGCACTGTGCATCACCATATTGTACACCACTGTACATCCCCGCACTGTACATCCCCATATTGTACACCACCACTGTACATCCCCGCACTGTACATCACCATATTGTACACCACCACCGTACATCCCCGCACTGTACATCCCCATACTGTACACCACTGTACATCCCCGCACTGTGCATCACCATATTGTACACCACCACTGTACATCCCCGCTCTGTGCATCACCATATTGTACACCACTGTACATCCCCGCACTGTACATCACCATATTGTACACCACCACTGTACATCCCCGCACTGTACATCACCATATTGTACACCACCACTGTACATCCCCGCACTGTACATCACCATATTGTACACCACCACTGTACATCACCATATTGTACACCACCACCGTATATCCCCGCACTGTACATCACCATATTGTACACCACCACTGTACATCCCCGCACTGTACATCACCATATTGTACACCACTGTACATCCCCGCACTGTGCATCACCATATTGTACACCACCACTGTACATCCCTGCACTGTACATCACATTGTACACCACCACTGTACATCCCCGCACTGTACATCACCATATTGTACACCACCACCGTACATCCCCGCACTGTACATCACCATTTTGTACACCACTGTACATCCCCGCAGTGTACATCACCATACTGTACACCACTGTACATCCCCGCACTGTACATCACCATATTGTACACCACCACTGTACATCCCCGCACTGTGCATCACCATATTGTACACCACCACCGTACATCCCCGCACTGTGCATCACCATATTGTACACCACCACTGTACATCCCCGCACTGTACATCACCATATTGTACACCACCACTGTACATCCCTGCATTGTACACCACCACTGTACATCCCCGCACTGTACATCACCATATTGTACACCACTGTACATCCCCGCACTGTATATCACCATATTGTACACCACCACTTTACATCCCCGCACTGTACATCACCATATTGTACACCACCACTGTACATCCATGCATTGTACACCACCACTGTACATCCCCGTGCTGTACATCACCATATTGTACACCACTGTACATCCCCGCACTGTACATCACCATATTGTACACCACCGTACATCCCTGCACTGTACATCACCATATTGTACACCACTGTACATCCCCGCACTGTACATCACCATATTGTACACCACTGTACATCCCCGCACTGTACATCACCATATTGTACACCACCACTGTACATCCCCGCACTGTACATCACCATATTGTACACCACTGTACATCCCCGCACTGTACATCACCATATTGTACACCACTGTACATCCCCGCAGTGTGCATCACCATATTGTACACCACTGTACATCCCCGCACTGTACATCACCATATTGTACACCACTGTACATCCCCGCAGTGTGCATCACCATATTGTACACCACCACTGTACATCCCCGCACTGTGCATCACCATATTGTACACCACCACTGTACATCCCCGCACTGTGCATCACCATATTGTACACCACCACTGTACATCCCTGCACTGTACATCACCATATTGTACACCACCACCGTACATCCCCGCACTGTACATCACCATATTGTACATCCCCGCACTGTACACCACTACTGTACATCCCCGCACTGTACATCCCCGCACTGTACATCACCATATTGTACACCACCACCGTACATCCCCCGCACTGTACATCCCTGCATTGTACACCACCACTGTACATCCCCGCACTGTGCATCACCATATTGTACACCACCACTGTTCATTCCCGCACTGTGCATCACCATATTGTACACCACCACCGTACATCCCCGCACTGTGCATCACCATATTGTACACCACTGTACATCCCCGCACTGTGCATCACCATATTGTACACCACTGTACATCCCCGCACTGTGCATCACCATATTGTACACCACCACTGTACATCCCCGCACTGTGCATCACCATATTGTACACCACTGTACATCCCTGCACTGTACATCACCATATTGTACACCACTGTACATCCCCGCACTGTGCATCACCATATTGTACACCACTGTACATCCCCGCACTGTACATCACCATATTGTACACCACCACTGTACATCCCCGCACTGTACATCACCATATTGTACACCACCACTGTACATCCCCGCACTGTGCATCACCATATTGTACACCACCACTGTACATCCCCGCACTGTGCATCACCATATTGTACACCACTGTACATCCCCGCACTGTACATCCCCATATTGTACACCACCACTGTACATCCCCGCACTGTACATCACCATATTGTACACCACCACTGTACATCCCCGCACTGTACATCCCCATACTGTACACCACCACTGTACATCCCCGCACTGTGCATCACCATATTGTACACCACCACCGTACATCCCCCGCACTGTGCATCACCATATTGTACACCACCACCGTACATCCCCGCACTGTGCATCACCATATTGTACACCACCACTGTACATCCCCGCACTGTACATCACCATATTGTACACCACCACTGTACATCCCCGCACTGTACATCACCATATTGTACACCACCACTGTACATCCCCGCACTGTACATCACCATATTGTACACCACTGTACATCCCCGCACTGTGCATCACCATATTGTACACCACCACTGTACATCCCTGCACTGTACATCACATTGTACACCACCACTGTACATCCCCGCACTGTACATCACCATATTGTACACCACTGTACATCCCCGCAGTGTACATCACCATACTGTACACCACTGTACATCCCCGCACTGTACATCACCATATTGTACACCACTGTACATCCCCGCACTGTGCATCACCATATTGTACACCACCACCGTACATCCCCGCACTGTGCATCACCATATTGTACACCACCACTGTACATCCCCGCACTGTACATCACCATATTGTACACCACCACTGTACATACCCGCACTGTACATCACCATATTGTACACCACCACTGTACATCCCTGCATTGTACACCACCACTGTACATCCCCGCACTGTACATCACCATATTGTACACCACCACTGTACATCCCTGCATTGTACACCACCACTGTACATCCCCGCACTGTACATCACCATATTGTACACCACTGTACATCCCCGCACTGTACATCACCATATTGTACACCACCACTGTACATCCATGCATTGTACACCACCACTGTACATCCCCGTGCTGTACATCACCATATTGTACACCACTGTACATCCCCGCACTGTACATCACCATATTGTACACCACCGTACATCCCCGCACTGTACATCCCCGCACTGTACATCACCATATTGTACATCCCCGCACTGTACATCACCATATTGTACACCACCACCGTACATCCCCGCACTGTACATCACCATATTGTACGCCACCACCGTACATCCCCGCACTGTACATCACCATATTGTACATCCCCGCACTGTACACCACTACTGTACATCCCCGCACTGTACATCACCATATTGTACACCACCACCGTACATCCCCGCACTGTACATCACCATATTGTACATCCCCGCACTGTACACCACTACTGTACATCCCCGCACTGTACATCACCATATTGTACACCACCACCGTACATCCCCGCACTGTACATCACCACTGTACATCCCCGCACTGTACACATGTTGTACATCCCCATGTTGTGCATCCCCCCGCACTGTACATCACCATATTGTACACCACTGTACATCCCCGCACTGTACACATGTTGTACATCCCCCGCACTGTACACCACCTCATGGGAGATTCATCACTATATTAGCTTCAGTTTCCTGGCATAAATATAGTAAAAATACATTCGCCGAGCCCAAACCCCATAGTCAGGAAGCCCCACCCACTCTTACTGACAGACATGCGCTTGAGCTTCTCAGCTCCTTTTCCCATAATGCCTTGTGATGACAGAAATGTAGGCAGGTTTCCCAGATGTCCTTGTGGACACACTCCCCTATAGAACCAGCTGAGCTCCTATAATGCGGGGGAGGAGGTAGTTTTATTCTATCTACATCAGACAGTGCGGAGTTGTCAGAAGTCGCTTCCCAGAATCACCAGAACACGTGCATGGCAGACTCTGAACAAGCAGGGAATGCCTGAGGATTGCTGCTCTGAGGCTGCAGAATAGCGCCGTGCTGCTCTGAGGCTGCGGAATAGCGCGTGCCGCTCTGGGGCTGCGGAATAGCGCCGCGCTGCTCTGAGGCTGCGGAATAGCGCGTGCTGCTCTGGGGCTGCGGAATAGCGCCGCGCTGCGGAATAGCGCGTGCTACTCTCAGGCTGCAGAATAGCACCGTGCTGCTCTGAGGCTGCGGAATAGCGCGTGCTGCTCTGGGGCTGCGGAATAGCGCCGCGCCGCTCTGGGGCTGCGGAATAGCGCCGCGCTGCTCTGAGGCTGCGGAATAGCGCGTGCTGCTCTGGGGCTGCGGAATAGCGCCGCGCTGCGGAATAGCGCGTGCTGCTCTGAGGCTGCAGAATAGCGCCATGCTGCTCTGAGGCTGCGGAATAGCGCGTGCCGCTCTGGGGCTGCGGAATAGCTCCGCGCCGCTCTGGGGCTGCGGAATAGCGCCGCGCTGCTCTGAGGCTGCGGAATAGGGCCGCGCTGCTCTGGGGCTGCGGAATAGCGCGTGCTGCTCTGGGGCTGCGGAATAGCGCTGCGCTGCTCTGGGGCTGCGGAATAGCGCTGCGCTGCTCTGGGGCTGCGGAATAGCGCCGCGCTGCTCTGGGGCTGCGGAATAGCGCCGCGCTGCTCTGGGGCTGCGGAATAGCGCCGCGCTGCTCTGGGGCTGCGGAATAGCGCGTGCTGCTCTGAGGCTGCGGAATAGCGCGTGCCGCTCTGAGGCTGCGGAATAGCGCCGCGCCGCTCTGGGGCTGCGGAATAGCGCCGCGCTGCTCTGGGGCTGTGGAATAGCGCCACGCTGCTCTGACTGCTCAGTGACTTCATCAACCAAACCTCAGTGCAGGAGTTGGTGCGCGATTCTCTTCTGTTATGTCAGTAATTATACATTTTCTTAGTTACATCTTTAGCTTGGAAAGCTGGGTTTTAGCTAGAGTTGCCTCCATTAAGCTCCACCTTTCCTAGGGTCCTGAATGGTAAATCCTCGCAGCTGCACATGGCGGTGCTCTTCCTGTTTGCTTACACAGCTGCCATCTGTTTCCTCATAGCATCTGTCTTACGTAACATGACTTTTCCCAAGATGATCAGGGGCCCCGTATAAATGTGAACCAGAAACCCCTCAGTGAGCCCAGCCGCTCCGGAGATGATCCTCCTGCACATCGCTCTGCTGTGCCTGCTCTACGGGGAAGGACGGGGGGGACCGACTGATGTAAGTACAATGCTACAGCTACTGCATGAGCTACAGCAGGGGTCACCACTTACCGACAGGGATAGGATGTAAGGAAACAACGGGTCACAGCAGTACAGAGTATTTCAGGAGAGCTAATGATCTTAGAAGTGGGGGGGGGGTCCCAGAAATACAGAGTGTGTCAGGAATAGGGTGTGCTCATCTATTGGGTGGTCCCAGCAGCACAGAGTATTTCAGGAGAGGAGTGTGCTGACCTTATAGGGAGGTCACAGGGTGAGAGTTACATAGTGGGAGGAGCAGGTCCCTAGCAGTACAGAGTATTTCAGGAGAGGAGTGTGCTGATCTTATAGAGGAGGTCACAGGGTGAGAGTTACATAGTGGATGCACAGGTTCCCAGCAGCACAGAGTATTTCAGGAGAGGAGTGTGCTGATCTTATAGAGGAGGGCACAGGGTGAGAGTTACATAGTGGATGCACAGGTTCCCAGCAGCACAGAGTATTTCAGGAGAGGAGTGTGCTGATCTTATAGAGGAGGTCACAGGGTGAGAGTTACATAGTGGGAGGAGCAGGTCCCCAGCAGCACAGAGGATTTCAGGAGAGGAGTGTGCTGATCTTATAGGGAGGTTACAGGGTGAGAGTTACATAGTGGATGCGCAGGTTCCCAGCAGCACAGAGTATTTAAGGAGAGCATTGTGCTGATCTTATAGGGAGGTCACAGGGTGAGAGTTACATAGTGGGAGGAGCAGGTCCCCAGCAGCACAGAGTATTTCAGGAGAGGAGTGTGCTGATCTTATAGGGAGGTTACAGGGTGAGAGTTACATAGTGGATGCACAGGTTCCCAGCAGCACAGAGTATTTAAGGAGAGCATTGTGCTGATCTTATAGGGAGGTCACAGGGTGAGAGTTACATAGTGGGAGGAGCAGGTCCCCAGCAGCACAGAGTATTTCAGGAGAGGAGTGTGCTGATCTTATAGGGGAGGTGACAGGGTGAGAGTTACATAGTGGGAGGAGCAGGGTCCCCAGCAGCACAGAGTATTTCAGAAGAGGAGTGTGCTGATCTTATAGGGGAGGTCACAGGGTGAGAGTTACATAGTGGGAGGAGCAGGTCCCCAGCAGTACAGAGTATTTCAGGAGAGGAGTGTGCTGACCTTATAGAGGAGGTCACAGGGTGAGAGTTACATAGTGGGAGGAGCAGGTCCCCAGCAGCACAGAGTATTTAAGGAGAGCATTGTGCTGATCTTATAGGGAGGTCACAGGATGAGAGTTACATAGTGGAAGGAGCAGGTCCCCAGCAGTACAGAGTATTTCAGGAGAGGAGTGTGCTGACCTTATAGGGAGGTCACAGGGTGAGTGTTACATAGTGGGAGGAGCAGGTCCCCAGCAGTACAGAGTATTTCAGGAGAGGAGTGTGCTGATCTTATAGGGAGGTCACAGGGTGAGAGTTACATAGTGGGAGGAGCAGGGTCCCCAGCAGCACAGAGTATTTCAGGAGAGCATTGTGCTGATCTTATAGGGAGGTCACAGGGTGAGAGTTACATAGTGGATGCGCAGGTTCCCAGCAGCACAGAGTATTTCAGGAGAGGAGTGTGCTGACCTTATAGGGAGGTCACAGGGTGAGAGTTACATAGTGGGAGGAGCAGGGTCCCCAGCAGTACAGAGTATTTCAGGAGAGGAGTGTGCTGACCTTATAGGGGAGGTCACAGGGTGAGAGTTACATAGTGGGAGGAGCAGGTCCCCAGCTGCACAGAGTATTTCAGGAGAGGAGTGTGCTGATCTTATAGGGAGGTCACAGGGTGAGAGTTACATAGTGGGAGGAGCAGGTCCCCAGCAGTACAGAGTATTTCAGGAGAGGAGTGTGCTGATCTTATAGGGAGGTCACAGGGTGAGAGTTACATAGTGGGAGGAGCAGGTCCCCAGCAGTACAGAGTATTTCAGGAGAGGAGTGTGCTGATCTTATAGGGAGGTCACAGGGTGGGAGTTACATAGTGGGAGGAGCAGGTCCCCAGCAGTACAGAGTATTTCAGGAGAGGAGTGTGCTGATCTTATAGAGGAGGGCACAGGGTGAGAGTTACATAGTGGATGCGCAGGTTCCCAGCAGCACAGAGTATTTCAGGAGAGGAGTGTGCTGATCTTATAGGGAGGTCACAGGGTGAGAGTTACATAGTGGGAGGAGCAGGGTCTCCAGCAGTACAGAGTATTTCAGGAGAGGAGTGTGCTGATCTTATAGGGAGGTCACAGGATGAGAGTTACATAGTGGGAGGAGCAGGTCCCCAGCAGTACAGAGTATTTCAGGAGAGGAGTGTGCTGATCTTATAGGGAGGTCACAGGGTGAGAGTTACATAGTGGATGCGCAGGTTCCCAGCAGCACAGAGTATTTCAGGAGAGGAGTGTGCTGATCTTATAGGGAGGTCACAGGGTGAGAGTTACATAGTGGATGCGCAGGTTCCCAGCAGCACAGAGTATTTCAGGAGAGGAGTGTGCTGATCATGTGACTTATTATGTATCCTTTGTGTCTTCTATGTTTCCCATTGTCCGGGCCCTTCTTTCCTCTTTCTCTCTCAGCCCCCACGTGACTGCCCCGGGAACATGGAGGCTTGGTGTCCTGGAGTCGGTCGTCATTCGGGCCCCCCAGCAGTCGGAGAGTTTCCCTGTGAAGGTTTCATTACTCAGTTACCCAGATAAGAAGACGACGTTCTCCTCGGCACTGCTGCCACTGACTCCTGACAACCGTTTCCAGGGGGCAGTGAAGTTGTCGGTGAGTGGGGGGAGTTGTGCAGGGTCTCCGGGGCTTGTACCTCATCTCACTCCGGTTCTCTCTGTGATAGATTACAGCGCAGGATTCCCCCGGAGAGTTTGTGTATCTGGTGGTGGAATCCAAAGTGCTCAGGGAAGAGGCGAGAATCCCGGTGAGCAGAGAGGCCCGGACCCCGATGGATGAGCCCGGTAATGTCTGCACTGCAGGGAGGTATAGGTACTGAGGAGGAGGAGGATGGATGAGCCCGGTAATGTCTGCACTGCAGGGAGGTATAGGTACTGAGGAGGAGGATGGATGAGCCCGGTAATGTCTGCACTGCAGGGAGGTATAGGTACTGAGGAGGAGGAGGATGGATGAGCCCGGTAATGTCTGCACTGCAGGGAGGTATAGGTACTGAGGAGGAGGATGGATGAGCCCGGTAATGTCTGCACTGCAGGGAGGGATATGTACTGAAGAGGAGGATGGATGAGCCCGGTAATGTCTGCACTGCAGGGAGGTATAGGTACTGAGGAGGAGGATGATGGATGAGCCCGGTAATGTCTGCACTGCAGGGAGGGATAGGTACTGAGGAGGAGGATGGATGAGCCCGGTAATGTCTGCACTGCAGGGAGATATATGTACTGAGGAGGAGGATGATAGATGAGCCCGGTAATGTCTGCACTGCAGGTAGGGATAGGTACTGAGGAGGAGGATGGATGAGCCCGGTAATGTCTGCACTGCAGGGAGGTATAGGTACTGAGGAGGAGGAGGATGGATGAGCCCGGTAACATCTGCACTGCAGGGAGGGATATGTACTGAGGAGGAGGATGATGGATGAGCCCGGTAATGTCTGCACTGCAGGGAGGGATAGGTACTGAGGAGGAGGATGGATGAGCCCGGTAATGTCTGCGCTGCAGGGAGGTATATGTACTGAGCAGGAGGAGGATGGATGAGCCCGGTAATGTCTGCACTGCAGGGAGGTATAGGTACTGAGGAGGAGGAGGATGGATGAGCCCGGTAATGTCTGCACTGCAGGGAGGTATAGGTACTGAGGAGGAGGATGATGGATGAGCCCGGTAATGTCTGCACTGCAGGGAGGTATAGGTACTGAGGAGGAGGATGATGGATGAGCCCGGTAATGTCTGCACTGCAGGGAGGTATAGGTACTGAGGAGGAGGATGATGGATGAGCCCGGTAATGTCTGCACTGCAGGGAGGTATAGGTACTGAGGAGGAGGATGGATGAGCCCGGTAATGTCTGCACTGCAGGGAGGTATAGGTACTGAGGAGGAGGATGGATGAGCCCGGTAATGT
This sequence comes from Leptodactylus fallax, assembly GCA_947044405.1. NCBI lineage: Eukaryota > Metazoa > Chordata > Amphibia > Anura > Leptodactylidae > Leptodactylus > Leptodactylus fallax. The sequence goes on along the minus strand of CAMRHE010000793.1, from coordinate 310,196 downwards.
CTGCACTGCAGGGAGGTATAGGTACTGAGGAGAAGGAGGATGGATGAGGCCGGTAATGTCTGCACTGAAGGGAGGGATAGGTACTGAGGAGGAGGAGGATGGATGAGCCCGGTAATGTCTGCACTGCAGGGAGCTATAGGTACTGAGGAGGAGGATGATGGATGAGCCCGGTAATGTCTGCACTGCAGGGAGGGATATGTACTGAGGAGGAGGATGGATAAGCCCGGTAATGTCTGCACTGCAGGGAGGTATAGGTACTGAGGAGGATGGATGAGCCCGGTAACGTCTGCACTGCAGGGAGGAATATGTACTGAGGAGGAGGAGGAGGATGGATGAGCCCGGTAATGTCTGCACTGCAGGGAGGTATAGGTACTGAGGAGGAGGAGGAGGATGGATGAGCCCGGCAATGTCTGCACTGCAGGGAGGTATAGGTACTGAGGAGGAGGAGGATGGATGAGCCCGGTAATGTCTGCACTGAAGGGAGGGATAGGTACTGAGGAGGAGGAGGATGGATGAGCCCGGTAATGTCTGCACTGCAGGAAGGTATAGGTACTGAGGAGGAGGAGGATGGATGAGCCCGGTAATGTCTGCACTACAGGGAGGTATAGGTACTGAGGAGGAGGAGGAGGATGGATGAGCCCGGTAATGTCTGCACTGAAGGGAGGGATAGGTACTGAGGAGGAGGAGGATGGATGAGCCCGGTAATGTCTGCACTGCAGGGAGGTATAGGTACTGAGGAGGAGGATGGATGAGCCCGGTAATGTCTGCACTGCAGGGAGGTATAGGTACTGAGGAGGAGGATGGATGAGCCCGGTAACGTCTGCACTGCAGGGAGGTATAGGTACTGAGGAGGAGGATGGATGAGCCCGGTAATGTCTGCACTGCAGGGAGGGATATGTACTGAGGAGGAGGATGGATGAGCCCGGTAACGTCTTCACTGCAGGGAGGGATATGTACTGAGGAGGAGGAGGAGGATGGATGAGCCCGGTAATGTCTGCACTGAAGGGAGGTATAGGTACTGAGGAGGAGGAGGAGGTTGGATGAGCCCGGTAATGTCTGCACTGCAGGGAGGTATAGGTACTGAGGAGGAGGAGGATGGATGAGCCCGGTAATGTCTGCACTGAAGGGAGGCATAGGTACTGAGGAGGAGGAGGATGGATGAGCCCGGTAATGTCTGCACTGAAGGGAGGGATAGGTACTGAGGAGGAGGAGGATGGATGAGCCCGGTAATGTCTGCACTGCAGGGAGATATAGGTACTGAGGAGGAGGATGATGGATGAGCCCGGTAATGTCTGCACTGCAGGGAGGTATAGGTACTGAGGAGGAGGAGGAGGATGGATGAGCCCGGTAATGTCTGCACTGAAGGGAGGGATAGGTACTGAGGAGGAGGAGGATGGATGAGCCCGGTAATGTCTGCACTGCAGGGAGGTATAGGTACTGAGGAGGAGGATGGATGAGCCCGGTAATGTCTGCACTGCAGGGAGGTATAGGTACTGAGGAGGAGGAGGAGGAGGATGGATGAGCCCGGTAATGTCTGCACTGCAGGGAGGTATAGGTACTGAGGAGGAGGATGGATGAGCCCGGTAATGTCTGCACTGCAGGGAGGTATAGGTACTGAGGAGGAGGAGGATGGATGAGCCCGGTAATGTCTGCACTGCAGGGAGGTATAGGTACTGAGGAGGAGGAGGATGGATGAGCCCGGTAATGTCTGCACTGAAGGGAGGGATAGGTACTGAGGAGGAGGAGGATGGATGAGCCCGGTAATGTCTGCACTGCAGGGAGGTATAGGTACTGAGGAGGAGGATGGATGAGCCCGGTAATGTCTGCACTGCAGGGAGGTATAGGTACTGAGGAGGATGATGGATGAGCCCGGTAATGTCTGCACTGCAGGGAGGTATAGGTACTGAGGAGGAGGATGGATGAGCCCGGTAATGTCTGCACTGCAGGGAGGGATATGTACTGAGGAGGAGGATGGATGAGCCCGGTAATGTCTGCAATGCAGGGAGGTATAGGTACTGAGGAGGAGGAGGATGGATGAGCCCGGTAATGTCTGCACTGCAGGGAGGTATAGGTACTGAGGAGGAGGAGGATGGATGAGCCCGGTAATGTCTGCACTGCAGGGAGGGATAGGTACTGAGGAGGAGGAGGATGGATGAGCCCGGTAATGTCTGCACTGCAGGGAGGTATAGGTACTGAGGAGGAGGATGGATGAGCCCGGTAATGTCTGCACTGCAGGGAGGCATATGTACTGAGGAGGAGGATGGATGAGCCCGGTAATGTCTGCACTGCAGGGAGGTATAGGTACTGAGGAGGAGGAGGATGGATGAGCCCGGTAATGTCTGCACTGCAGGGAGGTATAGGTACTGAGGAGGAGGAGGATGGATGAGCTCGGTAATGTCTGCACTGAAGGGAGGGATAGGTACTGAGGAGGAGGAGGATGGATGAGCCCGGTAATGTCTGCACTGCAGGGAGGTATAGGTACTGAGGAGGAGGATGGATGAGCCCGGTAATGTCTGCACTGCAGGGAGGGATAGGTACTGAGGAGGAGGATGGATGAGCCCGGTAATGTCTGCACTGCAGGGAGGTATAGGTACTGAGGAGGAGGAGGATGGATGAGCCCGGTAATGTCTGCACTGCAGGGAGGGATAGGTACTGAGGAGGAGGAGGATGGATGAGCCCGGTAATGTCTGCACTGCGGGGAGGTATAGGTACTGAGGAGGAGGATGGATGAGCCCGGTAATGTCTGCACTGCAGGGAGGTATAGGTACTGAGGAGGAGGATGGATGAGCCCGGTAACGTCTGCACTGCAGGGAGGTATAGGTACTGAGGAGGAGGATGGATGAGCCCGGTAATGTCTGCACTGCAGGGAGGTATAGGTACTGAGGAGGAGGATGGATGAGCCCGGTAATGTCTGCACAGCAGGGAGGTATAGGTACTGAGGAGGAGGATGGATGAGCCCGGTAATGTCTGCACTGCAGGGAGGTATATGTACTGAGGAGGATGATGGATGAGCCCGGTAATGTCTGCACTGCAGGGAGGTATAGGTACTGAGGAGGAGGATGATGGGTGAGCCCAGTAATGTCTGCACTGCAGGGAGGTATAGGTACTGAGGAGGAGGATGATGGATGAGCCCAGTAATGTCTGCACTGCAGGGAGGTATAGGTACTGAGGAGGAGGATGATGGATGAGCCCGGTAATGTCTGCACAGCAGGGAGGTATAGGTACTGAGGAGGAGGATGGATGAGCCCGATAATGTCTGCACTGAAGGGAGGGATAGGTACTGAGGAGGAGGAGGATGGATGAGCCCGGTAATGTCTGCACTGCAGGGAGGTATAGGTACTGAGGAGGAGGATGATGGATGAGCCCGGTAATGTCTGCACTGCAGGGAGGTATAGGTACTGAGGAGGAGGAGGAGGATGGATGAGCCCGGTAATGTCTGCACTGAAGGGAGGGATAGGTACTGAGGAGGAGGAGGATGGATGAGCCCGGTAATGTCTGCACTGCAGGGAGGTATAGGTACTGAGGAGGAGGATGGATGAGCCCGGTAATGTCTGCACTGCAGGGAGGTATAGGTACTGAGGAGGAGGAGGAGGAGGATGGATGAGCCCGGTAATGTCTGCACTGCAGGGAGGTATAGGTACTGAGGAGGAGGAGGATGGATGAGCCCGGTAATGTCTGCACTGCAGGGATGTATAGGTACTGAGGAGGAGGAGGATGGATGAGCCCGGTAATGTCTGCACTGAAGGGAGGGATAGGTACTGAGGAGGAGGAGGATGGATGAGCCCGGTAATGTCTGCACTGCAGGGAGGTATAGGTACTGAGGAGGAGGATGGATGAGCCCGGTAATGTCTGCACTGCAGGGAGGTATAGGTACTGAGGAGGATGATGGATGAGCCCGGTAATGTCTGCACTGCAGGGAGGTATAGGTACTGAGGAGGAGGAGGAGGAGGATGGATGAGCCCGGTAATGTCTGCACTGCAGGGAGGTATAGGTACTGAGGAGGAGGATGGATGAGCCCGGTAATGTCTGCACTGCAGGGAGGGATATGTACTGAGGAGGAGGATGGATGAGCCCGGTAATGTCTGCAATGCAGGGAGGTATAGGTACTGAGGAGGAGGAGGATGGATGAGCCCGGTAATGTCTGCACTGCAGGGAGGTATAGGTACTGAGGAGGAGGAGGATGGATGAGCCCGGTAATGTCTGCACTGCAGGGAGGGATAGGTACTGAGGAGGAGGAGGAGGAGGATGGATGAGCCCGGTAATGTCTGCACTGCAGGGAGGTATAGGTACTGAGGAGGAGGATGGATGAGCCCGGTAATGTCTGCACTGCAGGGAGGGATATGTACTGAGGAGGAGGATGGATGAGCCCGGTAATGTCTGCACTGCAGGGAGGTATAGGTACTGAGGAGGAGGAGGATGGATGAGCCCGGTAATGTCTGCACTGCAGGGAGGTATAGGTACTGAGGAGGAGGAGGATGGATGAGCTCGGTAATGTCTGCACTGAAGGGAGCGATAGGTACTGAGGAGGAGGAGGATGGATGAGCCCGGTAATGTCTGCACTGCAGGGAGGTATAGGTACTGAGGAGGAGGATGGATGAGCCCGGTAATGTCTGCACTGCAGGGAGGGATAGGTACTGAGGAGGAGGATGGATGAGCCCGGTAATGTCTGCACTGCAGGGAGGTATAGGTACTGAGGAGGAGGAGGATGGATGAGCCCGGTAATGTCTGCACTGCAGGGAGGGATAGGTACTGAGGAGGAGGAGGATGGATGAGCCCGGTAATGTCTGCACTGCAGGGAGGTATAGGTACTGAGGAGGAGGATGGATGAGCCCGGTAATGTCTGCACTGCAGGGAGGTATAGGTACTGAGGAGGAGGATGGATGAGCCCGGTAACGTCTGCACTGCAGGGAGGTATAGGTACTGAGGAGGAGGATGGATGAGCCCGGTAATGTCTGCACTGCAGGGAGGTATAGGTACTGAGGAGGAGGATGGATGAGCCCAGTAATGTCTGCACAGCAGGGAGGTATAGGTACTGAGGAGGAGGATGGATGAGCCCGGTAATGTCTGCACTGCAGGGAGGGATATGTACTGAGGAGGATGATGGATGAGCCCGGTAATGTCTGCACTGCAGGGAGGTATAGGTACTGAGGAGGAGGATGATGGATGAGCCCAGTAATGTCTGCACTGCAGGGAGGTATAGGTACTGAGGAGGAGGATGATGGATGAGCCCAGTAATGTCTGCACTGCAGGGAGGTATAGGTACTGAGGAGGAGGATGATGGATGAGCCCGGTAATGTCTGCACTGCAGGGAGGTATAGGTACTGAGGAGGAGGATGGATGAGCCCGGTAATGTCTGCACTGCAGGGAGGGATAGGTACTGAGGAGGAGGATGGATGAGCCCGGTAATGTCTGCACTGCAGGGAGGTATAGGTACTGAGGAGGAGGAGGATGGATGAGCCCGGTAATGTCTGCACTGCAGGGAGGGATAGGTACTGAGGAGGAGGAGGATGGATGAGCCCGGTAATGTCTGCACTGCAGGGAGGTATAGGTACTGAGGAGGAGGATGGATGAGCCCGGTAATGTCTGCACTGCAGGGAGGTATAGGTACTGAGGAGGAGGATGGATGAGCCCGGTAACGTCTGCACTGCAGGGAGGTATAGGTACTGAGGAGGAGGATGGATGAGCCCGGTAATGTCTGCACTGCAGGGAGGTATAGGTACTGAGGAGGAGGATGGATGAGCCCGGTAATGTCTGCACTGCAGGGAGGAATATGTACTGAGGAGGATGATGGATGAGCCCGGTAATGTCTGCACTGCAGGGAGGTATAGGTACTGAGGAGGAGGATGATGGATGAGCCCAGTAATGTCTGCACTGCAGGGAGGTATAGGTACTGAGGAGGAGGATGATGGATGAGCCCAGTAATGTCTGCACTGCAGGGAGGTATAGGTACTGAGGAGGAGGATGATGGATGAGCCCGGTAATGTCTGCACAGCAGGGAGGTATAGGTACTGAGGAGGAGGATGGATGAGCCCGGTAATGTCTGCACTGCAGGGAGGTATAGGTACTGAGGAGGAGGATGGATGAGCCCGGTAATGTCTGCACTGCAGGGAGGTATAGGTACTGAGGAGGAGGATGATGGATGAGCCCGGTAATGTCTGCACTGCAGGGAGGTATAGGTACTGAGGAGGAGGATGATGGATGAGCCCGGTAATGTCTGCACTGCAGGGAGGTATAGGTACTGAGGAGGAGGATGAGAATGATGCTGTTACTTTCTCCACTGCTCTCTATTATGTTTTCTGCTGGCTTCTGAAGAGTTAATCTGCCATTAATGTGCTGCTATGTGGATGGGCGTGGCTCCGTACGGAGTCTTCTAGAAGGTGGGAAGAGCTAACTGTTATTTTGCGACCCCTTAGCCAGTTTGGGCCTTTACTGTCGTGTAGTTTTCTGACCACCATTTACCTCTGTAGTCAGTGGTCATGGCCCATGTATCCGACCATCGGCGCTGCTGTACCGCTGAGGACACCCAGTGTGGCCGAAATATGCCCAGCGTTTCCCCAGTAGTGGCTGAGACATAGGCCTCAGATCCAGGGATCACCCAGATCGACATGGTGACAAGGGTCAGAGGTCTTAGGGCAGGTGAGGAGCAGAGGAGACTTCTGTCCATGTATGCAGAGCGCCCTGAGTGTGAAGGAACCTGCCCCTCCATGTTACCCTGCGACAGGAGGATCTAACTAAGTAACCTGAGCCTGCCTGTTATACCGCCATCATTAGGGGAGCCCATGGGCGACCCTATAACCTCACGTGCTCATCACTGTGCTGGCACAGGGTCTGTACGAGACTCTGCTGGGATCTGTAGTGCTGATCATAATATTAACATAGAACGTGTAAACAAAGAAGATGGCGCCTTCTAATATAAGAAACCCTTCTAGAGGGAAGATGCCGGCGGTGAGGTGGATTTATGTGATGAATGTGTCCAGCTCCAGAGCAGCGCTCCAGCCAAGGATTCTGGGCAGGAGACGTTTTATTCTGATGGGAAACTTTTCTAATTCCAGATAAATCCGCTCTCCGAAGAAGACGCCGACAATCTGTGCGATCTGTGCTCACCGAGACCCAACTCCAGAGGATGAGTACGTTACAGCTTTACCTCCTATCCTGGGGTACAAGGGGGAGACCGCAGACTGTTACCCATAGCAACCAATCAGAATCCACCTCTACAGTATGGAGGCTCCTCCACTTACATTGTGTCCTCCATCACTGATCTATACCCTCCATATACACCGGAGGTCACCAAACCTCACGTCTCCTCCACATTGTGTCCTCCATCACTGATCTATACCCTCCATATACACAAGAGGTCACCAAACCTCACGTCTCCTCCACATTGTGTCCTCCATCACTGATCTATACCTCCATATACACAGGATGTCACCAAACCTCACGTCTCCTCCACATTGTGTCCTCCATCACTGATCTATACCTCCATATACACAGGAGGTCACCAAACCTCACCTCTCCTCCACATTGTGTCCTCCATCACTGATCTATACCCTCCATATACACCGGAGATCACCAAACCTCACGTCTCCTCCACATTGTGTCCTCCATCACTGATCTATACCCTCCATATACACCGGAGATCACCAAACCTCACGTCTCCTCCACATTGTGTCCTCCATCACTGATCTATACCCTCCATATACACCGGAGATCACCAAACCTCACGTCTCCTCCACATTGTGTCCTCCATCACTGATCTATACCCTCCATATACACAGGAGGCAACCAAACCTCACGTCTCCTCCACATTGTGTCCTCCATCACTGATCTATACCCTCCATATACACCGGAGATAACCAAACCTCACGTCTCCTCCACATTGTGTCCTCCCATCACTGATCTATACCCTCACCAGATAGGAGGTCACCAAACCTCACCTCTCCTCCACATTGTGTCCTCCATCACTGATCTATACCCTCCATATACACAGGAGATCACCAAACCTCACGTCTCCTCCACATTGTGTCCTCCATCACTGATCTATACCCTCACCAGATAGGAGGTCACCAAACCTCACATCTCCTCCACATTGTGTACTCCATCACTGATCTATACCCTCACCAGATAGGAGGTCACCAAACCTCACGTCTCCTCCACTAACATTGTGTCCTCCATCACTGATCTATACCCTCCATATACACAGGAGGTCACAAACCTCACATCTTCTCCACATTGTGTACTCCATCACTGATCTATACCCTCACCAGATAGGAGGTCACCAAACCTCACGTCTCCTCCACATTGTGTCCTCCATCACTGATCTATACCCTCCATATACACCGGAGGTCACCAAACCTCACGTCTCCTCCACATTGTGTCCTCCATCACTGATCTATACCCTCACCAGATAGGAGGTCACCAAACCTCACGTCTCCTCCACATTGTGTACTCCATCACTGATCTATACCCTCACCAGATAGGAGGTCACAAAACCTCACGTCTCCTCTACATTGTGTCCTCCATCACTGATCTATACCCTCCATATACACAGGAGGTCACCAAACCTCACGTCTCCTCCACATTGTGTCCTCCATCACTGATCTATACCTCCATATATACAGGAGGTCACCAAACCTCACGTCTCCTCCACATTGTGTCCTCCATCACTGATCTATACCCTCCATATACACCGGAGATAACCAAACCTCACATCTCCTCCACATTGTGTCCTCGATCACTGATCTATACCCTCCATATACACCGGAGGTCACCAAACCTCATGTCTCCTCCACATTGTGTCCTCCATCACTGATCTATACCCTTCATATACACCGGAGGTCACCAAACCTCACGTCTCCTCCACATTGTGTCCTCCATCACTAATCTATACCCTCCATATACACCGGAGATCACCAAACCTCATGTCTCCTCCACATTGTGTCCTCCATCACTGATCTATACCCTCCATATACACCAGAGGTCACCAAACCTCACGTCTCCTCCACATTGTGTCCTCCATCACTGATCTATACCCTCCATATACACCGGAGGTCACCAAACCTCACGTCTCCTCCACATTGTGTCCTCCATCACTGATCTATACCTCCATATACACAGGAGGTCACCAAACCTCACGTCTCCTCCACATTGTGTCCTCCATCACTGATCTATACCCTCATCAGATAGGAGGTCACCAAACCTCACGTCTCCTCCACATTGTGTCCTCCATCACTGATCTATACCCTCCATATACACCGGAGGTCACCAAACCTCACGTCTCCTCCACATTGTGTCCTCCATCACTGATCTATACCCTCACTAGATAGGAGGTCACCAAACCTCACGTCTCCTCCACATTGTGTCCACCATCACTGATCTATACCCTCCATATACACCGGAGGTCACCAAACCTCACGTCTCCTCCACATTGTGTCCTCCATCACTGATCTATACCCTCCATATACACAGGAGGTCACCAAACCTCACGTCTCCTCCACTTACATTGTGTCCTCCATCACTGATCTATACCCTCCATATACACTGGAGATCACCAAACCTCACGTCTCCTCGACATTGTGTCCTCCCATCACTGATCTATACCCTCACCAGATAGATCACCAAACCTCACGTCTCCTCCACATTGTGTCCTCCATCACTGATCTATACCCTCCATATACACAGGAGGTCACCAAACCTCACGTCTCCTCCACATTGTGTCCTCCATCACTGATCTATACCCTCCATATATACAGGAGGTCACCAAACCTCACGTCTCCTCCACATTGTGTCCTCCATCACTGATCTATACCCTCCATATACACCGGAGGTCACCAAACCTCACGTCTCCTCCACATTGTGTCCTCATCACTGATCTATACCTCCATATATACAGGAGGTCACCAAACCTCACGTCTCCTCCACTTACATTGTGTCCTCCATCACTGATCTATACCCTCCATATACACTGGAGATCACCAAACCTCACGTCTCCTCCACATTGTGTCCTCCATCACTGATCTATACCCTCCATATACACAGGAGGTCACCAAACCTCACGTCTCCTCCACATTGTGTCCTCCATCACTGATCTATACCCTCTATATACACCGGAGATCACCAAACCTCACGTCTCCTCCACATTGTGTCCTCCATCACTGATCTATACCCTCCATATACACCGGAGGTCACCAAACCTCACGTCTCCTCCACATTGTGTCCTCCATCACTGATCTATACCCTCCATATACACCGGAGGTCACCAAACCTCACGTCTCCTCCACATTGTGTCCTCCATCACTGATCTATACCCTCCATATACACCGGAGGTCACCAAACCTCACGTCTCCTCCACATTGTGTCCTCCATCACTGATCTATACCCTCCATATACACCGGAGGTCACCAAACCTCACGTCTCCTCCACATTGTGTCCTCCATCACTGATCTATACCCTCCATATACACCGGAGGTCACCAAACCTCACGTCTCCTCCACATTGTGTCCTCCATCACTGATCTATACCCTCCATATACACCGGAGGTCACCAAACCTCACGTCTCCTCCACATTGTGTCCTCCATCACTGATCTATACCCTCCATATACACCGGAGATCACCAAACCTCACGTCTCCTCCTCATTGTGTCCTCCATCACTGATCTATACCCTCCATATACACCGGAGATAACCAAACCTCACGTCTCCTCCACATTGTGTCCGCCATCACTGATCTATACCCTCCATATACACCGGAGGTCACCAAACCTCACGTCTCCTCCACATTGTGTCCTCCATCACTGATCTATACCTCCATATACACAGGAGGTCACCAAACCTCACGTCTCCTCCACATTGTGTCCTCCATCACTGATCTATACCCTCACCAGATAGGAGGTCACCAAACCTCACGTCTCCTCCACATTGTGTCCTCCATCACTGATCTATACCCTCCATATACACCGGAGGTCACCAAACCTCACGTCTCCTCCACATTGTGTCCTCCATCACTGATCTATACCCTCACCAGATAGGAGGTCACCAAACCTCACGTCTCCTCCACATTGTGTCCGCCATCACTGATCTATACCCTCCATATACACCGGAGGTCAACAAACCTCACGTCTCCTCCACATTGTGTCCTCCATCACTGATCTATACCCTCCATATACACCGGAGGTCACCAAACCTCAGGTCTCCTATATATGGTAACCACCTTCTGACACATTTTGCTATGATGTTACTTTTTCCCTCTTTTGGACACATCCCTGATCAAAGATACATGACGGACATAAGGTTATAGATAAAGTATGTGAACCCTTAAAGCATGTTGACTCGTGTGACTTCTCTGTTATTAGCTGCCATTTACCAGCCGCATCCTAGACTCCTGAAATGTTGTCGTGATGGCTCTGACCATTATTCACAGAATGAGAATTGTGACAGTAAACACATCGAAGAGTTCAAACCAAACTGTTACCGGGCCTATGGGGAATGCTGCAAGTACACCGAGAAGCACATGATCAAGAGGACGAGGGTATCTGGACTTGAAGAGAACCCAGTGATAATGCACCCAGAGGAGTGGATCCCAGTGATAATATACCCAGAGGAGCAGATTGCCATCACCGTGACACACAGCGGTGCCGGGGGTACATTCACCAGAACATTCACCAGCAGGATGGACCAGGACGCCTCAGTACAAGTGAGCAGCAAGATGTCTGACACTGAGATCAATGTGTCATTCAGGGCTCCGCCCCCTGCGTATGGCGATCAGTGATCGGACAATAATAAATGCATTAACTTTGAAATCATCACAAATCTCATCAAGCACAAATAGTTATATATTTACATAGTAGATGAGGTTGGATGAAGTCATCAGTCCATCAAGTCCAAGCCCATGAGGCTTATGCCAATTGCCCCATTTCAGGGGAAAAAATTGCTTCCCAACTCCAATCTGGCAATCAGTATAAAACCCTGGATCAACGTGCCCTTAAAATCTAGAACCCATAACCTGTAATGTTATTCTGTTAGAAATCCAGGCCCTCTTTGAACTTGTTCAATGAATCCATCGTCACTACTTCCAGGGGCAGAGAGTGCCATAGCCTTGTTGTTCTTACTGTAAAGAATCCTCTTCTATGTTGCTGGTGAAACTTTCTCTCCTCCAGTCATAGAGGACGCCCCCTTGTCACTGGCCTAGGTGTAGAGGACGTCCCCTTGTCACTGGCCTAGGTGTAGAGGACGTCCCCTTGTCACTGGCCTAGGTGTAGAGGACGTCCCCTTGTCACTGGCCTAGGTGTAGAGGACGTCCCCTTGTCACAGGTCTAGGTCTAGAGGACGTCCCCTTGTCACTGGTCTAGGTCTAGAGGATGTCCCCTTGTCACTGTCACTGGTCTAGGTGTAGAGGACGTCCCCTTGTCACTGTCACCGGTCTAGGTGTAGAGGACGTCTCCTTGTCACTGTTACTGGCCTAGGTGTAGAGGATGTCCCCTTGTCACTGTCACCGGTCTAGGTGTAGAGGACGTCCCCTTGTCACTGGTCTAGGTGTAGAGGATGTCCCCTTATCACTGGTCTAGGTGTAGAGGACGTCCCCTTGTCACTGGCCTAGGTGTAGAGGATGTCCCCTTGTCACTGGCCTAGGTGTAGAGGACGTCCCCTTGTCACTGGTCTAGGTGTAGAGGATGTCCCCTTATCACTGGTCTAGGTGTAGAGGACGTCCCCTTGTCACTGTCACTGGCCTAGGTGTAGAGGACGTCCCCTTGTCACTGTCACCGGTCTAGGTGTAGAGGACGTTCCCTTGCCACTGTTACTGGCCTAGGTGTAGAGGATGTCCCCTTGTCACTGTCACCGGTCTAGGTGTAGAGGACGTCCCCTTGTCACTGGTCTAGGTGTAGAGGATGTCCCCTTATCACTGGTCTAGGTGTAGAGGACGTCCCCTTGTCACTGTCACTGGCCTAGGTGTAGAGGACGTCCTCTTGTCACTGTCACCGGTCTAGGTGTAGAGGACGTCCCCTTGTCACTGGTCTAGGTGTAGAGGACGTCCCCTTGTCACTGGCCTAGGTGTAGAGGATGTCCCCTTATCACGGGTCTAGGTGTAGAGGACGTCCCCTTGTCACTGTCACTGGTCTAGGTGTAGAGGACGTCCCCCTTGTCACTGTCATCTGTCTAGGTGTAGAGGATGTCCCCTTGTCACTGTCACTGGTTTAGGTGTAGAGGACGTCCCCTTGTCACTGTCACCGGTCTAGAGGATGTCCCCTTGTCACTGGTCTAGGTGTAGAGGACGTTCCCTTGTCACTGTCACCGGTCTAGGTGTAGAGGACGTCTCCTTGTCACTGTCACCGGCCTAGGTGTAGAGGATGTCCTCTTGTCACTGTCACTGGTCTAGGTGTAGAGGACATCCCCTTGTCACTGTCACCGGTGTAGGTGTAGAGGACGTCCCCTTGTCACTGTCACCGGTCTAGGTGTAGAGGATGTTCCCTTGTCACTGTCACTGATCTAGGTGTAGAGGATGTCCCCTTGTCACTGTCATCGGTCTAGGTGTAGAGGATGTTCCCTTGTCACTGTCACCGGTCTAGGTGTAGAGGATATTCCCTTGTCACTGTCACCGGTCTAGGTGTAGAGGATGTCTCCTTGTCACTGTCACCGGTCTAGGTGTAGAGGATGTCTCCTTGTCACTGTCACTGATCTAGGTGTAGAGGATGTCCCCTTGTCACTGTCATCGGTCTAGGTGTAGAGGATGTCCCCTTGTCACTGTCACTGATCTAGGTGTAGAGGATGTCCCCTTGTCACTGTCATCGGTCTAGGTGTAGAGGATGTCCCCTTGTCACTGTCACCGGTCTAGGTGTAGAGGACGTCCCCTTGTCACTGTCATCGGTCTAGGTGTAGAGGATGTCCCCTTGTCACTGGTCTAGGTGTAGAGGATGTCCCCTTGTCTCTGTCACTGGTCTAGGTGTAGAGGATGTTCCCTTGTCACTGTCATCGGTCTAGGTGTAGAGGATGTCCCCTTGTCACTGTCACCGGTCTAGGTGTAGAGGATGTCCCCTTGTCACTGTCACTGGTCTAGGTGTAGAGGATGTCCCCTTGTCACTGGCCTAGGTGTAGAGGACGTCCTCTTGTCACTGTCACTGGTCTAGGTGTAGAGGATGTCCTCTTGTCACTGTCACTGGTCTAGGTGTAGAGGACGTCCCCTTGTCACTGTCACCGGTGTAGGTGTAGAGGACGTCCCCTTGTCACTGTCACCGGTCTAGGTGTAGAGGATGTTCCCTTGTCACTGTCACTGATCTAGGTGTAGAGGATGTCCCCTTGTCACTGTCACTGGTCTAGGTGTAGAGGATGTCCCCTTGTCACTGGCCTAGGTGTAGAGGACGTCCCCTTGTCTCTGTCACTGGTCTAGGTGTAGAGGACGTCCCCTTGTCACTGTCACCGGCCTAGGTGTAGAGGACGTCCCCTTGTCACTGGCCTAGGTGTAGAGGACGTCCCCTTGACACTGTCACCGGTCTATGTGTAGAGGATGTCCCCTTGTCACTGTCACCGGTCTAGGTGTAGAGGATGTCCCCTTGTCACTGTCACTGGTCTAGGTGTAGAGGATGTCCCCTTTTCACTGGTCTAGGTGTAGAGGATGTCCCCTTGACACTGTCACCGGTCTAGGTGTAGAGGATGTCCCCTTGTCACTGTCACCGGTCTAGGTGTAGAGGATGTCACTTGTCACTGTCACTGGTCTAGGTGTAGAGGATGTCCCCTTGTCACTGGTCTAGGTGTAGAGGATGTCCCCTTGTCACTGTCACCGGCCTAGGTGTAGAGGATGTTCCCTTGTCTCTGTCACTGGTCTAGGTGTAGAGGATGTCCCCTTGTCACTGTCACTGGTCTAGGTGTAGAGGATGTCCCCTTGTCACTGTTACTGGTCTAGGTGTAGAGGATGTCCCCTTGTCACTGTCACTGGTCTAGGTGTAGAGGACGTCCCCTTGTCACTATCACCGGTCTAGGTGTAGAGGATGTCCCCTTGTCACTGTCACTAGTCTAGGTGTAGAGGACGTCCCCTTGTCACTGGTCTAGGTATAGAGGATGTCACCTTGTCACTGTCACCGGTCTAGGTGTAGAGGATGTCCCCTTGTCACTGGTCTAGGTGTAGAGGATGTCTCCTTGTCACTATCACCGGTCTAGGTGTAGAGGACGTCCCCTTGTCACTGGTCTAGGTGTAGAGGATGTCTCCTTGTCACTATCACCGGTCTAGGTGTAGAGGATGTCCCCTTGTCTCTGTCACTGGTCTAGGTGTAGAGGATGTCCCCTTGTCACTGTTACCGGCCTAGGAGTATAAAGAATCATTATTAGAAAGTTCTTTGTGCTGTCCCTTCATGTATTTGTACATTGTTATTAGATCTCCCTGTAGACGTCTTTTCGCTAAACTGAATAACCCCCAGTTTGTTAATCTCTCGTTGTCCTCCAATCCACCCATTCCCCTAATAATTTTGGTTGCCCTTCTTTGCAATCTTTCTAGTTCGATTATGTCTTTCTTGTATGCTGGGGCTCAGAATTGGGCACAATAGTCTAAGTGTGGCCATACCAGTGATTTGTATAGAGACATAACTATGTTCTTGTCATGAGAATCTCGACCTCTTTTGATGCATCCCATAATTTTATTAGCCTTGGCAGCCGCTGCCTGGCACTGGTCACTAAAGGTAAGCTTATTGTCCACCACAATCCCCAAGTCTCTCTCACTGTCAGTCTTACCCAGTAAATTACTACTAAGTACATAATCAGACATTTTATTTCGTCGATCAAAATGCATAACCTTACATTTGTCAATATTAAACTTCATTTGCCAAGTCTTCGCCCCCCCCCCCCATGCTTCCTGAGATCCCCCTGTAATATTCTACTAGCTGACTCATTATTGATTACCTTACCCAATACTGCCCCCTGTGGTACCCCACTGGTGACTGTGACCCCCAATACTGCCCCCTGTGGCACCCCACTGGTGACTATGATCCAGTCTGAATATTTAGCATTAACAAGTACCCTCTTTTTCCTGAGCCAGTTGCGAACCCAAATACATATATTTTCCCCCAACCCCAACATTCTCATTTTGCATACCAACCTTTTATGTGGTACAGTATCAAAAGCCTTTGAAAAGTCCAGATACACCACGCCCACTGCATTACCCATGTCCAGATACACCACGTCCACTGCATTACCCATGTCCAGATACACCACGCCCACTGCATTACCCATGTCCAGATACACCACGTCCACAGCATTACCCATGTCCAGATACACCACGTCCACAGCATTACCCATGTCCAGATACACCACGTCCACCGCATTACCCATGTCCAGATACACCACGTCCACCGCATTACCCATGTCCAGATACACCACGTCCACCGTATTACCCATATCCAGATACACCACGTCCACCGTATTACCCATATCCAGATACACCACGTCCACTGCATTACCCATGTCCAGATATACCACGTCCACTGCATTACCCATGTCCAGATACACCACGTCCACTGCATTACCCATGTCCAGATACACCACGTCCACTGCATTACCCATGTCCAGTCCAGATACACCACGCCCACTGCATTACCCATGTCCATTCCAGATACACCACGCCCACTGCATTACCCATGTCCAGACACACCACGCCCACTGCATTACCCATGTCCAGACACTCCACGCCCACTGCATTACCCATGTCCAGATACACCACGTCCACTGCATTACCCATGTCCAGATACACCACGTCCACTGCATTACCCATGTCCAGATACACCACGTCCACTGCATTACCCATGTGCAGATACACCACGTCCACTGCATTACCCATGTCCAGATACACCACGTCCACTGCATTACCCATGTCCAGATACACCACGTCCACTGCATTACCCATGTCCAGATACACCACGTCCACTGCATTACCCATGTCCAGATACACCACGTCCACTGCACTACCCATGTCTAATCTTGAACGTACCTCTTCATAGAAGCTGATCAGATTAGTCTGACAGGACCGATTCCTCATAAACCCATGCTGATTGGGTGTTATAAGATTACTTACATTGAGGTACTCCAGCATGGCATCTCTTAGAAAGCCCTCAGATATCTTACCCACCACAGAGGTCAAACTTACTGGCCTATAGTTTCCAGGCTCACTTTTAGACCCCGGTTTGAAAATTAGCACCACATTTGCTCTGCGCCAATCTTGTGGAACAGACCCAGTCATTACTGAACCCTTAAATATTAGATATAAGGGTCTGTCTATCACCGTGCATAATTCCCTCAGAACTCGGGGGTGTATGCCATCTGGACCTGGTGATTTCTCTATTTTAGTGTTTTGAAGGCGGCACCGCACTTCCATCTGGGTTACACAGGTGACATTTAATGGAGAGTTTACATTACCCCTAATCATGTTACTGGCCATTGGATTTTCTTGTGTAAACATCGTAGAGAAGAAGGCATGTAATAGTTGTGCTTTTTCCTCATCCTCCTCCACCATTACTCCCAGATTACATTGTCAGTTTTTATTCTCTTGTTATTTATGTAATTGAAGAATAATTTTGGATTATTTTTACTTTCCTTGGCGATTATTCTCTCCGCCTCGATCTTCGCCTCCTTTATTTGTCTTTTACACAATTTATTTTTCTCTTTATAGTTTTTAATGCTGTGTCACTACTTTCTTGTCTTAGTACTGTAAATGCTTCCTTTTTATCCCTCATTGCACTTGTTGCCGTTTTAGTCAGCCATATTGGTTTTCTATGATTTCTGGCCCGCTTATTCCCATAAGGGATATGTTTTTAGTGGTCCTATTTAGAAGGCTTTTAACAATGTCCCATTTTGTTTGTGTTGCGGTCACTTTGAGGACATTGTCCCAGTTTATGCTGCTAAGCTCCTCTCTCTGCCGGTGACCATTGGCCTTCCTTTAGTGTTTTTGTTCCTCCTCTACTGAACATCTTATTAATGTGTACAAGAAAACTTCTTATGTTGTGGTCACTATTACCTAGATGACTCCCGACCTCCACTTGTGAAAATGTGTCAGCTTC
Source organism: Leptodactylus fallax (assembly GCA_947044405.1). Classification (NCBI taxonomy): domain Eukaryota; kingdom Metazoa; phylum Chordata; class Amphibia; order Anura; family Leptodactylidae; genus Leptodactylus; species Leptodactylus fallax. Next base: position 292,167 of record CAMRHE010000793.1, on the reverse strand, counting down.
ATTTGTTACAATTAGGTCTAGAAGAGCCTCTTGTTGGGTCCTGCACTAGTTGTGATCGGTCAGTCTCTCCTATTCCTGACCTGATTCTGTCCCCTTTGTTGGCCCTGCAGGTTTCTGCCTCCCAGTTGATATCTGGGTCGGTGAAATCCCCCATAATAATGACTTTATTCTGCTTTGTGGCCTCATCTATTTGTCTTATTAGTAGATTTTCAGCTTCTTCCATTATATTTGGGGATTTATAACAAACCCCTATCAGTATTTTTATTATTCTTTGTTCCTCCCTTAATTTCCACCCATAAGAACTCCACATATTCATTTTCCTCCCAGATGTCCTCACGCAGAACTGGCTTAAGGCAGGATTTTACGTATAAGCAAACCCCTCCCCCTTTTCTATTGGTACGCTCCTTTCTAAACATACTGTACCCCTGTATATTTACAGCCCAGTCATAGCTGGAGTCCAGCCATGTCTATAGAGAATCACCCGGTCACATCTATAGAGTCCAGCCATGTCTATAGAGAATCCCCCGGTCACATCTATAGAGTCCAGCCATGTCTATAGAGAATCACCCGATCACATCTATAGAGTCCAGCCATGTCTATGGAGAATCACCCGGTCACATCTATAGAGTCCAGCCATGTCTATAGAGAATCCCCCGGTCACATCTATAGAGTCCAGCCGTGTCTATAGAGAATCCCCCGGTCACATCTATAGAGTCCAGCCATGTCTACGGAGAATCCCCCGGTCACATCTATAGAGTCCAGCCATGTCTATAGAGAATCACCCGATCACATCTATAGAGTCCAGCCATGTCTATGGAGAATCACCCGGTCACATCTATAGAGTCCAGCCGTGTCTATAGAGAATCCCCCGGTCACATCTATAGAGTCCAGCCGTGTCTATAGAGAATCCCCCGGTCACATCTATAGAGTCCAGCCGTGTCTATAGAGAATCCCCCGGTCACATCTATAGAGTCCAGCCGTGTCTATAGAGAATCCCCCGGTCACATCTATAGAGTCCAGCCGTGTCTATAGAGAATCCCCCGGTCACATCTATAGAGTCCAGCCGTGTCTATAGAGAATCCCCCGGTCACATCTATAGAGTCCAGCCGTGTCTATAGAGAATCCCCCGGTCACATCTATAGAGTCCAGCCGTGTCTATAGAGAATCCCCCGGTCACATCTATAGAGTCCAGCCGTGTCTATAGAGAATCCCCCGGTCACATCTATAGAGTCCAGCCATGTCTATAGAGAATCCCCCGGTCACATCTATAGAGTCCAGCCATGTCTATAGAGAATCCCCCGGTCACATCTATAGAGTCCAGCCATGTCTATAGAGAATCCCCCAGTCACATCTATAGAGTCCAGCCATGTCTATAGAGAATCTATGGGTCACATCTATAGAGTCCAGCCATGTCTATAGAGAATCCCCCGGTCACATCTATAGAGTCCAGCCCTGTCTATAGAGAATCCCCCGGTCACATCTATAGAGAATCCCCCGGTCACATCTATAGAGTCCAGCCATGTCTATAGAGAATCCCCCGGTCACATCTATAGAGTCCAGCCATGTCTATAGAGAAGTTCCCGGTCACATCTATAGAGTCCAGCCATGTCTATAGAGAATCCCCCGGTCACATCTATAGAGTCCAGCCATGTCTATAGAGAATCCCCCGGTCACATCTATAGAGTCCAGCCATGTCTATAGAGAATCCCCCGGTCACATCTATAGAGTCCAGCCATGTCTATAGAGAATCCCCCGGTCACATCTATAGAGTCCAGCCATGTCTATAGAGAATCCCCCGGTCACATCTATAGAGTCCAGCCATGTCTATAGAGAATCCCCCGGTCACATCTATAGAGTCCAGCCATGTCTATAGAGAATCCCCCGGTCACATCTATAGAGTCCAGCCATGTCTATAGAGAATCCCCCGGTCACATCTATAGAGTCCAGCCATGTCTATAGAGAATCCCCCGATCACATCTATAGAGTCCAGCCATGTCTATAGAGAATCCCCCGGTCACATCTATAGAGTCCAGCCATGTCTATAGAGAATCCCCCGGTCACATCTATAGAGTCCAGCCATGTCTATAGAGAATCCCCCGGTCACATCTATAGAGTCCAGCCATGTCTATAGAGAATCCCCCGGTCACATCTATAGAGTCCAGCCATGTCTATAGAGAATCACCCGGTCACATCTATAGAGTCCAGCCATGTCTATAGAGAATCCCCCGGTCACATCTATAGAGTCCAGCCATGTCTATAGAGAATCCCCCGGTCATATCTATAGAGTCCAGCCATGTCTATATTGAATCCCCCGGTCACATCTATAGAGTCCAGCCATGTCTACAGAGAATCCCCCGGTCACATCTATAGAGTCCAGCCATGTCTATAGAGAATCTATGGGTCACATCTATAGAGTCCAGCCATGTCTATAGAGAATCCCCCGGTCACATCTATAGAGTCCAGCCCTGTCTATAGAGAATCCCCCGGTCACATCTATAGAGAATCCCCCGGTCACATCTATAGAGTCCAGCCATGTCTATAGAGAATCCCCCGGTCACATCTATAGAGTCCAGCCATGTCTATAGAGAAGTTCCCGGTCACATCTATAGAGTCCAGCCATGTCTATAGAGAATCCCCCGGTCACATCTATAGAGTCCAGCCATGTCTATAGAGAATCCCCCGGTCACATCTATAGAGTCCAGCCATGTCTATGGAGAATCCCCCGGTCACATCTATAGAGTCCAGCTATGTCTACGGAGAATCCCCCGGTCACATCTATAGAGTCCAGCCATGTCTATAGAGAATCCCCCGGTCACATCTATAGAGTCCAGCCATGTCTATAGAGAATCCCCCGGTCACATCTATAGAGTCCAGCCATGTCTATAGAGAATCCCCCGGTCACATCTATAGAGTCCAGCCATGTCTATAGAGAATCCCCCAGTCACATCTATAGAGTCCAGCCATGTCTATAGAGAATCTATGGGTCACATCTATAGAGTCCAGCCATGTCTATAGAGAATCCCCCGGTCACATCTATAGAGTCCAGCCCTGTCTATAGAGAATCCCCCGGTCACATCTATAGAGAATCCCCCGGTCACATCTATAGAGTCCAGCCATGTCTATAGAGAATCCCCCGGTCACATCTATAGAGTCCAGCCATGTCTATAGAGAAGTTCCCGGTCACATCTATAGAGTCCAGCCATGTCTATAGAGAATCCCCCGGTCACATCTATAGAGTCCAGCCATGTCTATAGAGAATCCCCCGGTCACATCTATAGAGTCCAGCCATGTCTATAGAGAATCCCCCGGTCACATCTATAGAGTCCAGCCATGTCTATAGAGAATCCCCCGGTCACATCTATAGAGTCCAGCCATGTCTATAGAGAATCCCCCGGTCACATCTATAGAGTCCAGCCATGTCTATAGAGAATCCCCCGGTCACATCTATAGAGTCCAGCCATGTCTATAGAGAATCCCCCGGTCACATCTATAGAGTCCAGCCATGTCTATAGAGAATCCCCCGGTCACATCTATAGAGTCCAGCCATGTCTATAGAGAATCCCCCGGTCACATCTATAGAGTCCAGCCATGTCTATAGAGAATCCCCCGGTCACATCTATAGAGTCCAGCCATGTCTATAGAGAATCCCCCGGTCACATCTATAGAGTCCAGCCATGTCTATAGAGAATCCCCCGGTCACATCTATAGAGTCCAGCCATGTCTATAGAGAATCCCCCGGTCATATCTATAGAGTCCAGCCATGTCTATATTGAATCCCCCGGTCACATCTATAGAGTCCAGCCATGTCTACAGAGAATCCCCCGGTCACATCTATAGAGTCCAGCCATGTCTATAGAGAATCCCCCGGTCACATCTATAGAGTCCAGCCGTGTCTATAGAGAATCCCCCGGTCACATCTATAGAGTCCAGCCGTGTCTATAGAGAATCCCCCGGTCACATCTATAGAGTCCAGCCGTGTCTATAGAGAATCCCCCGGTCACATCTATAGAGTCCAGCCATGTCTATAGAGAATCCCCCGGTCACATCTATAGAGTCCAGCTATGTCTACGGAGAATCCCCCGGTCACATCTATAGAGTCCAGCCATGTCTATAGAGAATCCCCCGGTCACATCTATAGAGTCCAGCCATGTCTATAGAGAATCCCCCGGTCACATCTCATTGAGGTGCAGCCCATCCCTACTATAGAACCTGCAGCCCACAGCAAAGTCGTCCCAGATCTCCAGGACCCCAAACCTCTCCTTCCTACACCAGCTCTTGGGCCACTTGTTTACCTCCCTAATCCCCCGCTGCCTCTCCTGTGTGGCTCGCGGTACAGGGAGTATTTCTGAAAATACCACCTTGGAGGTCTTTGCCTTCAGCTTTCTCCCTAGATCCCTGAAATCAGTTTTAAGGACCTTCCACCTACCGCTAGCTTTGTCATCTGTGCCAACGTGCACCATGACCGCTGGATCCACACTAGCCCCACCCAGTAATCTATCACCCCGATCCGCGATGTGTCGAACTCGAGCGCCAGGAAGACAACACGCCGTACGGCGATCCCGATCTGTGACAGATTGTCCTGTCTGTTCCCCTAATAATTGAATCCCCGACTACCAGCACCTGTCTAGGCTTCTCTGCACTCCTATCCCCCGTCTTACTGGAGCAGACATTCCCCTGGCGGTCAGAGGAAGTGCCTTGCTGCAGCAGTGTTACCCCTGTACCGTCACCCCCAGCAGTGTTACCCCTGTACTGTCACCCCCAGCAGTGTTACCCTTGTACTGTCACCTCCCAGCAGTGTTACCCCTGTACCGTCACCCCCAGCAGTGTTACCCCTGTACCGTCACCCCCAGCAGTGTTACCCCTGTACTGATACCCCCAGCAGTGTTACCCCTGTACCGTCACCCCCAGCAGTGTTACCCCTGTACTGATACCCCCAGCAGTGTTACCCCTGTACTGTCACCCCCAGCAGTGTTACCCCTGTACCGTCACCCCCAGCAGTGTTACCCCTGTACTGTCACCCCCAGCAGTGTTACCCCTGTACTGTCACCCCCAGCAGTGTTACCCCTGTACTGTCACCCCCAGCAGTGTTACCCCTGTACTGTCACCTCCAGCAGTGTTACCCCTGTACTGTCACCCCCAGCAGTGTTACCCCTGTACCGTCACCCCCAGCAGTGTTACCCCTGTACTGTCACCCCCAGCAGTGTTACCCCTGTACTGTCACCCCCAGCAGTGTTACCCCTGTACTGTCACCCCCAGCAGTGTTACCCCTGTACTGTCACCTCCAGCAGTGTTACCCCTGTACTGTCACCCCCAGCAGTGTTACCCCTGTACTGTCACCCCCAGCAGTGTTACCCCTGTACTATCACCCCCAGCAGTGTTACCCCTGTACTGTCACCCCCCTGAGTGTTACCCCTGTACTGTCACCCCCAGCAGTGTTACCCCTGTACTGTCACCCCCAGCAGTGTTACCCCTGTACTGTCACCCCCAGCAGTGTTACCCCTGTACTGTCACCTCCCAGCAGTGTTACCCCTGTACTGTCACCCCCCTGAGTGTTACCCCTGTACTGTCACCCCCAGCAGTGTTACCCCTGTACTGTCACCCCCTGAGTGTTACCCCTGTACTGTCACCCCCAGCAGTGTTACCCCTGTACTGTCACCCCCCTGAGTGTTACCCCTGTACTGTCACCCCCAGCAGTGTTATCCCTGTACTAACATGGCCCTCATCTGCCAATTTAGCAGACTTGTTGGGGTGTGCCAGTTCAGGACTAACCTCCCTGGCACTCTTCCCTCTACCCCGCTGCTTTCTGCCTCATGTTCCTGCCCCTCCATGCTACCATCCCCCTCTGCACTTACCCCAGCGAGTTCCTGCTCTGTGAGCAACAAAATCCTTTCCAAGTTATCAATGGATTTCAGTCTTGCAATTTGCTCATTTAGATCCATGATCTGGGCTCACAAATGTGCAACGTGCTTACACCTTACACTGCAGTATGCCCCCTCTGGTGGCTGCAGAGAATGCATGCGGCAAGATGTACACTGGACCGCACTGCTAAGCACGGAGCACGTCTTACCTGATGGGGATGTTTTTTTTATTTGTAAAGTCCCTGAATCTAAACTCACTTAATCTTAAATCACACCTAGAGCACACACTCGCCAGCTCGCTCACACAGTCGCCAGCTCGCTCACACAGTCACCAGCTCGCTCACACACAGTCGCCAGCTCGCTCACACAGTCGCCAGCTCGCTCACACAGTCGCCAGCTCACACACAGTCGCCAGCTCGCTCACACAGTCGCCAACTCGCTCACACACAGTCGCCAACTCGCTCACACACAGTCGCCAACTCGCGCACACACAGTCGCCAACTCGCTCACACAGTCGCCAACTCGCTCACACAGTCGCCAGCTCGCTCACACAGTCGCCAGCTCGCTCACACAGTCGCCAGCTCGCTCACACAGTCGCCAACTCGCTCACACACAGTCGCCAGCTCTCACAGTCGCCAGCTCTCACACAGTCGCCAGCTCGCTCACACAGTCGCCAACTCGCTCACACACAGTCGCCAGCTCGTTTACACAGTCGCCAGCTCTCACACAGTCGCCAGCTCGCTCACACAGTCGCCAACTCGCTCACACAGTCGCCAACTCGCTCACACACAGTCGCCAGCTCTCACACAGTCGCCAGCTCGCTCACACAGTCGCCAACTCGCTCACACAGTCGCCAACTCGCTCACACACAGTCGCCAGCTCTCACACAGTCGCCAGCTCGCTCACACAGTCACCAACTCGCTCACACACAGTCGCCAGCTCGTTCACACAGTCGCCAGCTCTCACACAGTCGCCAGCTCTCACACAGTCGCCAGCTCGCTCACACAGTCGCCAGCTCGCTCACACAGTCGCCAGCTCGCTCACACAGTCGCCAACTCGCTCACACAGTCGCCAGCTCACACACAGTCGCCAGCTCTCACACAGTCGCCAGCTCGCTCACACATTCACCAGCTCACACACAGTCGCCACTTGCCAGCTCACACTCACACTCGCTTTAAACTTAGCTTTTTAAAGCTGCTCCAAGTTGCAGAGAAAGCTGCCACTGATTCCTCTGGTTGCAAACATCTATAACCAACTCTATATAAACTACAACACCCAGCATGTCATATACTGAATCACTTGCTTAGATTATCACATACAAGACAGTGGCTGCACCACAGGCCCTCTAAAAGTCCATATCAGGAGACACCCGCTTCAGCAGGGAGGAGGTAGACACGTCACGTCTGACATCACAGAGGGGAGGAGGCGGACACGTGTCTGACATCACAGAGGGGAGGAGGCGGACACGTGTCTGACATCACAGAGGGGGGGAGGCGGACACAGGCCTGACATCACAGAGGGGAGGAGGCGGACACAGGCCTGACATCACAGAGGGGAGGAGGAGGACACAGGCCTGACATCACAGAGGGGAGGAGGCGGACACAGGCCTGACATCACAGAGGGGGGAGGAGGACACAGGCCTGACATCACAGAGGGGAGGAGGAGGACACAGGCCTGACATCACAGAGGGGAGGAGGTGGACATGTGTCTGACATCACAGAGGGGAGGAGGCGGACACGTGTCTGACATCACAGAGGGGAGGAGGTGGACACAGGCCTGACATCACAGAGGGGAGGAGGAGGACACAGGCCTGACATCACAGAGGGGAGGAGGAGGACACAGGCCTGACATCACAGAGGGGAGGAGGAGGACACAGGCCTGACATCACAGAGGGGAGGAGGTGGACACGTGTCTGACATCACAGAGGGGAGGAGAAGGTCACGTTTCTGAGCTTTTAATATGATACATGGACATGACTACGACTACCAGATAGTATATACTGTACTGTAGATGTAAAAACCTCACAGATATAAAGGCCGCACTTACCCTACAGCAGATAACCCCGGGCTCTCTGATAGACACGGCTCAGGTACACCACAATGTAACACCCACCCACACACTAGTAGTGTCTATCCTGTGCTTACTATCCGCTATCCTAAAGACATACAAATCAGTGTCACCTATGACATCACTTCACTGTGTTTACCTTACAGAGCTAGAAACTGCATGGCAAGGATCATAGGAGCCGTGACAGTGTCATACACTATGTATTATATATACAGTATATAGTCCCTGGAGCCCTGACAGTGTCATACACTATGTACTATAGAGATATAGTCCCTGGAGTCCTGACAGTGTCATACACTATGTATTATAAATATATAGTCCTAGGAGCCCTGACAGTGTCATACACTATGTATTATAGAGATATAGTCCTAGGAGTCCTGACAGTGTCATACACTATGTATTATAGAGATATAGTCCTAGGAGCCCTGACAGTGTCATACACTATGTATTATAGATATGTAGTCCTAGGAGCCCTGACAGTGTCATACACTATGTATTATAGATATATAGTCCTAGGAGTCCTGACAGTGTCATACACTGTATTATAGATATACAGTCCTAGGAGCCCTGACAGTGTCATACACTATGTATTATAGATATTCAGTCCCAGGAGCCCTGACAGTGTCATACACTATGTATTATAGAGATATAGTCCTAGGAGCCCTGACAGTGTCATACACTATGTATTATAGATATATAGTCCTAGGAGTCCTGACAGTGTCACACGCTATGTATTATAGATATATAGTCCTAGGAGTACTGACAGTGTCACACGCTATGTATTATAGATATATAGTCCTAGGAGCCCTGACAGTGTCATACACTATGTATTATAGATATATAGACCTAGGAGTCCTACAGTATCATACAATATGTTTTATAGATATATAGTCCTAGGAGTCCTGACAGTGTCACACGCTATGTATTATATATATATAGTCCTAGGAGCCCTGACAGTATCATACACTATGTATTATAGAGATATAGTCCCTGGAGTCCTGACAGTGTCATACACTATGTACTATAGAGATATAGTCCCTGGAGTCCTGACAGTGTCATACACTATGTATTATAGAGATATAGTCCTAGGAGTCCTGACAGTGTCATACACTATGTATTATAGATATTCAGTCCCAGGAGCCCTGAGAGTGTCATACACTATGTATTATAGAGATATAGTCCTAGGAGTCCTGACAGTGTCATACACTATGTATTATAGATATATAGTCCTAGGAGCCCTGACCGTGTCATACACTATGTATTATAGATATATAGACCTAGGAGTCCTACAGTAGCATACAATATGTTTTATAGATATATAGTCCTAGGAGCCCTGACAGTGTCATACACTATGTATTATAGATATATAGTCCTAGGAGCCCTGACAGTATCATACACTATGTATTATAGAGATATAGTCCCTGGAGTCCTGACAGTGTCATACACTATGTATTATAGAGATATAGTCCCTGGAGTCCTGACAGTGTCATACACTATGTATTATAGATATATAGTCCTAGGAGCCCTGACAGTGTCATACACTATGTATTATAGATATATAGTCCTAGGAGCCCTGACAGTGTCATACACTATGTATTATAGATATATAGACCTAGGAGTCCTACAGTATCATACAATATGTTTTATAGATATATAGTCCTAGGAGCCCTGACAGTGTCATACACTATGTATTATAGATATATAGTCCCTGGAGTCCTGACAGTGTCATACACTATGTATTATAGAGATATAGTCCCTGGAGTCCTGACAGTGTCATACACTATGTATTATAAATATATAGTCCTAGGAGCCCTGACAGTGTCATACACTATGTATTATAGATATTCAGTCCCCGGAGCCCTGACAGTGTCATACACTATGTATTATAGAGATATAGTCCTAGGAGTCCTGACTGTGTCATACACTATGTATTATAGATATGTAGTCCTAGGAGCCCTGACAGTGTCATACACTATGTATTTAAGATATGTAGTCCTAGGAGCCCTGACAGTGTCATACACTGTATTATAGATATACAGTCCTAGGAGCCCTGACAGTGTCATACACTATGTATTATAGATATTCAGTCCCAGGAGCCCTGACAGTGTCATACACTATGTATTATAGAGATATAGTCCTAGGAGCCCTGACAGTGTCATACACTATGTATTATAGATATATAGTCCCAGGAGCCCTGACAGTGTCATACACTATGTATTATAGATATATAGTCCCAGGAGCCCTGACAGTGTCATACACTATGTATTATAGAGATATAGTCCTAGGAGTCCTGACAGTGTCATACACTATGTATTATAGATATACAGTCCTAGGAGCCCTGACAGTGTCATACACTATGTATTATAGATATACAGTCCTAGGAGCCCTGACAGTGTCATACACTATGTATTATAGATATATAGTCCTAGGAGCCCTGACAGTGCCATACACTATGTATTATAGATATATAGTCCCAGGAGCCCTGACAGTGTCACATGCTATGTATTATAGATATGATATATGATAGATCCCGGTCATATTGGTGGCAGTCGTAACAAAAAGCTGCTGTTGTAATCAATACTTGCCGATGATTCCTCTGTGATGGGATCACCAGTGATAATAGCTATAGCTGATATCATTATTAATTTCTAAATATTAATAATTATATTATTTCTATTAAGCCTTAGTCACATGATGCAGGATGCACTGTCTATATATATATATATATATAATCTATTGTGGTAAAGTATATGGTAAAGTGCTGGATGGGGTGTATATCTCGCCTGGTTTCCTCAGCCAGATGAGGTAACGGAGATCCAGGAAGATACCTGTTGCCTTAGCAGAACTAGTCTGCTAGGGATTTTCTTTGTTACGTGGGCTGGATTCTCTGGACTGGAGGACAGGTTGGCAGTGGCGTTCTCCAGTCCACACTCCTGGTCCACTACGGGGTTTCCCTACTCCCTGGTGCTCTCAGCTGAGGCTTCCTGTGAGTGATTACTGAGGAAGAAGCCTGGCAAAAGGAGGGCTGACAAGTGGCAGGCTCAGCGACAGACAGAGCACCCCTGGAGTGGAGGTTTATACACTTTATACTGTGTTTGCTGATATGTATTTGCCTGCTCTAGGCTAGTGAGGGGCCTGATCCTGTTTAGTTAGAGCCGGACTGGCTTAGGGTGGGTTCACACCTGCGTTCCAGTCCGTCAGCTGCCAATCTGAGTGACAATCTCGGGGAACAGGATCGGCATCGGATACCGACAGGTCAGCGACGCATTGGTTAAAACCCATTCATTTGGGTTTTTAAAGCAATGCGTGGGTGTCCGATTGCACTTTCTGCGCGGCGAAGCCGTTTTTTTTTCGTAGGACACGAAGTCCTGCATGTCCGACTTTGTTTCCGACGGAAAAAAAGGATTCGCAGTGCAGAAGGTGTAAGCGCGCACCAGCACATTGCTTTAAAAACCCAAATGAATAGGTTTTTAACCAATGCGTCGCTGACCTGTAGGTATCCGATGCCTATCCCGTTCCCCGAGATTTTCACTCGCATTGGCAGCGGACGGACTGAAGCGCAGGTGTGAACCCACCCTTAGGCTTTTTGTTTTGTTTATCCAATGTGGTTTTGTGCTGAAGCGCCTAAATAAAGCACCTTTGGAGTTTTAAAACCCGCTGCCTGTGTGAGCTGTTCCCTACAATATATATATATATAAAATAAAAAAAATAGACCGCACTTCCTGCATCATGTGACTCAAATTAATAGAAATAATAAAATAAAAATAGAAAACCTTTTATTGTCCTCGGACAACTCTGTAAAGATCTTGAGATATCAGACTAATCTGACAGACATGATGTGTCCCTTTAAGTGATCCCTGCGATCAGTGATCTGTGCCGGTGAACAGGAGGATGGCAGACTGTGCAGAGACATCCTCGCTCCCACTGCTGAGCTGTATCGCCCTCTGACATGGACCGACCTGGCAGCCATTTTGAATAAATTACCTGTGTGAAGTTTCTTGTCCAATAGATATGTGAAAATTTGCATAATTTCCCAGAATTCATTGCCCGGACTCTCCCTGAGTTTACTGAATAGTGTAAAGAATAAATCAAATGAAGCAAAAACTCCTTTAATATGGTGTGGTGCTCTGTGCTGCTGTGGGGTGGGCGGAGTCTCTGGCCAGCTGGTTTATAATCTGGTTCGATCAGGTCATGGCTGTGAGATCACCGGGGCTGAAATTTTATGCAAAAAAAAACACATTTTGGATGAAATTGTGGTTTGGCTTTTATGATTTATATTCTTTATTATTAACAAATATTTTATACAAAAAGCTTTTGTTGCTTCTTCAGTGAAGTAATGGAGGCCAAATCCACTGGTTGGCGTCACCGCCAGGCCTCCTTTTTCTTTTGCCAACGAAACACCAGTGCACGGAAAAAAGTGACGGGTGCCACTGAAAAAACATGCAAAGGATGCAGTCTGTCGCAAAACCCATCTCAAAAGAGAATGGGTCCTCCGAAACTGTCTCCAAACTCAGAGCCAAAAGGCCCAAGAGTAAGGGGGCTGAACCAACCCAACTGCCAAGACAGGAGGATCAGTGACTTACTTGGTTTCCTCCAGGGCTGCCACCACCAGGAGTACTACCAAGCCAGCTACTTGCATCAGTCTCCTCAAGGGCTGCCACCCCAAGAGTACTACTGAGCCTCCTGTACCTCCCGCAGCCACCGCGCAGGGCCTCCAGCAGTGGCCAGGCCAGGCCTGCGCCTGCCCATGTGGTCCCCGGGAGTGCAGAGAACGTTACGTGTACAATGGGGCACTCACAGGTATAGCTTCAGTGCAACACTCATTTAACTTAAGGTGAGCCCTGAGCAATGTATTGTGGGAATTTATGCAAATCATGACGGCTGAAGATTTATCTATTGCCATCTTATTACCAAGGATCAGTCGCAAAGGAGGGAGGAGCATCACAGGGTGAAGGCCAATGATCTCTTCTATAATACAACCTTCTTATACTTACCCTTAGAGGGCAGCTTCTCCTTTATGAGGTCCATGCTCTGCACAAACCTTGCTGACTTTCTGGACTGAGCAGCTCAGGAGGACTCGGTGACCACCAGTTGTCCATCTCTGAATCATCTCCTGGTCACTCAGCAGAACAAGAAGTCTCCCAAGAGCACAAGATAGATATGATAGATACTTATATAAATAAAACAAGTCAGCGGCAACCACATAGACGGAGAACTTCAGCGGGACATCTGTGTAACCTAAGGAGAGTGAAAGGCAATGCACCATGGGAAATTATGCAGATGTGAAGTAGGAAGAGCTACTTCTGTTACCATCATGTACCCAAAGTCCGAGCTGATGAGTTGTAGAGAGTGGGGGAGGAGCAGTGAGGCACATTAGGTGAGGGTTACCTTGGCTGAGCCCTGTTGTGTGACCTATCATTGGCGTCTTGTCCTGTGACCCCGAGGAGGCCGCCCCTTCTCATCTCAAAAAAAAATCCAACAGTGCTTGTTCTTTTTTGTTCTCTTTAACCACCCTAATCCCTATACTGCTTTTAGCAGTGAAACCAAACATAAATATCCACATAAATCACTGAACCACCTTCTGTCTCTGGCCATTTTGCTCCTCCTAGCTGCTGGGGACATCTCTCCTAACCCTGGCCCTCCTTCTCTCCCTAATTTTTCCTCTTCCTGCACACACAGGAATCCTACAAACCTAATCAATATTTACCATGTTCCCTCTCCTTATCTTTCTCCTGTCTCTTTTAACTGCTCTCTCTGGAACACCCGCTCTGTGTGTAACAAACTAGAATATATTAATGACTTATTCCTCAGTAAATCTCTCATCCTGCTCGCCCTTACTGACCCCTGGATCCAGCAGTCTGATACGTCCTCCCCTGCTGCTCTGTCTTATGGTGGCCTACAATTCTCACACACCTCTAGGCCTGACAACAGGAAGGGTGGAGGGGTAGGGTTACTTCTGTCACCGCACTTTTCAGGCCATCCCACCGGTACCGTCACTCACATTCCCCTCATTTGAAGTCCATGCAATCGGACTTTTAATAGGCCTATGGAAACCAAATGCGAACAAGGCGTGGGGGATTTAGGTATCTATGTGAGTGTGTTCATACCAAGGTTCCCAGGTGGAGAAGAAACTAGAACGAAACGCAAGTCCCCAACTGCAGAGCTCTTCAAACCTGTAGGGTTGATTAACCTTTTCCTTCCATTGGGGGATGGAAGGGCCATTGGGGGATGGAAGGGGGGGTCCGTCTCACGCCACCTAAGAGGAATCAGTAGGTTTGTCGCCTGGATTAACCAAAGAATTGAAGAATTTGAAAGAGTTCTCCTGAATCCTAACACACCTAGAGAAACCATGGGAACACAACAGGATACTGTATGTCTGACATCGGAGGGCGAGAAGACAAGTCCCAACTCCCTTTCCCACTCACCAACAAAGTATGTTTTGGAGGGAAGGGGGGTGAGATTAAACAGTTGTATATATAGGAAATAGATTTATTCCGGGGATTGTTAAAATCAGGAATTTTCTCGAGTCAGTTAAAATCCCTAAGTGGAAGGGGAAAGAGCGGGAGAAGGACCTAAAGGAGAGTCGGAAAGACAGGGAATGGAGGAATGTTACTCGATGGTGATCCCCCTCAAACAAGAGGGGTGTTGGGGGAGGCGGGTCCGTATCAGTCAGTGAGGAGCAGATAGGGAGGTGGAGGAGGTGGGTCCAAGGGAAATACAGGTTCGGCGCAGTAGAGGAGTCCCAACTAGGAAGGAGGCCCAAAGGCATTCTGGGGAAGGGGGGAGTGCATGGAGATAGTGTAGCAGAAAAGACCTGCCATACACGAATGGTGCCCCAGGTGAGATCGCTATGTACCACGGAGGCGTTGGGGAAGTAACGTGAAGAACAGAGACTACGGAGGTTTTTAAAGAAAGAGTTAGGGAAGAGGATGGGGACTGTTTGCAAAACGTAGAGTATCTTATGGACAGGGACATCTCTCCTTGAGGAGAGCACCAGTTAAGGTGTGTAGAGTTTTGAGTTGCCTTTCGCCCTCTACTAAGTATCTACATATCACAAGGCATTATGAGAAAGGAGCTGGGGAGCTCATGCGCCCTCTGTTGGATGTAACAGATCCTCAGTTTGCTTTTGACTCACCGAGTCTTGAGAAAGCAAAAGGGATTTTAGCCAAGCCAGTTTCACTTATCTGCATACAGCGCCATTTCGGGATCTTTGTCCCTCATCAGTGCAGAGCAAAGTGTACTGGCTGGCTTTGTGGGAGGCAATGAGTGGGTTATGGACAGGGACATCTCTCCTTGAGGAGAGCACCAGTTAAGGTGTGTAGAGTTTTGAGTTGCCTTTCGCCCTCTACTAAGCATCTACAAAAATCCCGAAACGGCGCTGTATGCAGATAAGTGAAACTGGCTTGGCTAAAATCCCTTTTGCTGTCTCAAGACTCGGCGAGTCAAAAGCAAACTGAGGATCTGTTACATCCAACAGAGGGCGCATGAGCTCCCAGCTCCTTTCCCATAATGCCTTGTGATAGGTAGAGTATCTTAGGGAGGATATAAGTCTTGAGAATGTTTTTCCTGCCCATCCAGGAGACAAAAGGAATGCGCATTTTAGAAAGCTGTTGTTTGAGGTCAACCAGGAGAGGGGCGTAGTTGAGGGAATAAAGCTGAGTCGGGTCAGCAGGAATCTTGATTCCCAATACTTTAATGACATGGGAGGGCCAAAGAAAGGTAGTGGAGGTTTTCAAGTGTTGGAGGGAGCCAGGCGGGGCGTTGACGTTAAGATTTTCGGACTTATCGAAATTAATCTTAAAGTTAGATACTTGTCCGAAAAGGGCGAATACAAGGAGTACTTCAGGGATAGCAATGGAGGGGTTAGAGAGAGTAAGTACTAGGTCGTCTGCGAAGGCAGCTGCAATATGTTGGAAGTCACCAATCGTGACGCTTTGGATAGAGGGGGTTTGTCTTAATTTTTGAATAAGGGTTTCCATCACCAGTATAAAGATGGCCGGGGACAAGGGGCAGGCCTGACAGGTACCATTATTAATACTGAAGGGCTCCGAGAGAGAACAATTGACCTTGACACGGGCAGTGGGGCAGGTATAGAGTGAAAAAAATAGCTGTGATAAATGCAGGGGGAAACTTCTCCAACACTGCTTTCATAAATGCCCAGCTGACCCTGTCAAATGCTTTCTCGGTGTCGGTAACCAAAAGTACAAGGGGGATGTTTCTACTTCTTGCTACATAAACAAGGTGAATTAACTGAGGGGTGTTGAATTTCCCTTCCCTCCCAGGCCCGAACCCCATCTGTTCTGGGCCTATTAAGGACTGGAGGAGCTTAGAGACCCTGATGGCAAACAGCTTGGCCAACCATTTCAGATCGCAGCTCAGCAAAGCTATAGGGTGATAGCTGGAGCATAACTCCAGGTTCTTACCCTCCTTGGAGAGTTACATAAATCAAGGAATTTAGGGAGTAAGATATCTTGAAGTTTTTTATAATAAGAAATAAGGAACTCACCATCAGGGCCAGGGTTCCTGCCAGAGGGAATGGAAGAAAAGACCTCTCTCAATTCTTGCTCAATGAAAGGGGCGGTCAAGGCCGGTATCTGAGTGTTAGAAAGTTGCGGGAAATGAAGGGAGTCTAGGAAATCACGGATCAGGGAGGGGCGTCTATACTAGAGGAGGGGGGTCCAGATTGTATAGGGAGTGGTAGTAGTTCTGGAACTGATTAGTGATGGCTTCGATAGTATAAATCTGGGGGCCAAAATAGAGGGAATGAACGCCTTATCTTTCTGTTGTCTAAGCAGGAGCGTCGTGAGTCTAGAACCTCTGTCGTCATGGACATAATGTTTATGTCGGCAGGATTGGAGGGCCTTAGCCACCTTAAGGTTAAGAAGGTCCCTGAGTTGCTCCCTAACAGCAGACAACTCCTCCTGCTTAGCCTGAGAAGAGGAAAGTTTGGATGAGGTTTCAAGGGTATTAATACTAGACAATAGATGGGAAATACGGGCTTCACACTACTTTTTAAGTCTAGAGCAGAGGTTAATCAAAGTCCCTCACATAACAGCTTTGTGGGATTCCCACAGTATAGGTGAGGAGACGTCAGGTGTACCGATAATGGCAAAGAAGTCTAATAGGTAGGACCTAATTTCGTTCAGGGTGGCAAGGATACAAAGGAATGTTTCATTTAATGTCCATGTGAAGGGCCAGTGAGGAAGGGAGCTTCGTAGTAGTGAAGCGGAGGTCAGAGCGTGATCAGACACAGTGATGTTACCAATGTCTGCGTCAGTAAAGGTAGGAAGCAGATATTGGGAGATAAAAATATACTCAAGTTTGCAATTGGAGTGTGAGAAAAAAGTAAAGTCTTTCGAGGCAGGGTTGAGGGTCCTCCAGGTGTCTAGAAGGTGTAATAACTTGGAGAGATCACTGCGCAGCCGCCTGAGCAAAGCAGAGGAAGAGGCTGACCGTCCAGAAGAAGAGTCAATAATAGGGTCGAGGGCAACATTAAGGTCACCGCAGAGTATCAGATTGCCTCCAGGACGCAGAGGAGCCACGACACCTGCCTCGAGTTTGGGGCATATATGTTTACAAATGTAAAGAGTGTGTTAGCAAGGGTGCCCTGGAGAAATAAACATCTACCTTCAGGATCAGAAGGAGCTTGGCAGAGTTGGAAAGGGACGTGTCTCGGGAAAGCTATGCTAACACCCCTAGAGGCAGAAGAGTATGAGCTATGGTAACAGAGAGGGAAAGTCGTGTGGGTGAGAGAGGGAATATGCTGTGGGCGGAAATGGGTTTCTTCAAGAAACACAATATCTGAGTGGGATTTACGTAGCAGGGTAAAGACTTGGCTTCTTTTCTGGGGGTATTAAAACCTCGTACATTAAGTGAGGTAATTTTAAGAGTACCCATTAAGAACAGGGGGAGGAGGGACAATGAGTCCAGAGTGATGTAGTGGGGCCTAATAGGGAAGGCGGGGATGCGAGGGGTGGGACAATGAAAAGTATAACAGAGAGCAGTGCAGACAACACCGCGGCAGCCGGGTTATCGGCTATGGCGAGGCTGAAAATCACCTCAAGACAAAAACATAAGCTGGAGGAGGGGAAGCAATGTCGAAGCAACACATGGGAGACCTTTGATGGCCAAAGCTGAGTGTCACCTGAGGACAGAACCAGCAGAGGGGTGCTGGCGCAGTCCCCGGGGAAACTAAGCTGGGAAAAGGGACATACATGGAGGAGGGCAACTGCCCTGGACCATGAGCATAATACAGAAACATTTAAAGAACCGTGTTCAAAGTAACAGTGGTTATGCAAGTAAAGTAACAGAAGGCAAAATAAGAAAAGTTACCAACAGAAGAACTCAGGTAGAGAGCATCAACCAGCTAAAGCCAGGAAGCGTCCATCAGAATTCTCTTAGGAGTTAACTTGCCGGACTTCTTGCGGGCCTTGGAGCTCCTACTCGAGCCAGCGACCTCCCACGGAGTGGGGGGAGTGATGGAGGGTAGCGGAGTGAGACCTTGACCAGAAGCCCAATCAGGAACCGACAAGTCCAAGCATCCCAGGGCAGAGAGGGCCTCCGCAAGGTCACAGTGATGTCTAACAACATAACTTCTTGAGTCCAAACTGAAATAGCCATCTATAGGGAACTTTTTTATCCTGAAGGGTGTCAGTGAGTGGGTTCATAGTGTGTAACTTGGTTAGGGTGACATTGGAGAGGTCTTGGAAAAAGCAGATAGCAGAGTCCTGAAAAGTGTAGGGGTCTCTTTCCCTAGCTTTTTTAAGGATGGCGTCACAGACCCTGGAGCAAAAGAGACGACATTTAATGTCCCGTGGTGGATCAGAGAGTCAAGGTTTAGCTCTCAAGGCCCAATGTGCATGTTCAATTTCAATCTCCTCAGAGAAGTCAGGGCCCAATAGGTCTGAGAAAATTGACTTCACTGTGGTGAGGAGAGTCTCGGGAGGGAAGGATTCAGGGAGACCTTTAATACGCAGGTTATTACACCTTCCCCTATTATCCTGGTCTTCAAGCCAATCAGTCATGTCATTGAGGTGTTTCTGGCAGGCATGAAGGGACGTGGTAGCAGCCTCAGCGTATGCAATGAATTGCGCTTGATTGGTCTCGAGGTTGTCTACTCTTCCACCAATATGGCGGACGTCAGATTTAATTTCTTGTAGCTCCTTAACCACAGGTTCCAGAGCTTTGGTGAGAGTGTGGCTGAAGAAGGACCTGGCATCTCCCTGTTAATCAGCGACTCCTCCCCATCTCTGTGGTCATCTGATGCGGTTGCAGGAGGTGGCTTGGTGTGCGCCATAACGGAGAGGGACTCCTGCTGAGCTCCCTGCTTAGCGGGAATAGCTTGCAACGTTTTATGGAGAAAAGTGTCAATGTTACCACTCCTGACACCAGAGGATGAATCTCTATGCTTGGCTTGTCCTATTTTAATCATGGCACGGAAACTTGAAATCACAGTCCAGACAGTCGTCCTTGGAGGGGGGGATCAGGTATCCATACTGAGTGTCACAATGTCCAGAAAAAACGATGGGGGCAGGGACGGTGCTGGTCAAAAACTCCACAGACGGGCGAGCATGCAGGGGGGAATGTGAGGACCCCACCTGATGGATGTGTAGGGGCTCGGCACTCCCCTCCCCCCACAGAGGCTACAGTGCCTTGCGAAATTATTCGGCCCCCTTGAACTTTTCAACCTTTTGCCACATTTCAGGCTTCAAACATAAAGATATAAAATTTTAATTTTTTGGTGAAAAATCAACAACAAGTGGGACACAATTGTGAAGTGGAACGAAATTTATTGGAGTGCATCGATACCTCTCGGTTAGACCATACGTAATTTGTAACAATAATAATAATAAGGATAATAATAATAATAAGTAATAATAAATGTAATAATAATAAAAGTAAGAATAATAGTAATAATAATAATGATGATAATAATTATAATAATATTGATAATAATAATGGTAATAATAATACTCATAATGATGATGATGATGATAATAATAATAATGGTAATAATAATACTACTAATAATGATGATGATGATGATGATAATAATAATGGTAATAATAATACTACTAATAATGATGATGATGATGATGATAATAATGGTAATAATAATAATAATGGTAATACGAATGATAATAATAATAGTAATAATGATGATGATGATAATAATAATAATAATGATCTTTTCAATTTGACTGTTTCATTGACCAGTAAGTGCCATGTAAGTTACTTCACTACAATACAAAGAAGAATAGTAGCCTGACACCAGGAGCACAGACCGTATTCTTCTGTATTCTGAAGCATGGAGGAAGCGGCTCGTACTTCACTATTGTACCCCACTCCTCTCTGTCCGTACAAAGCGTTGCGACCTGTACCAGCGGCAGCGGACTATAAAGGCAGGACTGTCCTCTGTGCCAATGGGGCTCCCTTTGCCTTATGTTCCTTTGCGAGTGAACCATTGGCATTATTTTTTTGGTGAAGCATTGAAGTAACTACTGTACATCCTTTATTATTAGACACATCGTTTATTGAAGTGTGGCGACTTTCAAACCAAAGTATATTAAAATAGTAAAAACGGTTACATTTTATTTCTTATTTTATCGTTTCAGCAGAGTCTTCAGACTGAAGATGTTAATGATAAGATGTGACTATCACATGTGATGAGGATTCTGATATATTGGCAGGTTATATAGAGGATGACACTTGGACAGTAGTGATTTATTATATTGTAAGAAAAAAAAAATTGAAAATTTATTTCTGAATTGAATATAAGAATGTAACACTTGGTCCATTTTATTTTTATTGTGTGTGGTCTACAAAGATTTTTTTTGCGGAGTAGGCCTTGTTTTCAGAATCCGAGGTCCATATAGTGGTTGTGGCTGGACCAAGTGAATGTGACTTTATTCATCTAACAATGAGGATATTGAGGTCAATTATGTAAATTTTCAATATTCTAAGTATTTTCATTAAAAGGTTAAATCTGCAGATTATGTAGATGATAATGTACTGGTAATGATCACTGTCGCTGTGTACAGCACGTTGTAATCTTGAGTCCATTTGTTGCCGCCATTTACCTAATGCCCAATGCATTACACAACATGAATTTTTAACATTTTTTGTCAAAGACAAGACACCATTGATGTTGTTATAAGATCAATTGGAGAAGTTCAGCAGTCGCCTTCTACTAAGGATAGAAACTAAGTTTTGTTATTTTTTTAATAAAAAAAAAAAAAGAAATTTTAATGAAAATATTAATAGAAATAAAAACTTTATATGGTCAAGTAATTTTTTGTTTACTTATTATCTACATTTATCAGATCGTACACTTACATTTATCAGATCGTACACTTACATTTATCAGAATATACATTTACATTTATCAGATCATACACTTACATTTATCAGAATATACACTTACATTTA
This sequence comes from Leptodactylus fallax, assembly GCA_947044405.1. NCBI lineage: Eukaryota > Metazoa > Chordata > Amphibia > Anura > Leptodactylidae > Leptodactylus > Leptodactylus fallax. The sequence continues at coordinate 270,814 of CAMRHE010000793.1, read as the reverse complement.
TCAGATCGTACACTTACATTTATCAGAATATACACTTACATTTATAAGATCATACACTTACATTTATCAGAATATACATTTACATTTATCAGATCATACACTTACTTTTATCAGATCATACACTTACATTTATCAGATCGTACACTTACATTTATAAGATCGTACACTTACATTTATCAGAATATACATTTACATTTATCAGATCATACACTTACATTTATCAAATCATACACTTACATTTATCAGAACGTACACTTACATTTATAAGATCATACACTTACATTTATAAGATCGTACACTTACATTTATCAGATCATACACTTACATTTATAAGATCATACACTTACATTTATCAGATCATACACTTACATTTATCAAATCATACACTTACATTTATCAGATCGTACACTTACATTTATCAAATCATACACTTACATTTATCAGATCGTACACTTACATTTATCAGATCGTACACTTACATTTATAAGATCATACACTTACATTTATAAGATCATACACTTACATTTATAAGATCGTACACTTACATTTATCAGATCATACACTTACATTTATAAGATCATACACTTACATTTATAAGATCATACACTTACATTTATCAGAATATACACTTACATTTATCAGATCATACACTTACATTTATCAAATCATACACTTACATTTATCAGAATATACACTTACATTTATCAGATCATACACCTACAATTATCTAAAAAATGTTAATTTTAAAAATGAATTTTTCTAAAGGATATGAATATGAAGTAATTGATCTATCGAGCGCTTCTAGAATTTGTAAAAGATGCTGAATTATTATTTTGTATAATAACTGTATCTATATCTTTGATTTTTCTTGCTTGCTTGACCTCAGTTTTGATAGTTGGATCATTTTTTTCTCTTTAGTTTTTGATTTCGAGAGCGTAGAATTATCCCTATGGCATTCACTGCACGGGCTGATGGATACTGAGGAGCTGCTTTATAACTATATGGGATATAAACCATCCCGGGAACACTCTGCTGAATTTATAGCACTGAACACAACATACTGGAATACTGGTATTTAAAGGCACAGAACTTAGTATGGCGAATGTCGCTGCTGCGTTAAGGACAGATTCACATTTGGCTCGAGGCCTGTGTCAAATACTACACAGCATAAACATCTTGGACTTGACGGACAGATAAATCCTATACACAGAACTTTTCTCTCCATGGGTTTCAGACTACAAACTGCTGACAACACCGAGCAGACGACATTATAATCTATAGGGTTTAAGAGTAAGTGCTAAAGGTCATTTCTGTCCCCCATGGAAGCCGAACAACAGAAAATAAAAACTGACAATGTGGGCCCTCTCAAAAATAATCTGGGAGTAATGGTGGAAGAGGATGAGGAAAAAGCACAACTATTACATGCCTTCTTCTCTACGGTGTTTACACATGAAAATCCAATGGCCAGTAACATGATTAGGGGTAATGGTAACTCTCCATTAAATGTCACCTGTGTAACACAGAAGGAAGTTCGGCGCCGCCTTGAAAACACTAAAATAGAGAAATCGCCAGGTCCAGATGGCATACACCACCGAGTTCTTAGGGAATTATGCATGGTGATAGATAGACCCTTATATCTAATATTTAAGGGTTTAGTAATGACTGGGTCTGTTCCACAAGATTGTCGCCGAGCAAATGTGGTGCCAATTTTCAAAAAGGGGTCAAAAAGTGAGCCTGGAAACTATAGGCCAGTAAGTCTAACCTCTGTGGTGGGTAAGATATTTCAGGGCTTTCTAAGAGATGCCACACTGGAGTACCGCAATGTAAATAATCTTATAACACCCAATCAGCATGAGTATATGAGGAATCGGTTCTGTCAGACTAATGTGATCAGCTTCTATGAAGAGGTCAGTTCATGACTGGACATGGGTAATGCGGTAGATGTAGTATATCTGGACTTTTCAAAGGCTTCAGACTATTGTGCCCAATTTTGGGCCCCAGTATACAAGAAAGACAAAATCGAAATAGAAAGAGTGCAGAGAAGAGCAACCAAAATTATTAGGGGAATGGGTGGATTGGAGGACAACGAGAGATTAACAATATTTGGGGTTATTCAGTTTAGAGAAAAGACGTCTACGGGGAGATCTAATAACATTGTATGGTTTCTAGATTCTGTTAAGGACAAGTTGATCCAGGGTTTTATACTGATTGCCAGATTGGAGTCGGGAAGGAATTTTTTCCCATGAATTGGGGCAATTGGCATAAGCCCCATGGGTTTTTTTGCCTTCCTCTGGACCAACACTGTAGGGGACTGTAGGGTTACAGGTTGGACTTGATGGATTGATGTCTTCATCCAACCTCATCTATTATATATCAGAGACCTGTGCACACTTGTCATCCTGCACCGATTTTGCTTGTTTTTCCAGCCTGACACCTATTTATTAGTATCCCATTGTTTTACCTGTTGTGTTCTTAGATATTAATATCTGTGATTTCTGTTCACTTATTCCTCTCTGCTCTTCCACTATTGAGCAGCGCTCGGGTCTCATTCTTTGCATGGCTCGTCTTATCGCAGTGTTACTTTAGCTTTACAGGGAGGAATTTGCGTTGCACGTGGCAGTCGGTCGGATTACGTTCATTAATCCACTGCACATTGTGCGTCATAGATGTCAGCGGTCTGCTAACATAATAAATGAACTGACTGATGATGTCTTGTATCCCCGACTACAGCCTCATTATTAGGCTCATTATACTTAATAATCTACATGGCGCCCACTGACGTGACCGGGCCCGGCTCAGGATTCCATGGCGTGATATCAAACACATCACTGGGGAAGGAATTCATCTACATTGTACAACATGTCAACTTACCCCGATGAGCAATCCCAACTGCAAGTCATAGGGTGGACATCACATTGAAGAGGTTTGATCCTAAAGAACAGGGCTAAGGGGACCTGAGGGCGGACAAGCGGCGCCCACTACCTCAATCACATAACAGCATGATACTTGTGTGATATGTGATATTAAGATGTGCGTGGTCTGTACAACTAAACGTGTGTGCCAGAGATAGCTAAGCCTTCTCAAGCTACGTAATGTCATTGTCTACTAACTATAAGTATGTCACCATATAGGGAAACATCTTATCCTATAACTCTAATTACCTCCGTCATTGTAAGTGGGATTCTCTGCTTAGATACATTGTAGTGCGATACGTCAGGGTGAATGGTGTCAGACACTTTTGGTATCATCTGAAATATATCTGTCATTTATCTCATTGTGATAATGTAAGACACAGAAATAGATCAGGATTCCATCGAAGAAACTTTATGAAATTTACATATTAAAAAAAAAGATCAAGAAAGTTACCAAAGAATGTTAGTGATTAATTCTCTCAGTCTAACAATCAGCAATACGGGGTAAAAACTGAAGATTTTAGTGAAGAAAAATAGAATTGTAAATATTTGTTTGGGTTGAAAATGTCATTTCTATCGATTTCATCCCTTTGATATTTGCTTTGGATAAAAGATTCCAGGTTACCTCGCTATGATCTTCCATCTCAGCAAGTCATATGCAAATCAGCTAGGGGGTGCGGCCAGGACTGAGCTGCATGGGTCGGGTCATAGCAGTGCTAAGCTGCAGGCAGGAGGTGGCGCTACAGCAGAACTACAGGTAGCAGAAAGCCCAAGAGCAACAAACGCATCATTTTTACAAGACTGAATTGTTCTTGCCATAGATAAGAAGAGTAAGATGGGTAAAACAGATAAGATAAGATAGGTAAGATAAGACAGACAAGATAGGAAAGATAAGATAGGTAAGATAGGAAAGATAAGATAGATAAGATAGGCAAGATAAGAGAAGCAAGATAAAACAGATAAGATAGGTAAGATAAGATAGATAAGATAGGTAAGATAAGATAGATAAGATAGGTAAGATAAGATAGGTAAGATAGGTAAGAGAAGATAGGTATGATAAAACAGATAAGATAGGTAAAATAAGATAGATAAGATAGTTAAGATAAGATATGTAAGATAAGATAGGAAAGATAAAACATATAAGATAGGTAAGGTAACATAGGTAAGATAAGATAAATAAGATAGGTAAGATAAGATAGGTAAGATAAAACAGATAAGATAGGTAAGATAACATAGGTAAGATAAGATAGGAAAGATAAAACAGATAAGATAGGTAAGATAAGATAGTTAAGATAAGATAGATGAGATAGTTAAGATAAGATAGGTAAGATAAGATAGGTAAGATAAGATAGATAAGATAGGTAAGATAAAACAGATAATATAGGTAAGATAAAGATATGTAAAATAGGTAAGATAAGATAGGTAAGATAAGATAGGAAAGATAAGATAGGTAAGATAAGGTAGGTACGATAGGTAAGATAAGATAGGTAAGATAAGATAAGATAGATAAGACAGGTAAGATAAGATAGATAAGATAGGTAAGATAAGATAGGTAAGATAAACCAGATAAGACAGGAAAAATAAGACAGATAAGAGAGGTACGATAAGATAGGTAAGATAAAACAGATAATATAGGTAAGATAAAGATAGATAAGATAGGTAAGATAAGATAGGTAAGATAAGAGAGGTAAGATAAGACAGATAAGAGAGGTACAATAAGATAGGTAAGATAAGATAGGCAAGATAGGATAGGTGAGATAAACCAGATAAGATAGGCAAGATAAGACAGATAAGAGAGGTACGATAAGATAGATAAGATAGGTAAGATAAAACAGATAATATAGGTAAGATAAAGATAGATAAGATAGGTAAGATAAGATAGGTAAGATAAGACAGGAAAGATAAGATAGGTAAGATAAGATAGGTAAGATAAACCAGATAAGATAGGCAAGATAAGACAGATAAGAGAGGTACGATAAGATAGGTACGATAGGATAGGTAAGATAAGACAGGAAAGATAAGATAGGTAAGATAAGATAGGTGAGATAAACCAGATAAGATAGGTAAGATAAGACAGATAAGAGAGGTACGATAGGATAGATAAGATAGGTAAGATAGGAAAGATAACCCAGATAAGATAGGTAAGATAAGACAGATAAGAGAGGTACGATAAGATAGATAACATAGGTATGATAAAACAGATACTATAGGTAAGATAAAGATAGATAAGATAGGTAAGATAAGATAGGTAAGATAAACCAGATAAGATAGGCAAGATAAGACAGATAAGAGAGGTACGATAAGATAGGTACGATAAGATAGGTAAGATAAGACAGGTAAGATAAGATAGGTAAGATAAGATAGGTAAGATAAGATAGGTGAGATAAACCAGATAAGAGAGGAACGATAGGATAGATAAGATAGGAAAGATAAGATAGGTAAGATAAGATAGATAAGATAGGCAAGATAAAACAGATAATATAGGGAAGATAAAGATAGATAAGATAGGTAAGAAAAGAAAGGTAAGATAGGTAGGATAAACCAGATAAGATAGGTAAGATAAGACAGATAAGAGAGGAACGATAAGATAGATAAGATAGGTAAGATAAGATAGGTAAGATAGTTGAGATAAGATAGTTAAGATAAGATAGGTAAGTTAAGATAGGTAAGATAAGATAGATACGATAGATAAGATAGGTAAGATAAGATAGGTAAGATAAAACAGATACGATGGGTAAGATAAGATAGGTAAGATAAAACAGATACGATAGGTAAGATAAGATAGTTAAGGTAAGATAAGATAAGATAGGTAAGATAAGACAGATAAGAGAGGTACGATAAGATAGATAACATAGGTATGATAAAACAGATACTATAGGTAAGATATAGATAGATAAGATAGGTAAAGATAAGATAGGTAAGATAAGATAGGTAAGATAAACCAGATAAGATAGGCAAGATAAGACAGATAAAAGAGGCACGATAAGATAGGTACGATAAGATAGGTAAGATAAGACAGGTAAGATAAGATAGGTAAGATAGGTAAGATAAGACAGATAAGAGAGGTACGATAGGATAGATAAGATAGGTAAGATAAGATAGGAAAGATAAGATAGGTAAGAAAAGATAGATAAGATAGGTAAGATAAAACAGATAATATAGGTAAGATAAAGATAGATAAGATAGGTAAGATAGGTAAGATAAGATAGGTAGGATAAACCAGATAAGATAGGTAAGATAAGACAGTTAAGATAAGATAAGAGAGGAACGTTGAGATAGGTAAGATAAGATAGGAAAGACAAGATAGGTAAGATATGATAGGTAAGATAAGATAGGTGAGATAAACCAGATAAGATAGGAAAGATAAGACAGATAAGAGAGGCACGATAAGATAGATAAGATAGGTAAGATAAGATAGGAAAGATAGGTAAGCAAAGATAGGGAAGATAAGATAGGAAAGATAAAACAGATAAGATAGGTAAGCTAGTTGAGATAAGATAAGATAGGTAAGATAAGATAGGTAAGATAAGATAGATACGATAGATAAGATAAGATAGTTAAGGTAAGATAAGATAGGTAAGATAAGATAGTTAACATAGGTAAGATAAGATAGGCCAGATAACCCAGATAAGATAGGTAAGATAAGACAGATAAGAGAGGTACGATAAGATAGATAACATAGGTATGATAAAACTGATACTATAGGTAAGATAAAGATAGATAAGATAGGTAAGATAAGATAGGTAGGATAAACCAGATAAGATAGGTAAGATAAGACAGATAAGAGAGGTACGAAAAGATAGATAAGATAGGAAAGATAAGATAGGTAAGATAAGATAGATAAGATAGGTAAGATAAGATAGGTAAGATAAAACAGTTAAGATAGGTAAGATAAGATAGATAAGTTAGGTGAGATAAGATATGTAAGATAAGATAGGTAAGATAAGAAAGATAAGCCAGGTAAGATAAGATAGATAAGATAGGAAAGATAAGATAGATAAGGTAACATAGGAAAGATAAGATAGATAAGATGAGATAGGTAAGATAAACCAGATAAGATAGGTAAGATAAGATAGATAAGATAAAACAGATAAGATAGGTAAGATAAGATAGATAAGAGAGGTACGACAAGATAGGTACGATAAGATAGGTAAGATAAGGCAGGTAAGATAAGATAGGCAAGATAAGATAGGTAAGATAAGATAGATAAGATAAAACAGGTAAGATAGGTAAGATAAGATAGATAAGAGAGGTACGATTAGATAGGTGCGATAAGATAGGTAAGATAAGACAGGAAAGATAAGATAGGTAAGATAAGATAGGTAAGATAGGTAGGATAAACCAGATAAGATAGGTAAGATAAGACAGATAAGAGAGGAACGATAAGATAGATAAGATAGGTAAGATAAGATAGGTAAGATAGGTAAGAAAAGATAGGTAAGATAAGATAGGTTAGATAAGATAGGTAAGATAAAACAGATAATATAGGTAAGATAAAGATAGATAAGATAGGTAAGATAAGATAGGAAAGATAAAACAGATAAGATTGGTAAGATAAGATAGTTAAGATAAGATAAGAGAGGTACGTTAAGATAGATAAGATAGGTAAGATAAGATAGGAAAGATAGGAAAGATACGATAGGAAAGACAAGATAGGTAAGATACGATAGGTAAGATAGGTAGGATAAACCAGATAAGATAGGTAAGATAAGACAGATAAGAGAGGAAAGATAAGACAGATAAGAGAGGCACGATAAGATAGATAAGATAGGAAAGATAAGATAGGAAAGATAGGTAAGCTAAGATAGGTAAGATAAGATAGGAAAGATAAAACAGATAAGATAGTTAAGATAAGATAGTTAAGATAAGGTAAGATAGGTAAGATAAGATAGGTAAGATAAGATAGATACGATAGATAAGATAGGTAAGATAAGATAGATAAGATAAAACAGATATGATGGGTAAGATAAGATAGGTAAGATAAAACAGATACGATAGGTAAGATAAGATAGTTAAGGTAAGATAAGATAAGATAGGTAAGATAAGATAGGTAACATAGGTAAGATAAGATAGGTCAGATAACCCAGATAAGATAGGTAAGATAAGACAGATAAGAGAGGTACGATAAGATAGATAACATAGGTATGATAAAACAGATACTATAGGTAAGCTATAGATAGATAAGATAGGTAAGATAAGATAGGTAAGATAAGATAGGTAAGATAAACCAGATAAGATAGGCAAGATAAGACAGATAAAAGAGGTACGATAAGATAGGTACGATAAGATAGGTAAGATAAGCCAGGTAAGATAAGATAGGTAAGATAAGATAGGTAAGATAAGATAGGTAAGATAAGACAGATAAGAGAGGTACGATAGGATAGATAAGATAGGTAAGATAAGATAGGAAAGATAAGATAGGTAAGAAAAGATAGGTAAGATAAGATAGGCTAGATAAGATAGGTAAGATAAAACAGATAATATAGGTGAGATAAAGATAGATAAGATAGGTAAGATAAGATAGGAAAGATAAAACAGATAAGATAGGTAAGATAAGATAGTTAAGATAAGATAAGAGAGGTACGTTAAGATAGATAAGATAGGTAAGAAAAGATAGGAAAGATAGGTAAGATAAAATAGGTAAGATAAGATAGATAAGATAAGATAGGTGAGATAAACCAGATAAGATAGGAAAGATAAGACAGATAAGAGAGGCACGATAAGATAGATAAGATAGGTAAGATAGTTAAGATAAGATAAGATAGGTAAGATAAGATAGGAAAGATAAGATAGATACGATAGATAAGATAGGTAAGATAAAACAGATACGATAGGTAAGATAAGATAGTTAAGGTAAGATAAGATAGGTAAGATAAGATAGGTAACATAGGTAAGATAAGATAGGCCAGATAACCCAGATAAGATAGGTAAGATAAGACAGATAAGAGAGGTACGATAAGATAGATAACATAGGTATGATAAAACTGATACTATAGGTAAGATAAAGATAGATAAGATAGGAAAGATAAGATAGGTAGGATAAACCAGATAAGATAGGTAAGATAAGACAGATAAGAGAGGTACGAAAAGATAGATAAGATAGGAAAGATAAGATAGGTAAGATAAGATAGATAAGATAGGTAAGATAAAACAGATACTATAGGAAAGGTAAAGATAGATAAGATAGGTGAGATAAGATAGGTAAGATAAGATAGGTAGGATAAACCAGATAAGATAGGAAAGATAAGACAGATAAGAGAGGCACGAAAAGATAGATACGATAGGTAAGATAAGATAGGTAAGATAAGATAGGTAAGATAAGATAGGGAAGATAAAACAGATAAGATAGGAAAGATAGGAAAGATAAGATAGGTAAGATAAGATATGTAAGATAAGATAGGTAAGATAAGATAGATAAGATAGGTAAGATAAAACAGATAAAATAGATAAGATAAAGATAGATAAGATAGGTAAGTTAAGATAGGCGAGATAAGATAGGTAAGATAAAACAGTAAAGATAGGTAAGATAAGATAGATAAGTTAGGTAAGATAAGATATGTAAGATAAGATAGGTAAGATAAGATAGATAAGACAGGTAAGATAAGATAGATAAGATAGGTAAGATAAGATAGATAAGGTAACATAGGAAAGATAAGATAGATAAGATGAGATAGGTAAGATAAACCAGATAAGATAGATAAGATAGATAAGATAAAACAGATAAGATAGGTAAGATAGGATAGATAAGAGAGGAACGATAAGATAGGTAAGATAAGATGGGAAAGATAAGATAGGTAAGATAAGACAGATAAGATAGGTATGATAAGGTAGTTACGATAGGTAAAATAAGATAGGTAAGATAAGATATGTAAGAAAAGATAGATAAGATAAAACAGATAAGATAGGTAAGATAAGATAGCTCCCAGCATGTTCATGCATGTTCACCCTGAGACGTGCCAAGATCTCACCTCTCAGTTTAGAGTAGTTCTTAGCCTCCTGTTCACACAGGTCATAGTAGGCCTTCTGAGGTTTCCCGGTGAGAAACGTCGCCACAACATTGGCCCACTGATCCTTAGGCAGTTTCTCTCGCTCGGCAACTCGCTCAAAAGATATGTCTCCACGTCATCTGTGGACGTCATTTATTATTATTATTATTTCTTATACTTACTTATATAGCGCCATCATAGTCCGCAGCGCTTTACAGACATTGTCACTCACTGTCCCATATAGGGCTCACAATCTACATTCCCTATCAGGATGTCTTTGGAGTGTGGGAGGAAACCAGAGTACCCGGAGGAAACCCACCAAACACGGTATATGCCAAATTAACCTAAGTAGCCATGGTGGGTGTCACACTATCCACGATTGACATCTCCCTTTTGAGGTCAGGGAGTGAGGTCATGCCCAGGAGGTGCGATTAGCAAGCAGTGTGACCCGGCTGAAGCTGCTTCCGCAAACCGGGTCTAATTTGGTTAATTTACATATGACTTTTTATGCTTTCAAACACTTAGGGTGTTCATACGTCTGAATCTGGATCTGAATTTGAGGCAACAGAAAGATTACAGGCACCAATGAAAGGAAATGACTTGATCCTGCACATGATGGGACCAGATTATAGTTGAAACAAACAACTAAGAGGTTCCCTTTAAAAAAATAAAACCAAAAACCTTGCATACATAAGTATTACTTAATCTGCACATTATTGTAGCAGATTCTGCTCCAAAAATGGCTGTTTTGACATTACAACCACAGTAAGCCACTGCAAAAAGCAGAAATGAAGGCGGTTTATTCACATGTATAGAGGTTTACACATCTGCTGTGTCTCCTCGCTCTTGTCTCTTCCTATATCAGAACATCCTGTAGAACATCGATCACTGTGGTCATTAACAGCACAATATTATAGGACACCAATTCAGGTCTTCCAGGGCACATAAAAAACACCTTCCTTGATTTTCTATGGGCCGCACACAGCCGGCATGGTCCGTAAGTTCCCTCATAGCTAAAACACTATATATATATATATATATATATATATATATATATATATATATATATAAAGTGTTTTAGCTATGAGGGAACATATATATATATATATGGAGATGTGAGAACGTCATCCTCAGCTGATGGATAGACAGATGTAACAAATCTGTAATACCTCAGGAAATTCATCCAGTACTAATGTACCTAAACCTGAACCTGTGCCTGGAAGGCAAAAATGAATTAGAACAGAGAGTTAATAGACAAGAAATGCTATGACCGATAATTACTTACAAAGGGACTGATAATTCATTCATTTAAATGGGATTTCCACTCAAAACTCCCTCTGAAGTTCCAGCAGCAGAAAGAGCCCTGTGCACTGTCTACTATGCAGAACGTCTCTGCTGCAAAAGCTCTGATCGATGAAAATCTAAGCTGGAGAGAAAAAGGCCCAGGAAACCGTGTACAGAGCTCGATCTGCTGGAGCTTTACAGTCAGTGACAGGAGCCTGGAATACTGGTGTCTATACTACTGGAGCTCAGAAAGAAACTGTTCAAGGGGTTATCATATATTATACTGAAATGCCTGAAATGGAGTGTTTCTAACATAAAAAGCGCCTTTTCATCACCATGTGTCCACCTTGGTGCAGAAGTTAAGTTGTGCTCCTGAGGGTGGGCTCTAGACAAAATTAGTCTTCTTCCCTCTCTGGCAGCTGACAATATAAATCCTTGTTACAGACAGTCCACCAAGCTGTACCATTCTCCTTCCCTGAAAAGCTGCCATTTTTTGACTGCTCTGGTGTGAGCAGAAACCACTAACCAGAGATGTAGCTGTGGGGAGAATGATTGCACATGTACGCCCCATCAGCACCTCTCGGAGAACGATTGCACATGTACGCCCCATCAGCACCTCTCGGAGAGTGATTGCACATGTACGCCCCATCAGCACCTCTCGGAGAGTGATTGCACATGTATGCCCCATCAGCACCTCCCGGAGAACGATTGCACATGTACGCCCCATCAGCACCTCTCGGAGAGTGATTGCACATGTACGCCCCATCAGCACCTCTCGGAGAACGATTGCACATGTACGCCCCATCAGCACCTCCCGGAGAACGATTGCACATGTATGCCCCATTAGCACCTCTCGGAGAGTGATTGCACATGTACGCCCCATCAGCACCTCTCGGAGAGTGATTGCACATGTATGCCCCATCAGCACCTCTCGGAGAACGATTGCACATGTACGCCCCATCAGCACCTCTCGGAGAACGATTGCACATGTACGCCCCATCAGCACCTCTCGGAGAACGATTGCACATGTACGCCCCATCAGCACCTCTCGGAGAACGATTGCACATGTACGCCCCATCAGCACCTCTCGGAGAACGATTGCACATGTACGCCCCATCAGCACCTCTCGGAGAACGATTGCACATGTACGCCCCATCAGCACCTCCCGGAGAACGATTGCACATGTACGCCCCATCAGCACCTCTCGGAGAGTGATTGCACATGTACGCCCCATCAGCACCTCTCGGAGAACGATTGCACATGTACGCCCCATCAGCACCTCTCGGAGAACGATTGCACATGTACGCCCCATCAGCACCTCTCGGAGAACGATTGCACATGTACGCCCCATCAGCACCTCTCGGAGAACGATTGCACATGTACGCCCCATCAGCACCTCTCGGAGAGTGATTGCACATGTACGCCCCATCAGCACCTCTCGGAGAGTGATTGCACATGTACGCCCCATCAGCACCTCTCGGAGAACGATTGCACATGTACGCCCCATCAGCACCTCTCGGAGAACGATTGCACATGTACGCCCCATCAGCACCTCTCGGAGAACGATTGCACATGTACGCCCCATCAGCACCTCTCGGAGAACGATTGCACATGTACGCCCCATCAGCACCTCTCGGAGAGTGATTGCACATGTACGCCCCATCAGCACCTCTCGGAGAGTGATTGCACATGTACGCCCCATCAGCACCTCTCGGAGAACGATTGCACATGTACGCCCCATCAGCACCTCTCGGAGAACGATTGCACATGTACACCCCATCAGCACCTCTCGGAGAGTGATTGCACATGTACGCCCCATCAGCACCTCTCGGAGAGTGATTGCACATGTACGCCCCATCAGCACCTCTTTAAGTGAACCTGCACATGGCTATACACACTGAACACCATGTAAATAGCAAATGCAGTTTATAATTTATGGTGTGCACTATAAATTTGATAGCTAAACATTCAAATCATTTTTCAGGTCTCTGCAACATTTAGGGTGTGAAGAAAATATTTCATATTTTCTATTATTGAATTTTGTGTCCTTCCTTTTCCATACTGCGTGTGCTGCGTATTGCAGCTCAGCCACTTCTTCCTGCTTGCCTATTACTTGTGTTTCTGGCGTTGCCAGGAGAATACCGGACACTGTTTCCAGGTACTCAGTCTATGGATTCTGCTGTCTTTGTGCACCCTGGCATCTGCACATAGGACAAGCAGGAAGCAAAGAATGAGAATGGGAGTTTCATTTTGGGTTATCCAGAACCTACAGAAGTGTTTCCCAACCTTTTCGAACTCGGGACACCCCTACAAAATAATTTTTACCAAAAGTAAAAAAAAAAATTACAGTTTTGATTTTTTTTTTTAGCACAGCTTTTGAAATTACAGCTGAAACATAAATTTGTTTCATTTATAAATTTAGAAAACCTCTACCCAAACCTACACCAAAACTGCATTTTTTGGTTGCAGTTTTGATGCAATTGTAAATGCATCGCAACTGCACCATGTGAATGCGTCCCCAAAGCAGATACAAAAAAGGTACCATCGCTAAGCTTCATCAGTAGACCCACATAGTATCATGCTGCCCAGTGGCCCAACATGGAGTACATGCTCCCACTACAGTAATGCTTCCCAGTGACCCCCAGACAGCTAATAATGTCCCCCAGTGGCCCCCAGACAGCTAATAATGTCCCCCAGTGACCCCCAGACAGCTAATAATGTCCCCCAGTGGCCCCCAGACAGCTAATAATGTCCCCCAGTGACCCCCAGACAGCTAATAATGTCCCCCAGTGGCCCCCAGACAGCTAATAATGTCCCCCAGTGACCCCCAGACAGCTAATAATGTCCCCCAGTGGCCCCCAGACAGCTAATAATGTCTCCCAGTGACCCCCAGACAGCTAATAATGTCCCCCAGTGGCCCCCAGACAGCTAATAATGTCCCCCAGTGGCCCCCAGACAGCTAATAATGTCCCCCAGTGGCCCCCAGACAGCTAACAGTGGCCCCCAGACAGCTAATAATGTCCCCCAGTGACCCCCAGACAGCTAATAATGTCCCCCAGTGGCCCCCAGACAGCTAATAATGTCCCCCAGTGGCCCCCAGACAGCTAATAATGTCCCCCAGTGGCCCCCAGACAGCTAACAGTGGCCCCCAGACAGCTAATAATGTCCCCCAGTGACCCCCAGACAGCTAATAATGTCCCCCAGTGGCCCCCAGACAGCTAATAATGTCCCCCAGTGGCCCCCAGACAGCTAATAATGTCCCCCAGTGGCCCCCAGACAGCTAACAGTGGCCCCCAGACAGCTAATAATGTCCCCCAGTGGCCCCCAGACAGCTAATAATGTCCCCCAGTGACCCCCAGACAGCTAATAATGTCCCCCAGTGGCCCCCAGACAGCTAATAATGTCCCCCAGTGGCCCCCAGACAGCTAATAATGTCCCCCAGTGGCCCCCAGACAGCTAATAATGTCCCCCAGTGGCCCCCAGACAGCTAATAATGTCCCCCAGTGGCCCCCAGACAGCTAATAATGTCCCCCAGTGACCCCCAGACAGCTAATAATGTCCCCCAGTGGCCCCCAGACAGCTAATAATGTCCCCCAGTGACCCCCAGACAGCTAATAATGTCCCCCAGTGGCCCCCAGACAGCTAATAATGTCCCCCAGTGGCCCCCAGACAGCTAATAATGTCCCCCAGTGGCCCCCAGACAGCTAATAATGTCCCCCAGTGGCCCCCAGACAGCTAATAATGTCCCCCAGTGGCCCCCAGACAGCTAATAATGTCCCCCAGTGACCCCCAGACAGCTAATAATGTCTCCCAGTGACCCCCAGACAGCTAATAATGTCCCCCAGTGGCCCCCAGACAGCTAATAATGTCCCCCAGTGACCCCCAGACAGCTAATAATGTCCCCCAGTGGCCCCCAGACAGCTAATAATGTCCCCCAGTGGCCCCCAGACAGCTAATAATGTCCCCCAGTGGCCCCCAGACAGCTAATAATGTCCCCCAGTGACCCCCAGACAGCTAATAATGTCCCCCAGTGACCCCCAGACAGCTAATAATGTCCCCCAGTGACCCCCAGACAGCTAATAATGTCCCCCAGTGACCCCCAGACAGCTAATAATGTCCCCCAGTGACCCCCAGACAGCTAATAATGTCCCCCAGTGACCCCCAGACAGCTAATAATGTCCCCCAGTGGCCCCCAGACAGCTAATAATGTCCCCCAGTGACCCCCAGACAGCTAATAATGTCCCCCAGTGGCCCCCAGACAGCTAATAATGTCCCCCAGTGGCCCCCAGACAGCTAATAATGTCCCCCAGTGACCCCCAGACAGCTAATAATGTCCCCCAGTGACCCCCAGACAGCTAATAATGTCCCCCAGTGACCCCCAGACAGCTAATAATGTCCCCCAGTGGCCCCCAGACAGCTAATAATGTCCCCCAGTGACCCCCAGACAGCTAATAATGTCCCCCAGTGGCCCCCAGACAGCTAATAATGTCCCCCAGTGACCCCCAGACAGCTAATAATGTCCCCCAGTGACCCCCACACTGTAGTTGTGCTATAGAAAAAAAACAAAAAACAAACCACCACCACTTCCCCATCCTCAGCAGTGCCACTGAGCTCTGAGGTCTTCCTGCTTCTTATCTGCAGATCAATGCCTTTCCTGCTGCCCCATTCCATACACCTACATCTTGTGTAGCGTACTCTGTACAGCAGCTCGGGCAGCGGTCTGGACGCTCTGGGTCTCTCTGGCACCAGCACCCTCTCCTGCCATCCTCTGGTCAACCAAGGCCTGGCTGAGCAGCGTCAGCTTCTCCATTAGCAGCAGGTTCATCTCCTGCTGCTGCGCCTGGGCTTTCTGCTGTCGCCTCGCAGCTTCCATCTGGGCTTGTTGCTGCTGTGACAACATTTGCTGCTACTGTAGGATGACCTGCCCGAACTGTTTCACAAAGTCCTCCATGCTGGCAGTCTCCTTTTTAATCTCTCCTGCAGCCCTCACCCAGGACATAAAAAAAAAAAATGTGTGTATGTCTCTTTAAGACATAAATTAAAATTGGGATGCTCGCATCCAAAGCACCATATATGGGGGAGGTAGCTCAGTAGCAGCCGTGGTGCGGACCCAACCAGTCAGAGACAGGGACACAAAATCTGGTGCAAAACAGGTTTATTTACAAAAAACAGCAAAATAAATAAACCTTCACATCAGGCACAAAAGGAGCAAAATAAAATAAAATAAAATACAGCCTTAACTTCAGGCAAAAGGAAAAATAAAACAAAACTCCTGCTCGTCCGAGCTCTAAACTACACTGTGTTCCAAATTAATATGCAAATAATATTTTCTGATATTTTCCAAAATTACCTATATGAATTGCAGTCATTGTCATTTTCCAGTCATCAACTATTCGAGTATAATTGAAAGGTTTTAGAACAAACTGCCTATGATAACAGTATATTTAAAAAAAAAAATAAACACTCAAAATGCATGTTCTAAATTATTATGCACAGCAGAATTTGCAACCTTTTCATTTTTATTAAGAACAAAAAAATGGTCATTGTGAAATTCTAAGCATTAGCAGGTTATTACAAACTGACATCAAACAGTTTTCAAGCCAAAACTTTATTCGAGGTGATGTTACATTTGCACATAGGACCCTTGTTGGAAAGAAGCTTCTGAGCTCTCTCGTCCATTGAATTTGTCAGTTTTTGGATGGTTTCTGCTTCAATTGTTTTGCATGAGGACAGAATCCCCTCCCAGAGCTGTTGCTTAGATGTGAACTGCCTCCCACCATCATAGACACTCCTTTTGATGATGCTCCAGAGGTTCTCAATGGGGTTGAGGTCAGGGGAGCATGGGGGCCACACCATAAGTTTGTCCCCTTTTATGCCCATAGCAGCCAGAGATGCAGATGTGTTATTTGCAGCATGAGACGGTGCATTATCAGGCATGAAAATGATCTTTCTGCGGAATGCATGGTTCTTCTTCTTGTACCATGGCAGGAAGTGCTGTTTGAGAAACTCCACATACATTATGGAGTTCATCTTTACCCCTTCAGGGATCCTAAAGGGGCTGACAATCTCTCTCCCCATGATTCCAGCCCAAAACATTACTCCACCTCCTCCTTGTTGGCGCCGTAGCCGTGTTTGCATGGGGTGTCCATCAACAAGCCATCCTCCACTCCATCCATCTGGACCATCGAGCGTTGCACGGCACTCATCGGTCTTCATGTATTGTTTGGCCCGCTGGAGCCGTTTCTGCTTGTGTGCAATGGATAGAGGAGGTCGATAAGATGGCTTATGCACAGCTGCAAACCTCTGAAGGACCCTGCATCTTGTTGTTCGGGGGACGTTGGAGGCACCAGCAGCTTCAAAAACTTGTCTGCTGCTATGACAAGGCATTTTTGAAGCTGCTCTTTTAACCTGACGTAATTGCCTGTTGGAAAGAGTCCCCAATTTTCCCTTATCAGCACGCACACGTGTGTGCTGTGAATCAGCTACATACTTCTTGATTGTGCGATGATCACGATGAAGTGTCTTGGCAATGTTGATTGTAGTCATGCCTTGACCTAAACACTCCACAATTTGTTGCTTCTCAGCAGCCGACACATCCTTTTTCTTTCCTATTTTGGCTGAAAATGTAGGCTGCTTAATAATGTGGGACAGCCTTCTTAAGTAGTCTTGCCTTTAATTGGACACACCTGCCAAACTAATTAGCACAGGTGTCTGCAATTGCTTTCAGTGATATAAAGAGCCCTGACACACATCACCATCAATGAGTGTAACTGACAAACAAAAAAATTCTTACCTTATCACTCTGAAACACTTTTTGCATAATAATTTGTAAACAGTACAACACTAGCTATACGTGTGGCTTACTACCAGCCACAGGAACAAAAAGTAGCACAGTACCCGACTCTCAGGGTCTCAGGACAGACCCAGACGCCTCTTCTCACTCCCAGGATCTGCCCTGAAGTGCAGGCTCTGAGGCCTTTTATGGCCAGTAACGAGCCTTAGGATCCACACCTGGGGCTGAGGCCTACTCAAGACCCGCCCTGGACCCTACATATGTCAGAAACCTGGGGGAGATATAGCGGGACTCCAGTACTCTGCCTGTCACCTTCCCACAGTTTGTAGACCGGGCGTTTTCAGACACAGAGATACCTAATGTCTACGTGTTTCACAGTATTCAATTATTGAAGCCTGCTCTGGGTGCCGGCGATCTCTAGCAAAATGGCGCCTCAGTCAGCTTTGAGCGAGGTGCCAGGGGCCTTAATGCCTGCGATCAGTGCAAGCAGTGATCATGGGCATTAGCGCTGGGTCTCTGCTGTACAATACGATACAATGAGCTGTATTGTATCCGACATCTGCCGTACTATTATGGGAAAGGGGTTTATACCAAGTTTGTGTAACTCTCAGGTCTCCCGGGAGCTTGTATGGAGCGGCATATAGACAGGTTCCCTTTCCTTCACGTATAGCCAGAGGCGTAGCTAGGGGTTCAGCACAGGGGGGGCGAACATGTCCAAGTGGGCCCCCAACTTAGGTATACCGATTATTATCAGTATACGGTGAGCGTATAGCGGTATATAGCAGCTCTACACAGGGCTCTGCAGACCATTTAGGTGAATACAGGGCAGTAACATTTAGTGACTTACCGGTGACGTCTCTGACTAATCGGTCACATTCCCCGTCTCTTTCATCCGGACGGCCATGGCCACTTCTTCCAGTCTCTGTACAGTTTGCAGCACAGACATCTTTGGCTCCTCACTATTCCAGGCACCGACCCACATTGTCCTCACCTGCACCCCCATCCTGCAGCTACCCCAATTATATAATATATAATATAACCCCCCCATAATGAATAATACCCCCAAGTGCATCTTTATATGCATAACTTCCTTGTGTACCCCCATAGTGCCCCTTATTAATAATGCCCCCATGTACCCCATAAATAGTGCCCCATATTAATAATGCCCCCATGTACCCCATAAATAGTGCCCCTTATTAATAATGCCCCCGTGTACCCCATAAATAGTGCCCCTTATTAATAATGCCCCCGTGTACCCCATAAATAGTGCCCCTTATTAATAATGACCTGTGTACCCCATAGTGCCCCTTATTAATAATGACCTGTGTACCCCATAAATAGTGCCCCTTATTAATAATGCCCCCCGTGTACCCCATAAATAGTGCCCCTTATTAATAATGCCCCCGTGTACCCCATAAATAGTGCCCCTTATTAATAATGACCCGTGTACCCCATAAATAGTGCCCCTTATTAATAATGACCCGTGTACCCCATAAATAGTGCCCCTTATTAATAATGCCCCCGTGTACCCCATAAATAGTGCCCCTTATTAATAATGCCCCGTGTACCCCATAAATAGTGCCCCTTATTAATAATGACCCGTGTACCCCATAAATAGTGCCCCTTATTAATAATGCCCCCGTGTACCCCATAAATAGTGCCCCTTATTAATAATGACCCGTGTACCCCATAAATAGTGCCCCTTATTAATAATGACCCGTGTACCCCATAAATAGTGCCCCTTATTAATAATGCCCCCGTGTACCCCATAAATAGTGCCCCTTATTAATAATGACCCGTGTACCCCATAAATAGTGCCCCTTATTAATAATGACCCAGACATTTCCTAATTAAAAGGTAAACAAAAGGTTAAAAAAAATTATTGGGGTTCCAATACCCGGGACCCCGAGGATCAGCTGTGTGAATGAACCGTGGTATTTGTGTAAGCGCCGTGACCCCTTCTCTGATTACATAGTGTCATCTCCTAGTGGCCATGTCATGTAACTACAGCCTCGTCCTATACACGTCTATGTGACAAGGCTGGAATGACATCACACGGTCACTATATACAGGCAGCGTGCGATATATACAGACAGCGTGTGATATATACAGACAGTGTGTGATATATACAGACAGTGTGTGATATATACAGACAGTGTGTGATATATACAGGCAGTGTATGATATATACAGGCAGTGTGTGATATAAACAGGCGCCGGAGCCCCTCATATAGCTGATCAGTGGGGGGGTCACTATATACAGGCAGCGTATGATATAAACAGACAGCATGTGATATATACAGGCAGTGTGTGATATATACAGGCAGTGTGTGATATATACAGTGTGCGATATATACAGACAGTGTGTGATATATACAGACAGTGTGCGATATATACAGACAGTGTGTGATATATACAGGCAGTGTGTGATATATACAGACAGTGTGTGATATATACAGGCAGTGTGCGATATATACAGGCAGTGTGTGATATATACAGACAGTGTGCGATATATACAGACAGTGTGCGATATATACAGACAGTGTGAGATATATACAGGCAGTGTGTGATATATACAGCCAGTGTGTGATATATACAGCCAGTGTGCGATATATACAGTGTGTGATATATACAGGCAGTGTGTGATATATACAGGCAGTGTGTGGTATATACAGACAGTGTGTGATATATACAGACAGTGTGTGATATATACAGACAGTGTGTGATATATACAGGCAGTGTGTGATATATACAGACAGTGTGTGATATATACAGGCAGTGTGCGATATATACAGACAGTGTGAGATATATACAGGCAGTGTGTGATATATACAGCCAGTGTGTGATATATACAGCCAGTGTGCGATATATACAGTGTGTGATATATACAGGCAGTGTGTGATATATACAGGCAGTGTGTGATATAAACAGGCGCCGGAGCCCCTCATATAGCTGATCAGTGGGGGGGTCACTATATACAGGCAGCGTATGATATAAACAGACAGCATGTGATATATACAGGCAGTGTGTGATATATACAGGCAGTGTGTGATATATACAGACAGTGTGTGATATATACAGGCAGTGTGTGATATATACAGACAGTGTGCGATATATACAGACAGTGTGTGATATATACAGGCAGTGTGTGATATATACAGACAGTGTGTGATATATACAGACAGCGTGTGATATATAAAGTGTGTGATATATACAGACAGTGTGCGATATATACAGTGTGTGATATATACAGGCAGTGTGTGATATATACAGGCAGTGTGTGATATATACAGGCAGTGTGTGATATATACAGGCAGCGTGTGATATATACAGGCAGTGTGTGATATATACAGTGTGCGATATATACAGACAGTGTGCGATATATACAGGCAGTGTGTGATATATACAGGCAGCGTGTGATATATACAGCCAGTGTGTGATATATACAGTGTGCGATATATACAGACTGTGTGCAATATATACAGACAGTGTGCGATATATACAGACAGTGTGTGATATATACAGACAGTGTGTGATATATACAGACAGGGTGTGATATATACAGGCAGTGTGTGATATATACAGTGTGTGATATATACAGGCAGTGTGTGATATATACAGGCAGTGTGTGATATATACAGACAGTGTGTGATATATACAGGCAGTGTGTGATATATACAGACAGGGTGTGATATATACAGGCAGTGTGTGATATATACAGTGTGTGATATATACAGGCAGTGTGTGATATATACAGGCAGTGTGTGATATATACAGGCAGTGTGTGATATATACAGACAGTGTGTGATATATACAGGCAGTGTGTGATATATACAGAGAGTGTGTGATATATACAGACAGTGTGTGATATATACAGACAGCGTGTGATATATACAGACAGTGTGTGATACAGGCAGTGTGTGATATATACAGGCAGTGTGCGATATATACAGACTGTGTGCAATATATACAGACAGTGTGCGATATATACAGACAGTGTGTGATATATACAGACAGTGTGTGATATATACAGACAGGGTGTGATATATACAGGCAGTGTGTGATATACACAGGCAGTGTGTGATATATACAGGCAGTGTGTGATATATACAGACAGTGTGTGATATATACAGGCAGTGTGTGATATATACAGACAGTGTGCGATATATACAGACAGTGTGTGATATATACAGCCAGTGTGTGATATATACAGGCAGTGTGTGATATATACAGACAGTGTGTGATATATACAGACAGCGTGTGATATATAAAGTGTGTGATATATACAGACAGTGTGCGATATATACAGTGTGTGATATATACAGGCAGTGTGTGATATATACAGGCAGTGTGTGATATATACAGGCAGTGTGTGATATATACAGGCAGCGTGTGATATATACAGGCAGTGTGTGATATATACAGTGTGCGATATATACAGACAGTGTGCGATATATACAGGCAGTGTGTGATATATACAGGCAGCGTGTGATATATACAGCCAGTGTGTGATATATACAGTGTGCGATATATACAGACTGTGTGCAATATATACAGACAGTGTGCGATATATACAGACAGTGTGTGATATATACAGACAGTGTGTGATATATACAGACAGGGTGTGATATATACAGGCAGTGTGTGATATATACAGTGTGTGATATATACAGGCAGTGTGTGATATATACAGGCAGTGTGTGATATATACAGACAGTGTGTGATATATACAGGCAGTGTGTGATATATACAGACAGGGTGTGATATATACAGGCAGTGTGTGATATATACAGTGTGTGATATATACAGGCAGTGTGTGATATATACAGGCAGTGTGTGATATATACAGGCAGTGTGTGATATATACAGACAGTGTGTGATATATACAGGCAGTGTGTGATATATACAGAGAGTGTGTGATATATACAGACAGTGTGTGATATATACAGACAGCGTGTGATATATACAGACAGTGTGTGATACAGGCAGTGTGTGATATATACAGGCAGTGTGCGATATATACAGACTGTGTGCAATATATACAGACAGTGTGCGATATATACAGACAGTGTGTGATATATACAGACAGTGTGTGATATATACAGACAGGGTGTGATATATACAGGCAGTGTGTGATATATACAGTGTGTGATATATACAGGCAGTGTGTGATATATACAGGCAGTGTGTGATATATACAGACAGTGTGTGATATATACAGGCAGAGTGTGATATATACAGACAGGGTGTGATATATACAGGCAGTGTGTGATATATACAGTGTGTGATATATACAGGCAGTGTGTGATATATACAGGCAGTGTGTGATATATACAGGCAGTGTGTGATATATACAGGCAGTGTGTGATATATACAGACAGTGTGTGATATATACAGGCAGTGTGTGATATATACAGAGAGTGTGTGATATATACAGACAGTGTGTGATATATACAGACAGCGTGTGATATATACAGACAGTGTGTGATACAGGCAGTGTGTGATATATACAGGCAGTGTGCGATATATACAGGCAGTGTGCGATATATACAGGCAGTGTGTGATATATACAGACAGTGTGTGATATATACAGGCAGCGTGTGATAATATACAGGCAGCGTGTGATATATACAGACAGCGTGTGATATATACAGACAGTGTGTGATATATACAGACAGTGTGTGATACAGGCAGTGTGCGATATATACAGGCAGTGTGTGATATATACAGGCAGTGTGTGATATATACAGGCAGTGTGCGATATATACAGGCAGTGTGCGATATATACAGGCAGTGTGCGATATATACAGACAGGGTGTGATATAGTAGTATAATGTTGTACCGTGTTAGCCATTGAAAGTAGTGGAAGAGAAGAAATCAGGCGATACCTTTTAGAGGCTAACTGAGTATATTTATAAGTAAGCTTTCAGGAGTACTCGCTCCCTTTATCAGACATGGTATGATACAAGAACTGAAAATTAACAGATTTTTATACACATGGTTTTCAAAGCATTTTAGAGTCCTTAAAAAAAATTGCAATCTAAGTAGAGAAGTTATTTACAACAGGTCAAAAAAAACAGTCTGGAAACTTGTGGTGCGTGACGGAGGGATCAGTAATTCTTGCTGTTATCTGTTTGCTATCAGGAGGTGATTTGTGACCCTCACAGGTCATACATAGTGTGATTTGAAGCTGGCATGAATATTGAGTCCAAATTGCAGAGGGTGTGATATATACAGACAGTGTGTGATATATACAGACAGTGTGTGATACAGGCAGTGTGCGATATATACAGGCAGTGTGTGATATATACAGGCAGTGTGTGATATATACAGGCAGTGTGCGATATATACAGGCAGTGTGCGATATATACAGGCAGTGTGCGATATATACAGACAGGGTGTGATATAGTAGTATAATGTTGTACCGTGTTAGCCATTGAAAGTAGTGGAAGAGAAGAAATCAGGCGATACCTTTTAGAGGCTAACTGAGTATATTTATAAGTAAGCTTTCAGGAGTACTCGCTCCCTTTATCAGACATGGTATGATACAAGAACTGAAAATTAACAGATTTTTATACACATGGTTTTCAAAGCATTTTAGAGTCCTTAAAAAAAATTGCAATCTAAGTAGAGAAGTTATTTACAACAGGTCAAAAAAAACAGTCTGGAAACTTGTGGTGCGTGACGGAGGGATCAGTAATTCTTGCTGTTATCTGTTTGCTATCAGGAGGTGATTTGTGACCCTCACAGGTCACACATAGTGTGATTTGAAGCTGGCATGAATATTGAGTTCAGTTCATGGTTCAAACATAGTGTGACATGAAGCTGGCATGAATATTAAGTCCAAATTGCAGAGTTTGAAATTTTTGCATAAATTTATACTCCATTTCTTTTCTTTTCTCTTGTGTCTTAAAATGTCCCATTAAAACCACAACCCGCAAATCTTCAATAGAGTGGTTTTCTCCGGAGAAATGTGCGGCCACTGGGAGATCTGTTCTGCGGTTATTAATGGTGGATCTGTGTGAGTTCATGCGCTGACTGAGTCTCTGCCCTGTTTCCCCCACATAGAGGCCTGTGGTGGGACATTGCACACACATTATGAGGTACACCACATTGGAAGACCTGCAGGAAAATGTCCCCCTAATTCTGTGCACCTGTTGTGACTGTGGGATAGGTACACTGTCAGCGGTGTGGATGTGCTTACAGGTCATGCACCTTTTATGTAGGCAAGGTGAGGTGCCATTTTCAGTTGGGGCCTTCAGGGCACTCCGGACGATAATACGCCTCAGGTTTGGTGGTTGTCGAAAGGAAAGGAGAGGGGGGACTGGAAATATGTCCTTGAGTCTGTTGTCCCTATGTAGTACAGGTTGGAGCTCCTTGGCAATCCTTCGTAGGATCTCCAGCTGTGGGTTGTAGGTGACAACTAGGGGCACTCGGGCTTCTTTCTGGGTCTCTCTATATGTGAGCAGACTGTCTCTGGTAATGGCTGCCGCTTTGTTTAATTGGTTGTCCGTCACTTTTGGTTTGTATCCCAATCTGAGAAATTTCAACCTCAGATCCAGGAGGTGCTTGTCCAGGTCTGTTTTGTCGGAGCAAATACGATTGTATGGTATAGCCTGGCTGTAGATTATAGATTGTCTTGTGTGCTTGGGGTGGAAGCTGTCGTTTCTCAGGTCGGCCGTTCTGTCTGTGGGTTTGTGGTATATTGATGTGAGTAGCCGGTGGTCTTTAATGTATATTGTGGTATCCAGAAAGTGAATTTCACTCCCTGAATAGCTAAGTTTAAGGTTGATGGTCGGGTGAAAGTCATTGAAGTCATTATGGAATTGAAGTAGGGCCTCCTCACCTGCAGTCCAGATGACAAGGATATCATCGATATAACGAAGGTAAATCATAGGTTTGGTGGTGCATGTTGATAAATATGTTCCTTCCATTTCTGCCATAAAGAGATTTGCATATTGGGGTGCACATCTGGTCCCCATTGAAGTTCCCATTCGCTGTAGATATAGATCCTCTCCAAAGGTAAAATGGTTGTGGCTAAGGATGAATTGTATGAGCTGCGTTACTGGTTCTGTTGGGAGGTTTTGTTTTGCCAGGTGTACCCGACATGCTGCAACTCCATCCTTGTGAGGAATGTTGGTATACAGGGATTCCACATCCATGGTGGCCAAAATGGTACCCTCAGGTAGAGGGCCCAAGGCATTCAGTTTGTTAAGAAGGTCAGTGGTGTCCTGGATATAGCTTGGAGTATCCCTGACAAGGGGTTTTAGGAGATTTTCCACCCAACCTGAGATGTTTTCTGTCAGTGTCCCAATGCCAGAAATGATAGGCCTCCCAGGGTTGCCATCTTTGTGTATCTTTGGGAGCATATAGAAGCAGCCCGGCCTGGGATCTTGGGGGATAAGTCCTTTTACCTGATTCTGGATCTGGACTGGAAACTCCTTGATCATACTCTTTAGTTCTTTCATATAGGCCTCTGTGGGATCACTTCCAAGTTTGGAGTAATGGATGGGATTTGACAGTTGCCTGTTTGCTTCCTGGATATAGTCTGAGGTGTTCATTATGACTATTGCGCCCCCTTTGTCAGCTGGTTTTATTATTATATCCTGATTTTCTTTCAGTGAAGTAATAGCCTTCTGTTCCTGCAGGGTTAGGTTATGCACCTGTTTCTTTTGTTTCTCTAGGATTTCTGATTTTACTTTGCTTCTGAAACAGTCAATATATTTATCCAGTGCTGCATTAGCTCCAGGGCGTGGGGTCCAGGTAGATTTTTTGGTAGGATTCCTTATGGGCTGTTCCATCTCAGAGTCACTGCTGTATGGAGGGTCTTTGTCATAAAAATATTCCCTTAATCTCATTTTTCTGAAAAACTCCTCCATATCATTGCAGAGTTGGATATGGTCAGTGTGTGCCGAGGGGCAGAAGGAGAGACCTTTGGAGAGAACTGACATTTCGTGTTTGTTTGGCTCATAAGAGGAAAGATTCACAACACAGCTTTGCTGCGCTGGGCTAGTACTTGTGGTTGTAGTAATGAGGCCTTTTTGTCTCAGTCTGTGGAGCTTTTTCTTTTTGTTGTTAATAAGCATATCCTGAAGTTTCCAGTAGTATGTGTGGAGTCTGGCCTTCATTTCCTCTGTGTCATTAGCCAATGATGATTTCAGGGCCTGTATCTCCTCCTGTGTTCTTTTTTTGTTGTTATAGGAAATTTTTATCATATTGTTCCGCAGCCTTTCAGATGTCCGAATACATAGTTGTTCTGCATATCGGCTGTTGTAGGTGTTCCGGGTTGGGTTACGTAAATTGAAGCCTTTTGGGATGAGTCTCTCCTTTTTGCATTTTGTTAAGAAGAAGATGTCGCTGTTGAGTTGTGCAAGTTTCTTAAACACGAAATGTCAGTTCTCTCCAAAGGTCTCTCCTTCTGCCCCTCGGCACACACTGACCATATCCAACTCTGCAATGATATGGAGGAGTTTTTCAGAAAAATGAGATTAAGGGAATATTTTTATGACAAAGACCCTCCATACAGCAGTGACTCTGAGATGGAACAGCCCATAAGGAATCCTACCAAAAAATCTACCTGGACCCCACGCCCTGGAGCTAATGCAGCACTGGATAAATATATTGACTGTTTCAGAAGCAAAGTAAAATCAGAAATCCTAGAGAAACAAAAGAAACAGGTGCATAACCTAACCCTGCAGGAACAGAAGGCTATTACTTCACTGAAAGAAAATCAGGATATAATAATAAAACCAGCTGACAAAGGGGGCGCAATAGTCATAATGAACACCTCAGACTATATCCAGGAAGCAAACAGGCAACTGTCAAATCCCATCCATTACTCCAAACTTGGAAGTGATCCCACAGAGGCCTATATGAAAGAACTAAAGAGTATGATCAAGGAGTTTCCAGTCCAGATCCAGAATCAGGTAAAAGGACTTATCCCCCAAGATCCCAGGCTGGGCTGCTTCTATATGCTCCCAAAGATACACAAAGATGGCAACCCTGGGAGGCCTATCATTTCTGGCATTGGGACACTGACAGAAAACATCTCAGGTTGGGTGGAAAATCTCCTAAAACCCCTTGTCAGGGATACTCCAAGCTATATCCAGGACACCACTGACCTTCTTAACAAACTGAATGCCTTGGGCCCTCTACCTGAGGGTACCATTTTGGCCACCATGGATGTGGAATCCCTGTATACCAACATTCCTCACAAGGATGGAGTTGCAGCATGTCGGGTACACCTGGCAAAACAAAACCTCCCAACAGAACCAGTAACGCAGCTCATACAATTCATCCTTAGCCACAACCATTTTACCTTTGGAGAGGATCTATATCTACAGCGAATGGGAACTTCAATGGGGACCAGATGTGCACCCCAATATGCAAATCTCTTTATGGCAGAAATGGAAGGAACATATTTATCAACATGCACCACCAAACCTATGATTTACCTTCGTTATATCGATGATATCCTTGTCATCTGGACTGCAGGTGAGGAGGCCCTACTTCAATTCCATAATGACTTCAATGACTTTCACCCGACCATCAACCTTAAACTTAGCTATTCAGGGAGTGAAATTCACTTTCTGGATACCACAATATACATTAAAGACCACCGGCTACTCACATCAATATACCACAAACCCACAGACAGAACGGCCTACCTGAGAAACGACAGCTTCCACCCCAAGCACACAAGACAATCTATAATCTACAGCCAGGCTATACCATACAATCGTATTTGCTCCGACAAAACAGACCTGGACAAGCACCTCCTGGATCTGAGGTTGAAATTTCTCAGATTGGGATACAAACCAAAAGTGACGGACAACCAATTAAACAAAGCGGCAGCCATTACCAGAGACAGTCTGCTCACATATAGAGAGACCCAGAAAGAAGCCCGAGTGCCCCTAGTAGTCACCTACAACCCACAGCTGGAGATCCTACGAAGGATTGCCAAGGAGCTCCAACCTGTGCTACATAGGGACAACAGACTCAAGGACATATTTCCAGTCCCCCTCTCTCCTTTCCTTTCGACAACCACCAAACCTGAGGCGTATTATCGTCCGGAGTGCCCTGAAGGCCCCAACTGAAAATGGCACCTCACCTTGCCTACATAAAAGGTGCATGACCTGCAAGCACATCCACACCGCTGACAGTGTACCTATCCCACAGTCACAACAGGTGCACAGAATTAGGGGGACATTTTCCTGCAGGTCTTCCAATGTGGTGTACCTCATAATGTGTGTGCAATGTCCCACCACAGGCCTCTATGTGGGGGAAACAGGGCAGAGACTCAGTCAACGAATGAAATCACACAGATCCAATATTAATAACAGCAGAACCGATCTCCCAGTGGCCGCACATTTCTCCGGAGAAAACCACTCTATTGAAGATTTGCGGGTTGTGGTTTTAATGGGACATTTTAAGACACAAGAGAAAAGAAAAGAAATGGAGTATAAATTTATGCAAAAATTTCAAACTCTGCAATTTGGACTTAATATTCATGCCAGCTTCATGTCACACTATGTTTGAACCATGAACTGAACTCAATATTCATGCCAGCTTCAAATCACACTATGTGTGACCTGTGAGGGTCACAAATCACCTCCTGATAGCAAACAGATAACAGCAAGAATCACTGATCCCTCCGTCACGCACCACAAGTTTCCAGACTGTTTTTTTTGACCTGTTGTAAATAACTTCTCTACTTAGATTGCAATTTTTTTAAGGACTCTAAAATGCTTTGAAAACCATGTGTATAAAAATCTGTTAATTTTCAGTTCTTGTATCACACCATGTCTGATGAAGGGAGCGAGTACTCCTGAAAGCTTACTTATAAATATACTCAGTTAGCCTCTAAAAGGTATCGCCTGATTTCTTCACTCTTCCACTACTTTCAATGGCTAACACGGTACAACATTATACTACTATCAATGTGATATATACAGGCAGTGTGTGATATATACAGACAGTGTGTGATATATACAGGCAGTGTGTGATATATACAGTGTACGATATATACAGACAGCGTGTGATATATACAGTGTGTGATATATACAGGCAGTGTGTGATATATACAGGCAGTGTGTGATATATACAGTGTGCGATATATACAGGCAGTGTGTGATATATACAGTGTGCGATATATACAGACAGTGTGTGATATATACAGGCAGTGTGTGATATATACAGACAGCGTGTGATATATACAGACAGCGTGTGATATATACAGGCAGTGTGTGATATATACAGTGTGCGATATATACAGGCAGTGTGTGATATATACAGACAGTGTGTGATATATACAGACAGCGTGTGATATATACAGGCAGTGTGTGATATATACAGTGTGCGATATATACAGGCAGTGTGTGATATATACAGGCAGTGTGCGATATATACAGGCAGTGTGCGATATATACAGACAGTGTGTGATATATACAGACAGTGTGTGATATATACAGACAGTGTGTGATATATACAGGCAGTGTGTGATATATACAGACAGTGTGTGATATATACAGTGTACGATATATACAGGCAGTGTGTGATATATACAGTGTACGATATATACAGACAGTGTGCGATATATACAGGCAGTGTGTGATATATACAGATAGCGTGTGATATATACAGTGTGCGATATATACAGTGTATGATATATACAGTGTGCGATATATACAGGCAGTGTGCGATATATACAGACAGTGTGTGATATATACAGACAGTGTGTGATATATACAGACAGTGTGTGATATATACAGGCAGTGTGTGATATATACAGGCAGTGTGTGATATATACAGGCAGTGTGTGATATATACAGTGTGCGATATATACAGACAGTGTGTGATATATACAGGCAGTGTGTGATATATACAGACAGTGTGTGATATATACAGCCAGTGTGTGATATATACAGGCAGTGTGTGATATATACAGGCAGTATGTGATATATACAGACAGTGTGTGATATATACAGGCAGTGTGTGATATATACAGACAGTGTGCGATATATACAGACAGTGTGTGATATATACAGCCAGTGTGTGATATATACAGGCAGTGTGTGATATATACAGGCAGTGTGTGATATATACAGGCAGCGTGTGATATATACAGACAGCGTGTGATATATACAGGCAGTGCGTGATATATACAGGCAGTGTGTGATATATACAGTGTGCGATATATACAGACAGTGTGTGATATATACAGTGTACGATATATACAGACAGCGTGTGATATATACAGTGTGCGATATATACAGACAGTGTGTGATATATACAGGCAGTGTGTGATATATACAGGCAGTGTGTGATATATACAGTGTGTGATATATACAGACAGTGTGTGATATATACAGGCAGTGTGTGATATATACAGACAGTGTGTGATATATACAGGCAGCGTGCGATATATACAGACAGTGTGTGATATATACAGTGTACGATATATACAGGCAGTGTGCGATATATACAGACAGTGTGCGATATATACAGACAGTGTGTGATATATACAGGCTGTGTGCGATATATACAGGCAGTGTGTGATATATACAGGCAGTGTGTGATATATACAGACAGTGTGTGATATATACAGACAGTGTGCGATATATACAGACAGTGTGCGATATATACAGGCAGTGTGCGATATATACAGGCAGCGTGCGATATATACAGACAGTGTGTGATATATACAGGCAGCGTGCGATATATACAGACAGTGTGTGATATATACAGACAGTGTGTGATATATACAGGCAGTGTGTGATATATACAGCAGGGTGTGATATATACAGTGTGCGATATATACAGACAGTGTGTGATATATACAGGCAGTGTGTGATATATACAGACAGTGTGTGATATATACAGGCAGTGTGTGATATATACAGTGTGCGATATATACAGTGTGTGATATATACAGTGTACGATATATACAGGCAGTGTGTGATATATACAGTGTACGATATATACAGACAGTGTGCGATATATACAGACAGTGTGTGATATATACAGGCAGTGTGTGATATATACAGTGTACGATATATACAGACAGTGTGTGATATATACAGACAGTGTGTGATATATACAGGCAGTGTGTGATATATACAGCAGGGTGTGATATATACAGTGTGCGATATATACAGACAGTGTGTGATATATACAGGCAGTGTGTGATATATACAGACAGTGTGTGATATATACAGGCAGTGTGTGATATATACAGTGTGCGATATATACAGTGTGTGATATATACAGTGTACGATATATACAGGCAGTGTGTGATATATACAGTGTACGATATATACAGACAGTGTGCGATATATACAGACAGTGTGTGATATATACAGGCAGTGTGTGATATATACAGTGTACGATATATACAGGCAGTGTGTGATATATACAGACAGTGTGCGATATATACAGGCAGTGTGCGATATATACAGGCAGTGTGTGATATATACAGGCAGTGTGTGATATATACAGGCAGTGTGCGATATATACAGACAGTGTGCGATATATACAGGCAGTGTGTGATATATACAGGCAGTGTGTGATATATACAGGCAGTGTGTGATATATACAGGCAGTGTGTGATATATACAGGCAGTGTGTGATATATACAGACAGTGTGTGATATATACAGGCAGTGTGTGATATATACAGACAGTGTGTGATATATACAGTGTGTGATATATACAGACAGTGTGTGATATATACAGGCAGTGTGTGATATATACAGACAGTGTGTGATATATACAGTGTGTGATATATACAGTGTGCGATATATACAGACAGTGTGTGATATATACAGGCAGTGTGTGATATATACAGACAGTGTGTGATATATACAGGCAGTGTGTGATATATACAGTGTGCGATATATACAGTGTGTGATATATACAGTGTACGATATATACAGGCAGTGTGTGATATATACAGTGTACGATATATACAGGCAGTGTGTGATATATATAGAGTGTGCGATATATACAGACAGTGTGCGATATATACAGGCAGTGTGTGATATATACAGGCAGTGTGTGATATATACAGACAGTGTGTGATATATACAGTGTGTGATATATACAGGCAGTGTGCGGTATATACAGTGTGCGATATATACAGTGTGTGATATATACAGTGTACGATATATACAGGCAGTGTGTGATATATACAGTGTGCGATATATACAGTGTGTGATATATACAGGCAGTGTGTGATATATACAGTGTGTGATATATACAGACAGTGTGTGATATATACAGGCAGTGTGTGATATATACAGTGTGCGATATATACAGTGTACGATATATACAGGCAGTGTGTGATATATACAGTGTGCGATATATACAGTGTACGATATATACAGGCAGTGTGTGATATATACAGTGTGCGATATATACAGACAGTGTGCGATATATACAGGCAGTGTGTGATATATACAGTGTGTGATATATACAGACAGTGTGCGATATATACAGCCAGTGTGTGATATATACAGACAGTGTGCGATATATACAGGCAGTGTGTGATATATACAGCCAGTGTGTGATATATACAGACAGTGTGCGATATATACAGGCAGTGTGTGATATATACAGGCAGTGTGTGATATATACAGACAGTGTGTGATATATACAGGCAGTGTGCGATATATACAGGCAGTGTGTGATATATACAGTGTGTGATATATACAGACAGTGTGTGATATATACAGGCAGTGTGTGATATATACAGGCAGTGTGTGATATATACAGTGTGCGATATATACAGTGTACGATATATACAGGCAGTGTGTGATATATACAGTGTACGATATATACAGGCAGTGTGTGATATATACAGTGTGCGATATATACAGACAGTGTGTGATATATACAGACAGTGTGTGATATATACAGACAGTGTGTGATATATATAGGCAGTGTGTGATATATACAGACAGTGTGTGATATATACAGACAGTGTGTGATATATACAGTGTGTGATATATACAGGCAGTGTGCGGTATATACAGTGTGCGATATATACAGTGTGTGATATATACAGTGTACGATATATACAGGCAGTGTGTGATATATACAGCCAGTGTGTGATATATACAGACAGTGTGCGATATATACAGGCAGTGTGTGATATATACAGGCAGTGTGTGATATATACAGACAGTGTGTGATATATACAGGCAGTGTGCGATATATACAGGCAGTGTGTGATATATACAGTGTGTGATATATACAGGCAGTGTGTG
The DNA here is from genome assembly GCA_947044405.1 of Leptodactylus fallax. Classification (NCBI taxonomy): domain Eukaryota; kingdom Metazoa; phylum Chordata; class Amphibia; order Anura; family Leptodactylidae; genus Leptodactylus; species Leptodactylus fallax. The sequence continues at coordinate 236,576 of CAMRHE010000793.1, read as the reverse complement.
ATATATACAGGCAGTGTGTGATATATACAGGCAGTGTGTGATATATACAGGCAGTGTGTGATATATACAGGCAGTGTGTGATATATACAGTGTGCGATATATACAGTGTACGATATATACAGGCAGTGTGTGATATATACAGTGTACGATATATACAGGCAGTGTGTGATATATACAGTGTGCGATATATACAGACAGTGTGCGATATATACAGGCAGTGTGTGATATATACAGCCAGTGTGTGATATATACAGACAGTGTGCGATATATACAGACAGTGTGTGATATATACAGGCAGTGTGCGATATATACAGGCAGTGTGCGATATATACAGGCAGTGTGTGATATATACAGTGTGTGATATATACAGACAGTGTGTGATATATACAGGCAGTGTGTGATATATACAGTGTGTGATATATACAGACAGTGTGTGATATATACAGGCAGTGTGTGATATATACAGTGTGCGATATATACAGACAGTGTGCGATATATACAGGCAGTGTGTGATATATACAGGCAGTGTGTGATATATACAGTGTGTGATATATACAGACAGTGTGTGATATATACAGGCAGTGTGTGATATATACAGGCAGTGTGTGATATATACAGGCAGTGTGTGATATATACAGGCAGTGTGTGATATATACAGTGTGCGATATATACAGTGTACGATATATACAGGCAGTGTGTGATATATACAGTGTACGATATATACAGGCAGTGTGTGATATATACAGTGTGTGATATATACAGACAGTGTGCGATATATACAGGCAGTGTGTGATATATACAGCCAGTGTGTGATATATACAGACAGTGTGCGATATATACAGGCAGTGTGTGATATATACAGCCAGTGTGTGATATATACAGACAGTGTGCGATATATACAGGCAGTGTGTGATATATACAGGCAGTGTGTGATATATACAGGCAGTGTGTGATATATACAGACAGTGTGTGATATATACAGGCAGTGTGCGATATATACAGGCAGTGTGCGATATATACAGGCAGTGTGTGATATATACAGTGTGTGATATATACAGACAGTGTGTGATATATACAGGCAGTGTGTGATATATACAGTGTGTGATATATACAGACAGTGTGTGATATATACAGGCAGTGTGTGATATATACAGTGTGCGATATATACAGACAGTGTATATATGCTGTCACATCTATATACTGTATATACACTGGAGGTCAAAATGACACAAATTGCTAAATGTCCTTGTGTCGTCCTCTGTGAATATCTCCTGACATGTAAATGAGATTATTGTATAAGAAGACGGATCAGAGAAGACTTTCAGATCCCTACAAGTTCTTGGTGTTATTCCGGCACCCGGTGCTAATCTCCTCCATTATCTGACAATCCCTAGGTCACTGGCAGCCTAACAAAAATGGTGACTGAAACCCTCCGGCGGCGGCAGCAGGAGTGACCCGTCAGCCATAGCGAGAGAATTGGTGGTTCCAAGTCTGTGAGTTGTAGAATATTGCATCGTTACAACATCACAAACTCCCCCAAGAAGGCTGCTCGCCCTGCAAGGACAAGTGCAAGAGCGGACAGGAGAATGCGGAGAGTCTCCATGGAGTCGCTGGTAAGGATCTGTCTCACTGTCATACAGGGTCTCAATGGACTGAAAGCTCAATCTGTGGTCAGTGACCAAACCTCTCATAGCAGAAGGAATCCCAAGGCTAGACTCACCTCTGCTGAGGAGCAAGTTGTGTGGACACAGGAGAAGTGCTCCAGAGCTCATTCTAGGGATGAAAGCAAGTGTCATTTATTGGGGTCTGATGGGAAACATTATGTGCATCGACCAACTGGGGAAAGACTGAACCCAAAGTGTGTAAAGAAGTCAGTGAGAGGTGGAGGAGGAAGCGTCATGGTTTGCTACATGAATGCAGAGTGAATACAAGTGTGTAGCAGAACCTTCTAGAACATCACAGGGCTCCTTCCTTGTGGTCATCACTCATCAGCCAGTAATGTTCCTGCAGGACAATGTCACACCGCAACACAGGGAAACAATGACATGGCCGCCCAGAGTCCTGAACTAAATCCAATAGAAAACCTCTGGAAAATCCTTAGTGACAAAGTTATGGCCAAGAAAGCCACAAGAGTCACCGAACTGTGGAAGAGACTGGAAGAAGAGCGGAGTGAGAGACGAGTGATGTGGCCGCAGATGTGCTGATGTCACTTCCTGCTGGAGAATCTCTCTCTGTGCTACAGTCATTGCTGAGCTCTCATTGTCATCCTTACGTTTGTTGCAGAATAAAGGTTTTATGTTAGCAGACTTTGGTTATTTTGTAACACCCTGTTCTAGTGACATAGCGCACCCCGTACAGAAAATCCTGCAAATGGCCATCAATGTAGATTACATTATTTATGGAAAAATCATCAAGTCTTCAAAAAAAGTTCTCTTAAATTAAATAAGAAAAAAAAAAAGAAAAAAAAAAATTAAAAAATTAAAAAAAATATTTATTTTTAAAAAATTTAATGCTTCAATTTTTTTTATGGGCATTTGGTTTAAATCCAGATTTTTTTTAAGAGTGATCAGCTTAAAAGCATTTATTTGCAAAGTTAATTTTTGCTTAGAAAATGAACTTTTTCCCCCAAAACACATTTCAACATCATTGCAGCCCCGCCTTAAAAGGACCACCTAACATCGTTTCAGTGATTGCTCCAGTAACACAGGTGTGGGTGTTGATGAGGACAGGGCTGGAGATCAATCTGTCATGATTAAGTAAGAATAACACCACTGGACACTTTAAAAGGAGGCTGGTGCTTGCCATTATTGTTTCTCTTCTGTTAACCATGGTTATCTCTAAAGAAACACGTGCATTCATCATTGCACTGCACAAAATGGCCTAACTGGGAAGAGTATTGCAGCTAGAAAGATTGCACCTCAGTCAACAATCTATCGCATCATCAAGAACTTCAAGGAGAGAGGTTCCATTGGTGCCAAAAAGGCTCCAGGGCGCCCAAGAAAGACCAGCAAGCGGCAGGACCGTCTCTTAAAAGTGTTTCAGCTGCGGGATGGGGCTACCAGCAGTGCAGAGCTTGCTGAGGAATGGCAGCAGGCAGGTGTGAGTGCATCTGCACGCACTGTGAGGCGGAGACTCTTGGAGCAAGGCCTGGTCTCAAGGAGGGCAACAAAGAAGCCACTTCTCTCCAGAAAAAACATCAGGGACAGACTGATATTCTGCAAAAGGTACAGGGAGTGGACTGCTGAGGACTGGGGGAAAGTCATTTTCTCTGATGAATCCCCTTTTCCATTGTTTGGAACATCTGGAAAACAGCTTATTCGGAGAAGAAGAGGTGAGCGCTACCACCAGTCTTGTCTCATGCCAACTGTAAAGCATCCTGAAACCATTCATGTGTGGGGTTGCTTCTCAGCCAAGGGAATCGGCTCTCTCACAGTCTTGCCATGAATAAAGAATGGTACCAGAATGTCCTCCAAGAGCAACTTCTCCCAGCCGTCCAAGAGCAGTTTTGGCGCCCAAAAATGCCTTTTCCAGCATGGTGGGGCCCCTTGCCAAAAAGCAAAGGTGATAACTAAATGGCTCGGGGAACAAAACATAGAGATTTTGGGTCCATGGCCTGGAAACTCCCCAGATCTTAATCCCATTGAGAACTTGTGGTCAATCATCAAGAGACGGGTGGACAAACAAAAACCAACAAATTCAGACAAAATGAAAGCATTGATTCTGCAAGAATGGACTGCTATCAGTCAGGATTTGGTCCAGAAGTTGATTGAGAGCATGCCAGGGAGAATTGCAGAGGTCCTGAAGAAGAAGGGTCAACACTGCAAATATTGACTTGCTGCATTAACTCATTCTAACTGTCAATATAAGCTTCTGTTACTCATAATATGAATGCAATTCTATTTCTGTATGTGATAAAAACATCTGACAAACACACAGAAAAACCAGAGGGCAGCAGATCATGTGAAAATACAATATTTGTGTCATTCTCAAAACTTTTGGCCATGACTGTACATATAGTCCTAGGAGCCCTGACAGTGTCATACACTATGTATTATAGATATATAGTCCTAGGAGCCCTGACAGTGTCATACACTATGTATTATAGATATATAGTCCTAAGAGTCCTGACAGTGCCATACACTATGTATTATAGATATATAGTCCTAGGAGCCCTGACAGTGTCATACGCTATGTATTATAGATATATAGTCCTAAGAGTCCTGACAGTGCCATACGCTATGTATTATAGATATATAGTCCTAGGAGCCCTGACAGTGTCATACACTATGTATTATAGATATATAGTCCTAGGAGCCCTGACAGTGTCATACACTATGTATTATAGATATATAGTCCTGATAGTGTCATACGCTATGTGTTATAGATATTCAGTCATAGGAGCCCTGACAGTGTCATACACTATGTGTTATGGATATATAGTCCTAGGAGCCCTGACAGTGTCATACGCTATGTGTTATGGATATATAGTCCTAGGAGCCCTGACAGTGTCATACGCTATGTGTTATGGATATATAGTCCTAGGAGCCCTGACAGTGTCATACGCTATGTGTTATAGCTATATAGTCCTAGGAGCCCTGACAGTGTCATACGCTATGTGTTATAGATATATAGTCCTAGGAGCCCTGACAGTGTCATACGCTATGTGTTATAGATATATAGTCCTAGGAGCCCTGACAGTGTCATACGCTATGTGTTATAGATATATAGTCCTAGGAGCCCTGACAGTGTCATACACTATGTATGACACACTATGGGTGCTCGCTGTGTGACATCACTTCTTCTAGTTCAGTAAGCGATTTTGACAAGAGGGTTATTTGTCTTCTTCATCCACTTTTCTATCTGTATCAGTGTTTCCTGGTATTCACATCTGTTTCACGCACTTCCTATTCAGCAGACATGGCGTTATATTTACAGGCCGTGCTTATAGCGGTCAGCATTCTTTTCTAAATTGTGGTCATAAGATTGTTGACATTGAGATCTGTCCTGGATGGAGATCGACCATCTGTAAAGTATAGAAGAAGCCGAGTGGGAGAGAATTCACCAGAACTGCGCTAATCCAGTGGGGGTCAGAGGGTTCCAACACAAATCTTACATATCACTTTGGCAAGAAATCGTTGTGTTATGTAACTCAGAACTTCCAGTATAAATGTGAACCCTGCCCAGAAACCCCTCAGTGAGCCCAGCCGCTCCGGAGATGATCCTCCTGCAGATCGCTCTGCTGTGCCTGCTCTACAGGGAAGGACGGGGGGACCGACTGATGTAAGTACAACACTACAACTACTGCATGATCTACAGCAGGGATAGGATGTAAGGAAACAACAGGTCACAGCAGCACAGAGTATGTCAGGATTGGGATGTGTTGATGATATGGGCGGTCACAGCAGCACAGAGTATGTCAGGATTGGGATGTGCTGATGATATGGGCGGTCACAGCAGCACAGAGTATGTTAGGAGTGGGGTGTGCTGAGCAGGCAGTATAGTTTGTGCCTTGTGTGTCTCCTAATATCGGAGTTCTCTCTTATTCCCCCCTGGCCTATCTCCTGCGTTGAGGTCTTCAGTAGAGGATATTTTATCACAGGGTTCTCCCCCTCCCTCCGAGGCCTTCAGGACCACACAGGTCTTTCACGTTTTGCGTTCCGTCACTCCTCTTGGTCTGGAATCTTTCCCAGCATGCTTTGAACGCCTGTGTTTGCATAGAGCGGTCGGTGCGGGCTCCCGCTCTTTTATATATGGTTTCCTGACAGCTCCTCCACCTGGTACCAAGCTGGATATATTTTATACACAGCCCCACTCACGTATGATGCAATCTCGTCTCCGGTGGAAATGTCTTTCAATTAGTTGCACGGAAACTAATTAGTCTCCACGGCAAGAGAGCAATGTAAATTCAAGGAAAACTGTTGATGGAATCCAGCTTGAGAATAATCCTCCTTCTGTAAGGGTCCTGCCAGACGTAGCAATATCCTGACACTACTGCCGGGGTCTGGGAGGAAGGACAGAGACAAGCGAGCCCTAATCTCACCCCAGCCACTGTCCCTTCCTATTGCCTCAGTTACCCTACACGGTAAAAGGACAACTAGAAGACAAACCCTATACTGGGTAAGTGACACACAGAACAGGACAAACAACAGAGAAGAATGGTAAATAAGCCAGGGGTCACAACCAGAGAAGCAAAAGTGGTACCAAATCAAAATCCACAAGAGTAGTCACAAGGCAAGCCAAAGGTCAGAGATAATAGCAACGTCAAAATCAAAGGTACAAAGAGAGCAGGCAAAGTCAGTGCAGAAAGTGACATCCCGTATATGGGAAGTCTGGGCCCAGCCCCAGACCTGATAGGTACACAGGCTGTCAATCATACAGGAGAGGAAGAGATTAACCCTATGCAGACCAGAGAGAAACAATGCTCAGAACACGGGTGTGGCCGGGAATCCATTACACAGCAAGGAAACTAGGACCGTGTTCAGACTAAGCATCCAGAATCCTAAGCAAAGAATCAAACTGAGGACGCCTCCTACGCCACAGCGTGCGAGCAGAGGGTGGCGCAGAGACAGAACACCTTCACAGAAGATTTTTATAAAATATAACTTTTATTTACCCCATAGAAAATTAAAAATTATTTTGTCAAAAAGTGAGAGGTTACATCTGAAAAAGCCCTACGCGTTTCGGGACTAGATATGTCCCTTATTCATGGCATACGTCCCACAAATACAACCACGGTTTAAAAAAGGTAAAAACAAATCAGACGCACCCGTAACTAATTACCTCAACATATACCTCAACGTATAAACCACTATTGAAATCTCTTAGAAAAAGGTCGTAATTTACTAAGTTTCATATATCATTTGAAATTACCGCTGTAAAATATCTTGTCGTTCGTGTGAAGCTGTCACATGACCGGCAAACTATTTTTTTTCCAAATGTGTACATTTAAACATATAATAAAGTTTGCAAATTGTATACAAAAAATCATTGTTTAAATTTATATATATATAAAAATGAGAAATAAGAAACACTATATTAAGACATGCGTTAGAAAAACCTAACCAAGACTGAAGAAACCGATATTATGCAAAAGCTGATTGTGTTATAGATACAAGTTATCAACTTTTCAATTCAACTTATAAATTAATAGTTTAGATAAATGGGCTTCCAAAATTCCAATAGAATCCCATATTTACATATTCAAAGATCGCAAATAGCGCTAGATGGAAATGGAGAGCGCTACATATAATTGGATGTGGTACGGTCGTTTCAAAATTTGCCTCCTAAAAGTTTTAACAGGTCACATGACCACGATCATGAATTTACAGTATAATAATTTGGAATTACCTCCAAAAATATCTGATCACATGAAATAAGAGGAGAGAAGACAAAGACGAGAGAAGAGAAGATTGCATATAGAAGAATGTATACAGATGTATTTGAAATTGCCACCCAAAAAGAGAAGAGAAAGACAAGAATTTTATGTTGCCGCTAAATGTAATTATATATCCAATATGGTGATTTAAAATTACCTCCAGAAATATCTATCCGATCACGTGATCTAAGTCACATGACCGGAAAAAAATCTTCTCTCCCCCGTACAATTGCGGAGGACCGAAAAAAACCTTTAAATTCAAGTTGTCTATTTTGATTTGCTGGTTATATACAATCTTCTATATACAATCTTCTATATACAATCTTCTATATACAATCTTCTATATACAATCTTCTATATACAATCTTCTATATACAATCTTCTCTTCTCTCGTCTTATTTCATGTGTCACAAGGCATTATGGGAAAGGAGCTGGGAGCTCATGCGCCCTCTGTTGGATGTAACAGATCCTCAATTTGCTTTTGACTCACCGAGTCTTGAGACAGCAAATGGGATTTTAGCCAAGCCAGTATCACTTATCTGCATACAGCGCCGTTTCGGGATTTTTGTCCGCGCTGTATGCAGATAAGTGACACTGGCTTGGCTAAAATCCCTTTTGCTGTCTCAAGACTCGGTGAGTCAAAAGCAAATTGAGGATCTGTTACATCCAACAGAGGGCGTATGAGCTCCCAGCTCCTTTCCCATAATGCCTTGTGATATGTAGATGTTTAGTTTAGTAGAGGGCAAAAGGCAATTCAAACTCTCCACACCTTCACTGGTGCTCTCCTCAAGGAGAGAGATTCCTCTTATTTCATGTGATCAGATATTTTTGGAGGTAATTCCAAATTATTATACTGTAAATTCATGATCGTGGTCATGTGACCTGTTAACTTTTAGGAGGCAAATTTTGAAACGACCGTACCACATCCAATTATATGTAGCGCTCTCCATTTCCATCTAGCGCTATTTGCGATCTTTGAATATGTAAATATGGGATTCTATTGGAATTTTGGAAGCCCATTTATCTAAACTATTAATTTATAAGTTGAATTGAAAAGTTGATAACTTGTATCTATAACACAATCAGCTTTTGCATAATATCAGTTTCTTCAGTCTTGGTTAGGTTTTTCTAACGCATGTCTTAATATAGTGTTTCTTATTTCTCATTTTTATATATATATAGATTTAAACAATGATTTTTTGTATACAATTTGCAAACTTTATTATATGTTTAAACGTACACATTTGGAAAAAAAAATGGTTTGCCGGTCATGTGACAGCTTCACACGACCGACAAGATATTTTACAGCGGTAATTTCAAATGATATATGAAACTTAGTAAATTACGACCTTTTTCTAAGAGATTTCAATAGTGGTTTATACGTTGAGGTATATGTTGAGGTAATTAGTTACGGGTGCGTCTGATTTGTTTTTACCTTTTTTAAACCGTGGTTGTATTTGTGGGACGTATGCCATGAATAAGGGACATATCTAGTCCCGAAACGCGTAGGGATTTTTCAGATGTAACCTCTCACTTTTTGACAAAATAATTTTTAATTTTCTATGGAGTAAATAAAAATTATATTTTACAAAAATCTTCTGCGAAGGAGGATTATTCTCAAGCTGGATTGCTAGATTCCATTAACAGTTTTTCCTTGGACTTCATGACATCCTGGGAACCAGATCTTGACTCCACCCTGACCCGACTGTTGCAACTACATCAGCAAAGGCAGTTGTCAGGACCCTCTTATGGAGCCTTCCCTGAAATCCTGCACAGGACATATTTGGTCCCCCACAGACTCCATAGTTTCTGCCCCACAGCCTCACCCCTCTGTTTTATGGGGTGTAACGCACCGCCCTCCATATCTGGTGGTCCTGCCCTCACGCCCATCACTGCCATAGACTGGCACAATGGCTTTTCGGGCAGTCATTCCCGTTGTCCACTAAAGTCTTTCTCCTGAGCCTGAAGCCGACTAGTCTTAGATACACCCACCATAAATTGCTCCAGTACCTTCTGACGGCCTCTCGCATTCATATTGCCTTTAACAGGAGGAGATCCCATCTCTCTCTGACACGTGTGGTGCGACGAGATGACACCATCACTGCCACCATCTCAGACACTCAATGACAAGGTTTGGACCCCATAGGTCAATAGGTCCAACATCCCAAGCTTGCCATATTGTCTTCAGCTGTGATCGGGTGCCAGGACTCAGAGGAGTATTTCCCCCCTCCCCCACACTCTTTTGGGCAGGGTCATTGCCCCATTTTATCCCTATCTCATTACCTTGTAGCGCTCTTTCCCCCCTCCTTCTTCTCCTTTATATATTGACACTTGGTGTTTCGGTCTTCTCCTCCCTCCAGGTCACTCAGACGGGCTCACCTTGGACTTCTTATTGCTTTCTTATATTTTGTCTGATTTTCTTTACATTCCTGTCTTTCTCTTATTGTTCAACTTCTGTTCTACACTTTTTGATATCTTTCAGTAAATACTTTGTGAAACTAATATTGGGGTTCAGTCTATGTGATACAGAACCCCCAGGGAGTATAGAAATGTCCCCTCTCTCTCTCTCAGCCAGCGCGTGACTGCCCCGGGAACATGGAGGCTTGGTGTCCTGGAGTCGGTCGTCATTCGGGCCCCCCAGCAGTCGGAGAGTTTCCCTGTGAAGGTTTCATTACTCAGTTACCCAGATAAGAAGACGACGTTCTCCTCGGCGCTGCTGCCACTGACTCCTGACAACCGTTTCCAGGGGGCAGTGAAGTTGTCGGTGAGTGGGGGGAGTTGTGCAGGGTCTCCGGGGCTTGTACCTCATCTCACTCCGGTTCTCTCTGTGATAGATTACAGCGCAGGATTCCCCAGGAGAGTTTGTGTATCTGGTGGTGGAATCCAAAGTGCTCAGGGAAGAGGCGAGAATCCCGGTGAGCAGAGAGGCCCGGACCCCGATGGATGAGCCCGGTAATGTCTGCACTGCAGGGAGGTATAGGTACTGAGGAGGAGGAGTATGGATGAGCCCGGTAATGTCTGCACTGCAGGGAGGTATAGGTACTGAGGAGGAGGATGGATGAGCCCGGTAATGTCTGCACTGCAGGGAGGTATAGGTACTGAGGAGGAGGAGGATGGATGAGCCCGGTAATGTCTGCACTGCAGGGAGGGATATGTACTGAGGAGGAGGATGATGGATGAGCCCAGTAATGTCTGCACTGCAGGGAGGTATAGGTACTAAGGAGGAGGATGGATGAGCCCGGTAATGTCTGCACTGCAGGTAGGGATATGTACTGAGGAGGAGGAGGATGGATGAGCCCGGTAATGTCTGCACTGCAGGTAGGGATATGTACTGAGGAGGAGGAGGATGGATGAGCCCGGTAATGTCTGCACTGCAGGGAGGTATAGGTACTGAGGAGGAGGAGGATGGATGAGCCCGGTAATGTCTGCACTGCAGGGAGGTATAGGTACTGAGGAGGAGGATGGATGAGCCCAGTAATGTCTGCACTGCAGGGAGGGATATGTACTGAGGAGGAGGATGATGGATGAGCCCGGTAATGTCTGCACTGCAGGGAGGTATAGGTACTAAGGAGGAGGATGGATGAGCCCGGTAATGTCTGCACTGCAGGGAGGGATATGTACTGAGGAGGAGGATGGATGAGCCCGGTAATGTCTGCACTGCAGGGAGGGATAGGTACTGAGGAGGAGGAGGATGGATGAGCCCGGTAATGTCTGCACTGCAGGTAGGGATATGTACTGAGGAGGAGGATGGATGAGCCCGGTAATGTCTGCACTGCAGGGAGGGATATGTACTGAGGAGGAGGATGGATGAGCCCGGTAATGTCTGCACTGCAGGGAGGTATAGGTACTGAGGAGGAGGATGGATGAGCCTGGGAATGTCTGCACCACAAGGAGGAAGGATTCTGGGCAGGAGACGTTTTATTCTGATGGGAAATATTTCTTATTCCAGATAAATCCACTCTCCGGAGAAGACGCCGACAATCTGTGCGATCTGTACTCACCGAGACACAACTCCAGAGGATGAGTACGTTACAGCTTTACCTCCTATCCTGGGGTACAAGGGGGATACCGCAGACTGTTACCCATAGCAACCAATTAGAATCCACCTCTACAGTATGGAGGCTCCTCCACTTACATTGTGTCCTCCATCACTGATCTATACCCTCCATATACACCGGAGATCACCAAACCTCACGTCTCCTCCACATTGTGTCCTCCATCACTGATCTATACCCTCCATATACACCGGAGGTCACCAAACCTCACATCTCCTCCACATTGTGTCCTCCATCACTGATCTATACCCTCCATATACACCGGAGATCACCAAACCTCACATCTCCTCCACATTGTGTCCTCCATCACTGATCTATACCCTCCATATACACCGGAGGTCACCAAACCTCACGTCTCCTCCACATTGTGTCCTCCATCACTGATCTATACCCTCCATATACACAGGAGATCACCAAACCTCACGTCTCCTCCACATTGTGTCCTCCATCACTGATCTATACCCTCCATATACACAGGAGGTCACCAAACCTCACGTCTCCTCCACATTGTGTCCTCCATCACTGATCTATACCCTCCATATACACAGGAGGTCACCAAACCTCACGTCTCCTCCACATTGTGTCCTCCACATTGTGTCCTCCATCACTGATCTATACCCTCCATATACACAGGAGGTCACCAAACCTCATGTCTCCTCCACATTGTGTCCTCCATCACTGATCTATACCCTCCATATACACAGGAGGTCACCAAACCTCACGTCTCCTCCACATTGTGTCCTCCATCACTGATCTATACCCTCCATATACACAGGAGATCACCAAACCTCACGTCTCCTCCACATTGTGTCCTCCATCACTGATCTATACCCTCCATATACACAGGAGGTCACCAAACCTCACGTCTCCTCCACTTACATTGTGTCCTCCATCACTGATCTATACCCTCCATATACACAGGAGATCACCAAACCTCACGTCTCCTCCACATTGTGTCCTCCATCACTGATCTATACCCTCCATATACACAGGAGATCACCAAACCTCACGTCTCCTCCACATTGTGTCCTCCATCACTGATCTATACCCTCCATATACACCGGAGATCACCAAACCTCACGTCTCCTCCACATTGTGTCCTCCATCACTGATCTATACCCTCACCAGATAGGAGGTCACCAAACCTCACGTCTCCTCCACATTGTGTCCTCCATCACTGATCTATACCCTCCATATACACAGGAGGTCACCAAACCTCACGTCTCCTCCACATTGTGTCCTCCATCACTGATCTATACCCTCCATATACACAGGAGGTCACCAAACCTCACGTCTCCTCCACATTGTGTCCTCCATCACTGATCTATACCCTCCATATACAAAGGAGGTCACCAAACCTCACGTCTCCTCCACATTGTGTCCTCCATCACTGATCTATACCCTCCATATACACAGGAGATCACCAAACCTCACGTCTCCTCCACATTGTGTCCTCCATCACTGATCAATACCCTCCATATACACCGGAGGTCACCAAACCTCACGTCTCCTCCACATTGTGTCCTCCATCACTGATCTATACCCTCCATATACACAGGAGGTCACCAAACCTCACGTCTCCTCCACATTGTGTCCTCCATCACTGATCTATACCCTCCATATACACCGGAGGTCACCAAACCTCACGTCTCCTCCACATTGTGTCTTCCATCACTGATCTATACCCTCCATATACACTGGAGATAACCAAACCTCACGTCTCCTCCACATTGTGTCCTCCATCACTGATCTATACCCTCCATATACACCGGAGGTCACCAAACCTCACGTCTCCTCCACATTGTGTCTTCCATCACTGATCTATACCCTCCATATACACTGGAGATAACCAAACCTCACGTCTCCTCCACATTGTGTCCTCCATCACTGATCTATACCCTCCATATACACTGGAGGTCACCAAACCACACGTCTCCTCCACTTACATTGTGTCCTCCATCACTGATCTATACCCTCCCTATACACCGGAGGTCACCAAACCTCACGTCTCCTCCACATTGTGTCCTCCATCACTGATTTATACCCGCCATATACACTGGAGGTCACCAAACCTCACGTCTCCTCCACTTACATTGTGTCCTCCATCACTGATCTATACCCTCCATATACACTGGAGATCACCAAACCTCACGTCTCCTCCACATTGTGTCCTCCATCACTGATCTATACCCTCCATATACACAGGAGGTCACCAAACCTCATGTCTCCTCCACATTGTGTCCTCCATCACTGATCTATACCCTCACCAGATAGGAGGTCACCAAACCTCACGTCTCCTCCACATTGTGTCCTCATCACTGATCTATACCTCCATATATACAGGAGGTCACCAAACCTCACGTCTCCTCCACATTGTGTCCTCCATCACTGATCTATACCCTCCATATACACCGGAGATCACCAAACCTCACGTCTCCTCCACATTGTGTCCTCCATCACTGATCTATACCCTCACCAGATAGGAGGTCACCAAACCTCACGTCTCCTCCACATTGTGTCCTCCATCACTGATCTATACCCTCCATATACACAGGAGGTCACCAAACCTCACGTCTCCTCCACATTGTGTCCTCCATCACTGATCTATACCCTCCATATACACAGGAGGTCACCAAACCTCACGTCTCCTCCACATTGTGTCCTCCATCACTGATCTATACCCTCCATATACACAGGAGGTCACCAAACCTCACGTCTCCTCCACATTGTGTCCTCCATCACTGATCTATACCCTCCATATACACAGGAGGTCACCAAACCTCACGTCTCCTCCACATTGTGTCCTCCATCACTGATCTATACCCTCCATATACACAGGAGGTCACCAAACCTCACGTCTCCTCCACATTGTGTCCTCCATCACTGATCTATACCCTCCATATACACAGGAGGTCACCAAACCTCACGTCTCCTCCACATTGTGTCCTCCATCACTGATCTATACCCTCCATATACACAGGAGATCACCAAACCTCACGTCTCCTCCACATTGTGTCCTCCATCACTGATCTATACCCTCCATATACACCGGAGATCACCAAACCTCACGTCTCCTCCACATTGTGTCCTCCATCACTGATCTATACCCTCACCAGATAGGAGGTCACCAAACCTCACGTCTCCTCCACATTGTGTCCTCCATCACTGATCTATACCCTCCATATAAACAGGAGGTCACCAAACCTCATGTCTCCTCCACATTGTGTCCTCCATCACTGATCTATACCCTCACCAGATAGGAGGTCACCAAACCTCACGTCTCCTCCACATTGTGTCCTCATCACTGATCTATACCTCCATATATACAGGAGGTCACCAAACCTCACGTCTCCTCCACATTGTGTCCTCCATCACTGATCTATACCCTCCATATACACCGGAGATCACCAAACCTCACGTCTCCTCCACATTGTGTCCTCCATCACTGATCTATACCCTCACCAGATAGGAGGTCACCAAACCTCACGTCTCCTCCACATTGTGTCCTCCATCACTGATCTATACCCTCCATATACACAGGAGGTCACCAAACCTCACGTCTCCTCCACATTGTGTCCTCCATCACTGATCTATACCCTCCATATACACAGGAGGTCACCAAACCTCATGTCTCCTCCACATTGTGTCCTCCATCACTGATCTATACCCTCACCAGATAGGAGGTCACCAAACCTCACGTCTCCTCCACATTGTGTCCTCATCACTGATCTATACCCTCCATATACACAGGAGGTCACCAAACCTCAAGTCTCCTCCACATTGTGTCCTCCATCACTGATCTATACCCTCCATATACACAGGAGGTCACCAAACCTCACGTCTCCTCCACATTGTGTCCTCCATCACTGATCTATACCCTCCATATACACAGGAGGTCACCAAACCTCACGTCTCCTCCACATTGTGTCCTCCATCACTGATCTATACCCTCCATATACACAGGAGGTCACCAAACCTCACGTCTCCTCCACTTACATTGTGTCCTCCATCACTGATCTATACCCTCCATATACACCGGAGATCACCAAACCTCACGTCTCCTCCACATTGTGTCCTCCATCACTGATCTATACCCTCCATATACACAGGAGATCACCAAACCTCACGTCTCCTCCACATTGTGTCCTCCATCACTGATCTATACCCTCCATATACACCGGAGGTCACCAAACCTCACGTCTCCTCCACATTGTGTCCTCCATCACTGATCTATACCCTCCATATACACAGGAGGTCACCAAACCTCACGTCTCCTCCACATTGTGTCCTCCATCACTGATCTATACCCTCCATATACACAGGAGGTCACCAAACCTCACGTCTCCTCCACATTGTGTCCTCCATCACTGATCTATACCTCCATATACACAGGAGGTCACCAAACCTCACGTCTCCTCCACATTGTGTCCTCCATCACTGATCTATACCCTCCATATACACCGGAGGTCACCAAACCTCACGTCTCCTCCACATTGTGTCCTCCATCACTGATCTATACCCTCACCAGGTAGGAGATCACCCATCTTCATGCCTCCCACACCTGGGACCCTCGCTGATCAATGGTTTGAAGTGGCCGGAGTGCTCCGTTAAGCGCCATGACGTTCTCTGGTTATATCACATGCATGCTGTTCCTTAGCGGGCATTTGGTGTCTTATTCAATACTATAGGACGAGGCTGTAGTGACATCACACGGCCTCTATGATTTGTGTGATGTAAACAGTGAGGAGGCCACATGAGACAGCTGATCAGCGGGGGCCCGGGTGTCAGACCCCACTCATCTCTTACTGATGAGCAATCCTGAGGAAAGATCAACAATAAAAATCAACTGGAAAACAATTTCACTGAATAAAAGCCGTATTTTGTCCACTGTAATTTCCCCAGCTGTATCGTGTAAGTATTTGTAGATCCGTTTACTCGGGGTATTTTGTGACGGGGGATTCCTAATGTGTTTGTTTATTTCTATCTGTGATAGGGGGAGGGGTTGAACTTTTATATACTTTTTAAACATTTCTAACTTTTTAAAGCTTTTCTTTTCCGTTATGTACAGCCTTTCCCTCCCCACCCCCAATAGATGGCTTATCCCATAGACTGTATATACCTCTGTATGGCAGTCTATGGTAAAATCCCTGTATTATTACTGAGCTCTGCACAGGCCTTCATATGAATATTGTGTAAAATTGCCTTTACAGTTGTCTGTGACCTGTGTCGGGATGTTAGGGTATGTTCACATGGCGGAAAATGAAAAGGAATTCCTCTTTATTTTCTGCCGCCAGTATTTTCGCCTGCGGCCTAGCCGTAGTACATCGCCATTACGTTGCGGCTTCACGCTGCTAATTAGGCCCAGATGAATGGGCCTATTCAGGAGGGAGTCTCAAGCCGTGGACCACGTGGCTGAATCAGCAGCAACATGCTTCTTTTTTCCGTGTCCTGCTGTGATCTCCGCCTCTCATTGAAAACAATGGGAGGTGGATTTTGGGCGGCATCTGCCCCGGACTCAAGGACAAAATCTGCGGTGAATTCTGAAGTGTGAACATACCCTTACTGCGACCGCTGACACAGAGCTGTAGACTGAAGCGTGGACTCTGTTATTTGCATCCATTCTTTTGAGCATCTAGGTTCTGTTCACGTTATTTTGAGGTTTACCTCGCGCATGCGCTATCAGATCCCAATATATCGATGCCTGGGTGTTGTTCTCGTGTCATCTGGTTGTTCTGTTTGCGCATGTGTTATTTGGCTCCATCTTTGTGAAGTTCTTGCAATGTCTTTTCAACTCTCGCGCATGCGCAGTATATCATCGCCATCTTGTTTGTATCTTAGCGTTTTACTAGGTATGTTTCTTCCATTAATGAGATTATAGTTTCACCTGGGTAGCTGGTCAGCTTATTGGCTAGCCATAGGCTTAAATATCTTTCACTTCTGAGCCCTATTGTCCCCGGACAAAGCCTATAGCAGGTGAAACGCGCGTTGGGCCAGCGTGTCTTAGGCGTACAGTATTATATACTACATGTGCTTTTTTCCACCACCTATGGTTTCATTGTGTTTCACAGGATTGATATTCCTGCATTTTCCTTCCTGACACCTCGGTGTTCCGTAGGGGTGACATTACGATATTATGTAGGGTATCACTACCGTCGTGTGTCACGCCATTATTTAGGAAGTGCCGCTATTTATCACCGTCCTGCTCTTTCCGCAGACTCATTTCTATGTTATTTGTTTTATAAAAATGTGGGATTATTTTCCCCAAACATACATTCTGTTATTTACCCGGGTGAATTCTCTCTTCTCAGCTGAAACATACCAAGGATATCCCAAACTCCTGCGATGTTGTCGTAACGGCTCCGACCATTATTCACTCCATGGGTATTGTAAGATTGAGCAGAGTAATTTGCCCTGTTATAAGGTGTATGAGAAATGCTGCAATGACACCGAGGAGCAAATAATCAAGAGGGCAAGGCTATTCCAAAGTGAAGCTGACTCTATCCTGACTTTGACAATAGAGGCAGAGGGGCGGATCCCAGTGATAACAGACGCAGAGGGGCGGATCCCAGTGATAATACACCCAGAGGATCCAATCACCATCACCATGACACACAGCGGCGCCGGGGGGACAGTCACCAGAACATTCACCATCAGGATGGACCAGGACGTCTCTGTACAAGTGAGCAGCAAGATGTCTGACACTGAGATCAATATGTCATTCAGGGCTCCGCCCCCTGCGTATGGCGATCAGTGATCGGGCGACCACCTCATATTTCTACAGCAGAACAGTAAATGATGCATTATATGCCGAGAATCAGAAATAATACAGAATATCCTTCACTAGTGATCCCTCCTGTAACCTGCCCTAATCCCATAGTCCGGCTCCGCCTCCTGCGCAGGAATCTGGGGTGTCCGGACTATAGGGAGGGGCCACAGCACCCTGACCCCTGGCCTGAGGATATAATCACACTGACTGATGGCTCTGACACAGCGGTGCGTTCTTCACGGCAGTTTTGTCTCTACCCATCTGACTGTCATCCATTTTACACCCGTTTTTAGCAGCTTATTTAAATATTGGATTAATTTAATTGGCCTTTTTATTTGGCTCCACCCACAGACCCATTGATATGTGTTGGGTCTGTGCGTTGGTCAAAACTTGTGACTATGTGTGAATAAGACCTTAGTCCTGAGATTCTGAATACATCTGGGACTAACGTGGCGGATCTTACACTGGTGAGATATGATTGGCTGAGGCTTTAAGGCCCGCCCCTTGCCAGTCGGATCTTAATATTCACCTCTAAGTATATTCATGTGTGTAGAAAATAATCAATAAACCTCACATAAGAACTGAAGCAGAGCGCACCATAATAACCAGCAGTGACCTGAGACTGACTGCACACACTATAAGGCTGGGTTCACACTTTCAGGTTTTGAACAGGTTTTTTGTTGTTATTACAGCAGTGGATAAAATAAAAGCACCCCCAAAATACCCCCCCCCCCATATCTTGTCTCCCCATTTATAATCCACTCTTGTTTTTGGCTTCAAAAACAAAGAACCTGAACAAAACCTGACCATGTGAACATGGTCTCATGCAGCAGTGCGGCAGTGAACCCTCTATAGCGCCTACCTGTGGAGGACGTGCAGTAGAATAAACTGGAGGAAGAGACAATCCAAGCAGAGCCGCTGCCGACATAGCAGAGAGGAGTTTGCAATAAGGATTAGATGAGTCTGCAGAATGGAGCCGGCCCAGCCAAAGTCACCAGTAATCCAAGGGTTAACGCCAAAACACAACTCAAGACCGAGACGATAACTAGGCGGAGATTCTGAGAAAACTGACAGTGACATCATCAGTCAGCGCCTAAATTAACTCCAAATAACCAAGTGTGCACTACAATAAGTGTCCCCTAGAAACACTCCCCTGAGGTAGATGGTGCCCCCTAGTGTCATATTACAGGACCTTCCGTCTCCTAGTAACCAGGTGTGTTCTATAATAAGTGTCCCCTAGAAACAGTCCCCTGAGGTAGATGGTGCCCCCTAGTGTCATATTACAGGACCTCCCGTCTCCTAGTAACCAGGTGTACACTATAATAAGTGTCCCCTAGAAACACTCCCCTGAGGTAGATGGTGCCACCTAGTGTCATATTACAGGACCTCCTGTCTCCTGGTGTGCACTACAATAAGTGTCCCCTAGAAACACTCCCCTGAGGTAGATGGTGCCCCCTAGTGTCATATTACAGCACCTTCCGTCTCCTAGTAACCTGGTGTGCGCTACAATAAGTGTCCCCTAGAAACAGTCCCCTGAGGTAGATGGTGCCCCCTAGTGTCATATTACAGGACCTTCCGTCTCCTGGTAACCAGGTGTGTTCTATAATAAGTGTCCCCTAGAAACACTCCCCTGAGGTAGATGGTGCCCCCTAGTGTCATATTACAGGACCTCCCGTCTCCAGGTGTACACTACAATAAGTGTCCCCTAGAAACACTCCCCTGAGGTAGATGGTGCCCCCTAGTGTCATATTACAGGACCTCCTGTCTCCTAGTAACCAGGTGTACACTATAATAAGTGTCCCCTAGAAACACTCCCCTGAGGTAGATGGTGCCCCCTAGTGTCATATTACAGGACCTCCTGTCTCCTAGTAACCAGGTGTACACTATAATAAGTGTCCCCTAGAAACAGTCCCCTGAGGTAGATGGTGCCCCCTAGTGTCATATTACAGGACCTCCTGTCTCCTGGTGTGCACTACAGTAAGTGTCCCCTAGAAACACTCCCCTGAGGTAGATGGTGCCCCCTAGTGTCATATTACAGGACCTTCCGTCTCCTGGTGTGCACTACAGTAAGTGTCCCCTAGAAACACTCCCCTGAGGTAGATGGTGTCCCCTAGTGTCATATTACAGGACCTCCTGTCTCCTAGTAACCAGGTGTACACTATAATAAGTGTCCCCTAGAAACACTCCCCTGAGGTAGATGGTGCCCCCTAGTGTCATATTACAGCACCTTCCGTCTCCTAGTAACCAGGTGTGCACTACAGTAAGTGTCCCCTAGAAACACTCCCCTGAGGTAGATGGTGCCACCTAGTGTCATATTACAGGACCTTCCGTCTCCTAGTAACCAGGTGTGTTCTATAATAAGTGTCCCCTAGAAACACTCCCCTGAGGTAGATGGTGCCCCCTAGTGTCATATTACAGGACCTTCCGTCTCCTGGTGTGCACTACAATAAGTGTCCCCTAGAAACACTCCCCTGAGGTAGATGGTGCCCCCTAGTGTCATATTACAGGACCTCCTGTCTCCTGGTGTGCACTACAGTAAGTGTCCCCTAGAAACACTCCCCTGAGGTAGATGGTGCCCCCTAGTGTCATATTACAGGACCTTCCGTCTCCTAGTAACCTGGTGTGCACTACAATAAGTGTCCCCTAGAAACACTCCCCTGAGGTAGATGGTGCCCCCTAGTGTCATATTACAGGACCTCCTGTCTCCTGGTGTGCACTACAATAACTATCCCCTAGAAACACTCCCCTGAGGTAGATGGTGCCACCTAGTGTCATACTACAGGACCTTCCGTCTCCTAGTAACCAGGTGTGTTCTATAATAAGTGTCCCCTAGAAACACTCCCCTGAGGTAGATGGTGCCCCCTAGTGTCATATTACAGGACCTCCTGTCTCCTGGTGTGCACTACAGTAAGTGTCCCCTAGAAACACTCCCCTGAGGTAGATGGTGCCCCCTAGTGTCATATTACAGGACCTTCCGTCTCCTGGTGTGCACTACAGTAAGTGTCCCCTAGAAACACTCCCCTGAGGTAGATGGTGCCCCCTAGTGTCATATTACAGCACCTTCCGTCTCCTAGTAACCTGGTGTGCACTACAATAAGTGTCCCCTAGAAACACTCCCCTGAGGTAGATGGTGCCCCCTAGTGTCATATTACAGGACCTCCTGTCTCCTGGTGTGCACTACAGTAAGTGTCCCCTAGAAACACTCCCCTGAGGTAGATGGTGCCCCCTAGTGTCATATTACAGGACCTTCCGTCTCCTAGTAACCAGGTGTGCACTACAATAAGTGTCCCCTAGAAACACTCCCCTGAGGTAGATGGTGCCCCCTAGTGTCATATTACAGGACCTTCCGTCTCCTAGTAACCTGGTGTGCACTACAATAACTATCCCCTAGAAACACTCCCCTGAGGTAGATGGTGCCCCCTAGTGTCATATTACAGGACCTCCTGTCTCCTGGTGTGCACTACAGTAAGTGTCCCCTAGAAAAACTCCCCTGAGGTAGATGGTGCCCCCTAGTGTCATATTACAGGACCTTCCGTCTCCTGGTGTGCACTACAGTAAGTGTCCCCTAGAAACACTCCCCTGAGGTAGATGGTGCCCCCTAGTGTCATATTACAGGACCTTCCGTCTCCTGGTGTGCACTACAATAAGTGTCCCCTAGAAACACTCCCCTGAGGTAGATGGTGCCACCTAGTGTCATATTACAGGACCTCCTGTCTCCTGGTGTGCACTACAATAACTATCCCCTAGAAACACTCCCCTGAGGTAGATGGTGCCCCCTAGTGTCATATTACAGGACCTCCTGTCTCCTGGTGTGCACTACAATAAGTGTCCCCTAGAAACACTCCCCTGAGGTAGATGGTGCCCCCTAGTGTCATATTACAGGACCTCCTGTCTCCTGGTGTGCACTACAGTAAGTGTCCCCTAGAAACACTCCCCTGAGGTAGATGGTGCCCCCTAGTGTCATATTACAGGACCTCCTGTCTCCTGGTGTGCACTACAATAAGTGTCCCCTAGAAACACTCCCCTGAGGTAGATGGTGCCCCCTAGTGTCATATTACAGGACCTCCTGTCTCCTGGTGTGCACTACAGTAAGTGTCCCCTAGAAACACTCCCCTGAGGTAGATGGTGCCCCCTAGTGTCATATTACAGGACCTCCCGTCTCCTAGTAACCTGGTGTGCACTACAATAAGTGTCCCCTAGAAACACTCCCCTGAGGTAGATGGTGCCCCCTAGTGTCATATTACAGGACCTTCCGTCTCCTAGTAACCTGGTGTGCACTACAGTAAGTGTCCCCTAGAAACACTCCCCTGAGGTAGATGGTGCCCCCTAGTGTCATATTACAGGACCTTCCGTCTCCTAGTAACCTGGTGTGCACTACAGTAAGTGTCCCCTAGAAACACTCCCCTGAGGTAGATGGTGCCCCCTAGTGTCATATTACAGGACCTCCTGTCTCCTGGTGTGCACTACAGTAAGTGTCCCCTAGAAACACTCCCCTGAGGTAGATGGTGCCCCCTAGTGTCATATTACAGGACCTCCTGTCTCCTGGTGTGCACTACAATAAGTGTCCCCTAGAAACACTCCCCTGAGGTAGATGGTGCCCCCTAGTGTCATATTACAGGACCTCCTGTCTCCTGGTGTGCACTACAGTAAGTGTCCCCTAGAAACACTCCCCTGAGGTAGATGGTGCCCCCTAGTGTCATATTACAGGACCTCCCGTCTCCTAGTAACCTGGTGTGCACTACAATAAGTGTCCCCTAGAAACACTCCCCTGAGGTAGATGGTGCCCCCTAGTGTCATATTACAGGACCTTCCGTCTCCTAGTAACCTGGTGTGCACTACAGTAAGTGTCCCCTAGAAACACTCCCCTGAGGTAGATGGTGCCCCCTAGTGTCATATTACAGGACCTTCCGTCTCCTAGTAACCTGGTGTGCACTACAGTAAGTGTCCCCTAGAAACACTCCCCTGAGGTAGATGGTGCCCCCTAGTGTCATATTACAGGACCTCCTGTCTCCTGGTGTGCACTACAATAAGTGTCCCCTAGAAACACTCCCCTGAGGTAGATGGTGCCCCCTAGTGTCATATTACAGCACCTTCCGTCTCCTAGTAACCTGGTGTGCGCTACAATAAGTGTCCCCTAGAAACACTCCCCTGAGGTAGATGGTGCCCCCTAGTGTCATATTACAGGACCTCCTGTCTCCTAGTAACCAGGTGTACACTATAATAAGTGTCCCCTAGAAACACTCCCCTGAGGTAAATGGTGCCCCCTAGTGTCATATTACAGGACCTCCTGTCTCCTGGTGTGCACTACAGTAAGTGTCCCCTAGAAACACTCCCCTGAGGTAGATGGTGCCCCCTAGTGTCATATTACAGGACCTTCCGTCTCCTAGTAACCTGGTGTGCGCTACAATAAGTGTCCCCTAGAAACACTCCCCTGAGGTAGATGGTGCCCCCTAGTGTCATATTACAGGACCTTCCGTCTCCTAGTAACCTGGTGTGCACTACAATAAGTGTCCCCTAGAAACACTCCCCTGAGGTAGATGGTGCCCCCTAGTGTCATATTACAGGACCTTCCGTCTCCTAGTAACTCTGGTGTGCACTACAATAACTATCCCCTAGAAACACTCCCCTGAGGTAGATGGTGCCCCCTAGTGTCATATTACAGGACCTTCCGTCTCCTGGTGTACACTACAATAAGTGTCCCCTAGAAACACTCCCCTGAGGTAGATGGTGCCCCCTAGTGTCATATTACAGGACCTTCCGTCTCCTGGTGTGCACTACAGTAAGTGTCCCCTAGAAACACTCCCCTGAGGTAGATGGTGCCCCCTAGTGTCATATTACAGGACCTTCCGTCTCCTAGTAACCTGGTGTGCACTACAATAAGTGTCCCCTAGAAACACTCCCCTGAGGTAGATGGTGCCCCCTAGTGTCATATTACAGGACCTCCTGTCTCCTGGTGTGCACTACAGTAAGTGTCCCCTAGAAACACTCCCCTGAGGTAGATGGTGCCCCCTAGTGTCATATTACAGGACCTCCTGTCTCCTGGTGTGCACTACAGTAAGTGTCCCCTAGAAACACTCCCCTGAGGTAGATGGTGCCCCCTAGTGTCATATTACAGGACCTTCCGTCTCCTAGTAACCAGGTGTATTCTATAATAAGTGTCCCTAGAAACACTCCCCTGAGGTAGATGGTGCCCCCTAGTGTCATATTACAGGACCTTCCGTCTCCTAGTAACCAGGTGTGTTCTACAATAAGTGTCCTGTATACCTTATATCACCTGTATCCCTTATATCACCTGTATAACCTGTATCCCCTGTATACCTGCATCACCTGTATAAGCTGCATCACCTGTATCCCCTGTATACCTGCATCACCTGTATACCTTATATCACCTGTATCACTTGTATACCCTGTATCACCTGTATACCTGCATCACCTGTATACCCTGTATCCCCTGCATCACCTGTATACCTTATATCACCTGTATAACCTGCATCACCTGTATCCCCTGTACACCTTGTACTGTATCACCTGCATCACCTGTATCCCTTGTATCCTCTGTACACCTTGTACTGTATCACCTGTATTCCCTGTACACCTTGTATCCCCTGTATCCCCTATACAACTTGTACTGTATCACCTGTATCCCCTGTATACCTTGTATCCCCTGTATCACCTGTATACCCTATATCACCTGTATATCCTGTATCCCCTGTACCACCTGTATACCCTGTACACCTTGTTTCCCCTGTATCACCTGTACACCTTGTACTGTATCACATGTATACCCTGTATCACCTGTACACCTTGTACTGTATCACCTGTATCCCCCTGTATACCTTGTATCACCTGTATTCCCCTGTATCACCTGCACACCTTGTATCCCCTGTATCACCTGTACACCTTGTACTGTATCACATGTATACCCTGTATCACCTGTACACCTTGTACTGTATCACCTGTATCCCCCTGTATACCTTGTATCACCTGTATACCTTGTATCACCTGTACACCTTGTACTGTATCCCCTGTATACCTGCATCACCTGTATACCTGCATCACCTGTATCCCCCAGTATCACCTGTATCCCTTGTACTGTATCACCTGTATTCCCTGTATCACCTATACACCTTATATCACCTGTATTCCCTGTATCACCTGTACACCTTGTATCCCCTGTACACCTTGTACTGTATCCCCTGTATACCTTGTATCCCCTGTACGCCTTTTACTGTATCACCTGTATACCCTGTATCCCCTGTACACCTTGTATCCCCTGTACGCCTTGTACTGTATCACCTGTATACCCTGTACACCTTGTATCCCCTGTATCACCTGTACACCTTGTACTGTATCACATGTATACCCTGTATCACCTGTACACCTTGTACTGTATCACCTGTATCCCCCTGTATACCTTGTATCACCTGTATACCTTGTATCACCTGTACACCTTGTACTGTATCCCCTGTATACCTGCATCACCTGTATCCCCCAGTATCACCTGTATCCCTTGTACTGTATCACCTGTATTCCCTGTATCACCTATACACCTTATATCACCTGTATTCCCTGTATCACCTGTACACCTTGTATCCCCTGTACACCTTGTACTGTATCCCCTGTATACCTTGTATCCCCTGTACGCCTTTTACTGTATCACCTGTATACCCTGTATCCCCTGTACACCTTGTATCCCCTGTACGCCTTGTACTGTATCACCTGTATACCCTGTACACCTTGTATCCCCTGTATCACCTGTACACCTTGTACTGTATCACATGTATACCCTGTACACCTTGTATCCCCTGTATCACCTGTACACCTTGTACTGTATCACCTGTATACCCTGTACACCTTGTATCCCCTGTATCACCTGTACACCTTGAATCTCCTGTACACCTTGTACTGTATCACCTGTATCCCCTGTACACCTTGTATCCCCTGTATCACCTGTATCCCCTGTACACCTTGTATCCCCTGTATACCCTGTATCACCTGTACACCTTGTATCCCCTGTACACCTTGTACTGTATCACCTGTATTCCCTGTACACCTTGTATCCCCTGTATCACCTGTATCCCCCTGTACACCTTGTACTGTATCCCCTGTATCCCCCTGTATACCTGCATCACCTGTATCCCCCTGTATCCCCCTGTATCACCTGTATCACCTGCATCACCTGCATCCCCTGTATCCCCTGTATCCCCCTGTACACCTTGTACTGTATCCCCCTGTATACCCGCATCACCTGTATACCTGCATCCCCTGTATCACCTGTATACCTGCATCACCTGTATCCCCCTGCATCACCTGTATACCTGCATCCCCTGTATCACCTGTATACCTGCATCCCCTGTATCACCTGTATACCTGCATCCCCTGTATCCCCCTGTACACCTTGTACTGTATCCCCTGTATCCCCCTGTATACCCGCATCACCTGCATCACCTGCATCACCTGTATCCCCCTGTACACCTTGTACTGTATCCCCCTGTATACCCGCATCACCTGTATACCTGCATCCCCTGTATCACCTGTATACCTGCATCCCCTGTATCACCTGTATACCTGCATCACCTGTATCACCTGTATCACCTGCATCACCTGTATCACCTGTATCACCTGCATCACCTGCATCACCTGCATCACCTGTATCACCTGCATCACCTGTATCACCTGCATCCCCCTGTATCACCTGTTTAAGAACCTACACAAAAATAAAATGTGCATACATTTATTAGTATCCGATAAAAAGCCTACATGGACACAAAGACAAAATACAATAATATGAGAATGTAATAATTGGGGAAAGACTTGGAGAGTCAGAGAAAAGAATACCAGTAATACCTAACTAAATGCCTGGTAACAAGTAAGCTGAAACATACCAGGTATCATGTTTAAAGGGAATCTGTCAGGGCAATTTGGGACACTAAACCACCCACACATCCATATGGACCTGGGGTTTAGTGTCCCAAATCGCCCTGTTATAACACACACCATGGCCGCATTGAAAATAAAAAAGCTTTATCCTCCCCCTGCCGCTGTACTCCGCGCGCCTGCGCAGTTCTTCAGTGAAGCCAGAGGAGTACACCTCGGCGCATGCCCCACAATTACGCAGTGAAGCCGGGGTGTCCATCTTTGGCTTCACTGAAGAACAGCGCAGGCGCCGGGAGGCATGCCTCATGAATAAGCCGGACCGATCTCACCCTTATCTAGGTAAGTAGAAAGGTTTTTTATTTTTAATGCGCCTGCGGATTGCATTACAACAGGGCGATCTGGGACACTAAACCCCAGGTCTATAAGGACTTGTGCGTGGTTTAGTGTCCCAGACTCACCTGACAGATTCCCTTTAATAGAGAAAACAAATTGACCACACAAGGGTATATACATACATAGTAGAAGACAACTTCCATACAAAAGGATACAACGCAGGTCATAAGCAGAGCATGTAACCCAGAATGCCACCGAGAAAGCAGCAAATAGGGATGCACATGATAGACTGGTTTAACTATAATAACATACCCACTGTACCACGCAAACGCCCGACGCACGTTTCACCTATCATGTAGGCTTCATCCAAGGACAATGATGCATAGGGCACAGAGATATTTAAATGTAAAGTGACCAATGAGAACCAAAAACCAACAGGTGTTACATAAAATAAACTATTATGGCGTACCTGATACTGCAAAGATGGAAGCCGTGGAAAACAACCGCGCATGCGCGAGGTTAATGGAAAGTATCGCAGGATGACGAGCGCTATGTGCTAGATGGACAAGCTGTTGCACATGGTCCAGTGAGAACCCGAGATACCGCACGGCTTGGTAAGAACTGTGTCTATGACAGAGCGGAGCTGCGCATGTGTAACGGTCTGGGTTCGTTTCGGAGTCTTTTAGTGCAACTTACTTTGGGTAATTGCTAGGCTGATAGCATAGTCAGGAGGACACCAGGGGTCAATGCACAAGATGAATGTCAGTTTTAGCAGGAGAGGCTGGCTAGATTACAGGCACAATAATCCCACAAAGCAGGCAGTGCAAGGCTGGGCTTAAATAGGAAGTTCAATCAAGGAACAGGGTGGAGCAAACCAGAGAAGCGGGAACTGAAACTAGAGACACTGGGAACTAGGCTTTAGATCAGCACAGGAGCTGTCCAGGAGGCTGCATAGCTCAGTTAGAAGAGCTGCAGCCTGGGATACTGAAGTCCCTGTATTCAAGCCCTGACAGCATGCGGGCCAAATCTGTCAAATGTCTCAAACAGGATAACAGTATAAAAGTCAGGTATAAATACAGGCAAGACAACAAAAAATGAGCAACACAGCCAGGTGCGCAGCCCCACAAAGCCATATTACAACATCATCACCTAAGCACAAATGTAGTACAATGACCCTATGTAACCGACACAAGGACATATCAAAAATATATACAGTATATATATATATATAAAGCCAAGCTGAGAAGATATGTGACTATAGTATATAAATATCATACAATAAAAAGCAGTGTCAAATATTAAATTGATGAGGGATACAATATCATGTACCAATAAATGGTAAAATAAAGTGACTATAACAATTTTTTATTCAAATTAGGAGAAGTGAATAAGATATAATTTTTTCATATATGGTCATTGTGGCACATAAACCAAAAAGGAAAAAAAAAAATTTTTGGTGTTTGACTTCTAATTCAATGAATAAGGCAACCTCCGGCCAACCTTCAATATACAACCTGGAATAAGTAAATGTAAGTAGCAAAAACAAGGACAACAATTAATAAAATAGTACAAAGCAGAAGGATCGCTGACTGCTGAGCTCATACCCATGGAGACAATATATTACATAACAACACATGCACACGTGGACAAAATTGTTGGTACTCCTCATTGAAAGAAAAACCTGCAATGGTCACAGAAATAACTTGAATCTGACAGACTGGAATTTGCCAAACTCCATGTTGACAAGCCACAAAGCTTCTGGGAGAATGTCCTATGGACAGATGAGACAAAAAAAATTCAAAATGTTTGGCAAGGCACATCAGCTCTATGTTCACAGAAGGAAACATGAAGTCTATCTTGAAAAGAACACTGTCCCTACTGTGACACATGGAGGAGGCTCTGTTATGTTCTGGGGCTGCTTTGCTGCATCTGGCACAGGGTGTCTTGAATCTGTGCAGGGTACAATGAAATCTCAAGACTATCAAGGGATTCTAGAGAGAAATGTGCTGCCCAGTGTCAGAAAGCTTGGTCTCAGTCGCAGGTCATGGGTCTTGCAACAGGATAATGACCCAAAACACAGCTAAAAACCCCCAAGAATGGCTAAGAGGAAAACATTGGACTATTCTGAAGTGGCCTTCTATGAGTCCTGACCTAAATCCTATTGGAAGGAGCTGAAACATGGCGTCTGGAAAAGGCACCCTTCACACCCGAGACAACTGGAGCAGTTTTCTCATGAGGAGCGGCCAAAATCCCTGCTGAGAGGTGCAGAAGTCTCATTGACAGTTACAGGAATCGTCTGATTGCAGGGATTGCCTCAAAAGGTTGTGCAACTAAATATTAAGGGAACCCTCATTTCTGTCCAGGCCAGTTTCATGGTGAAGCCTGGTTGGAAAGCAATGTCTGACTTTCATTTGTTCATTTTCATAGAATTTTTATATATTATTACTTTTGTCAGATTCAAGTTATTTCTGTGACCATTGTGGGGTTTTCTTTCATTAAACGAGGGAGGGGAACAACAATTGTGTCCACGTGTGTGTATATAAAAAATATATGAGAAGCTACACAGCGAAATATTGAGAAAAACAAGTCACCAAAATAGAAGACAAATTAAAGGAAAGGAGCGAAACTTACCTTGTCATTTAACCCTTTTGGATAAACCGTGTTGAGGGTGAAAACCCACCGACTTTCCATCTGGGCTAGTTTTTACTGACAACTACCCACCCTAGGTCCTATGGAAATTTGCTCAATGGCATGTACACGAAAAGTTGATGGTTCCGAGTTATGGTAAATCCAAAAGTGTTTCGGGATTGTTTTAAGAGTAGAGATATCCTTGACGTCTCTTGTATTTGAAATTCCCAAGACATGTTCTCAAAGCCTTCGGCAGAACTCTCGTGTAGCCAGACCTACATAAATTATGTCACACGGACATGTGACAAAGTAGACAACTCCAGGAGATTGACAGTTCAAATTATGTCGGATTTGAAAATCCAGGCTATGATCAGAATTCCAGAAGGTTGTAGTCGTATCGATATTGCTACATACAACACAATGCCCGCATGGTTTATAACCTGATTTCGGTCTAAGACCGCCTATAAATTGTTGACCTGAGTCTCCAACAAAGTCACTATGTTCTATCTTCTCAGCTTGGTTATATATATATATATATATTTTTTTTTTGGATATGTCCTTGGTTACATAGGGTCATTGTTTGTACTACATTTGTGCTTAGGTGATGATGTTGTAATATGGCTTTGTGGGGCTGCGCTTGGCTGTGTTGCTCATTTTCTGTTGTCTTGCCCGTATTTATACCTGGCTTTTATGCTGTTATTCTGTTTGAGACATTTGACAGATTTGGCACGCATGTGCAGCTCCGCTCTGTCATAGACACAGTTCTTACCAAGCCGTGCGGTATCTCGGGTTCTCACTGGACCATGTGCAACAGCTTGTCCATCTAGCACATAGCGCTCGTCATCCTGAGATACTTTGCATTAATCTTGCGCATGCGCGGTTGTTTTCCACGGCTTCCATCTTTGCAGTATCAGGTACGCCATAATAGTTTATTTTATGTAACACCTGTTGGTTTTTGGTTCTCATTGGTCACTTTACATTTAAATATCTCTGTGCCCTATGCATCATTGTCCTTGGATGAAGCCTACATGATAGGCGAAACGTGCGTCGGGCGTTTGCGTGGTACAGTGGGTATGTTATTATAGTTAAACCAGTCTATCATGTGCATCCCTATTTGCTGCTTTCTCGGTGGCATTCTGGGTTACATGCTCTGCTTATGACCTGCGTTGTATCCTTTTGTATGGAAGTTGTCTTCTACTATGTATGTATATACCCTTGTGTGGTCAATTTGTTTTCTCTATTAAACATGATACCTGGTATAACTCAAAAAAATGAGGGTATAAATCGAGTGCTCATATTCGAAGAATGAACCCAATAGCACAAGAAAAACTAAAATCTAACTTTTATTAGAATAAAGTAAAAAGTCCAGGTCAAACCAAAGCAGACTTAATAAAAAGTGGTCCCAATAAGAGGAAATGTAAACCTAGGTTAGTAAAGGCCCCATATAAAGGGTAGCTATACATAAAAAACCCAATATGAAGGGACCAAATAGGAAAAAGGGGAGAACCTCAAACCACACAATCCCACTGATCGGCTTAATTAATATGAAAACGCGTTTGTCCAGGATAGACAACATCAAGCGCCTATAGAGAGCACATGTATAGGATGCTATCTGTGATCAGAACTTACTCAGCATCCTCCAAATAACAGACAGTACACATAAAAGGTACAAACCCTCAGATGATCAGAGAGCAAATCCTATATAACTAAGCAGGTGACAGATACATTACTGCCTGCATATACAAGCTGAATAGGACTGAGGCCCATTCATATAGTGAGCGAGGCACTCCTCATTACAGACCCTCAACGCGTTTCCCCCCCATGGCTCCATCAGGAGGGTGATAGTTTTGGATAATATACCAATATAGAATGTGCAGTAACAACTGCAGTTACACACTGAGCAAGGTCTGGTCACACAGAGCATACTTCCCATGTTGTCATTGGGACTGCTATCTATTTGTTTTTTATCGGATACTAATAAATGTATACGCATTTTATTTTTGTGTGGTTTTTTTTTCTGATGTATACTAGGGTTTATTACCCCACACCTTTTCTTATTGGCCTCGTTTGTATTTTGATTATCACCTGTATATCCTGTATACCCTGTATATCCTGTATCACCTGTACACCTGTATACCCTGTATACCTGTATATCCTGTATACCTTATATCACCTGTACACCTGTATATCCTGTATCACCTGTACACCTGTATACCTTGTATCACCTGTATACCCTGTACACCTGTATACCCTGTATACCATATATATCCTGTATACCCTGTATCACTTGTACACCCTTTATCACCTGTATACCTTATATCACCTGTACACCTGTATACCCTGTATATCCTGTATACCTTTTATACCTTATATCACCTGTACACCCTGTATATCCTGTATACCTTTTATACCTTATATCACCTGTACACCTGTATACCCTTTATATCCTGTATCACCTGTATATCCTGTATACCTGTATATCCTGTATCACCTGTATACCCTGTATATCCTATATATCCTGTATACCCTGTATATCCTATATATCCTGTATACCCTGTATCACCTGTACACCCTGTATCACCTGTATACCTTATATCACCTGTATACCCTGTATATCCTATATATCCTGTATACCCTGTATTCCCTGTATATCCTGTATACCCTGTATCACCTGTATACCCTGTATATCCTGTATACCTGTATATCCTATATATCCTGTATATTCTGTATATCCTGTATACTCTGTATATCCTGTATCACCTGTATACCCTGTATATCCTGTATCACCTGTATACCCTGTATCACCTGTACACCTGTATATCCTGTATACCCTGTATCACCTGTACACCTGTATAACCTATATACCCTGTATCACCTGTATACCCTGTATCACCTGTATAACCTATATACCCTGTATCACCTGTATACCTGTATATCCTGTATACCCTATATACCCTGTATCACCTGTATACCCTGTACACCTGTATAACCTATATACCCTGTATCACCTGTATACCCTGTATCACCTGTACACCTGTATATCCTGTATACCCTATATACCCTGTATCACCTGTATGCCCTGTATCACCTGTATGCCCTGTATCACCTGTATCCCCTGTATATTCTGTATACCCTGTATCACCTGTATAACCTATATACCCTGTATCACCTGTATACCCTGTATCACCTGTATCCCCTGTATACCCTGTATCACCTGTACACCTGTATATCCTGTATACCCTATATACCCTGTATCACCTGTATACCCTGTATCCCCTGTATCACCTGTATGCCCTGTATCACCTGTATCCCCTGTATATTCTGTATACCCTGTATCACCTGTATAACCTATATACCCTGTATACCCTGTATCACCTGTATACCCTGTATCACCTGTATCCCCTGTATACCCTGTATCACCTGTACACCTGTATATCCTGTATACCCTATATACCCTTTATCACCTGTATACCCTGTATCACCTGTCGCCTTTTGACTTTGTGTTATTGTTATGAACATTTATTGGTCTTGTAGATTCTGCAGGTTACTTTGACCTCCCTCTTTATAGTGTTTGGATAGTTTTGGGATTACTATAGGGAATGACAGTGAGATAGCAGAGCGTTGTAGACTGATAGGATCTGATATAGGACACTGTGATTGACCTCTTGTCTCTATTTTTGCTGAGAGACATTTCCAAGGATTTTTCCAAGGAGACAGACTCTGGTCTAAAGAAAAGGCGCCTTGACTCTTCTGTAGGTCGCTAACCTGGCCGGACAATGCTCCGGCTCATTCCCTATGGTATATCGTATAAGGGGCGATCATCTCTTCATACAACAACAAAACCATGAATAATGGGGGGCAGTTTAGGAAATAAGAGGTTCTAAGCCTGATCAGAGAGAGATTGCCCCGCCGGACACTCCAGACACTAGGTCAGCCAACAGATAGCTCATCAGCACCCTTGTTCACATGCATGCTCAGCTGAACGGGAAAGGGGAAAAAGCTGATACCCGACCCCTCAGTAACCCTCTCTCTACTCCAGACCCCGCTCTACACCAGACCCCTTTGTCCCCCTCTAGACCCCTCTCTACACCAGACCCCTCTGTCCTCCTCTAGACATCTCTCTCTGCTCCAGACCCCTCAGTCCTCCTCTACACAGCTCTCTCTCTCTACTCCAGAACCTTCTTCCCCCTCTAGACATCTTTCTCTACTCCAGACCCCTCTGTCCTCCCCTAGACATCTCGCTCTACTCCAGAACCTTCTTCCCCCTCTAGACATCTTTCTCTACTCCAGACCCCTCTGTCCTCCCCTAGACATCTTTCTCTACTCCAGACCCCTCTGTCCTCCCCTAGACATCTCTCTCTACTCCAGAACCTTCTTCCCCTTCTAGACATCTTTCTCTACTCCAGACCCCTCTGTCCTCCCCTAGACATCTTTCTCTACTCCAGACCCCTCTGTCCTCCCCTAGACATCTCTCTCTATTCTAGACCCCTCTGATCTCTCCTAGACATCTCTCTCTCTACTTCAGACCCCTCTGTCCTCCTCTAGGGACCTCTCTCTACTCCAGACCCCGCTGTCCTCCTCAAGACATCTCTCCCTCTACTCCAGACCTCTGTCTTCCTCTTGACACTTTTCTCTACTCCAGACCCCTCTGTCCTCCTCTAGACATCTCACTCTATTCTAGACCCCTCTGTCCTCCTCTAGACATCTTTCTCTACACCAGACTCCTCTGTCCTCCTCTAGACATCACGCTCTCTACGCTAGACATCTCTGTCCTCCTCTAGACATCTCTCTCTGCTCCAGACCCCTCAGTCCTCCTCTACACAGCTCTCTCTCTCTACTCCAGAACCTTCTTCCCCCTCTAGACATCTTTCTCTACTCCAGACCCCTCTGTCCTCCCCTAGACATCTTTCTCTACTCCAGACCCCTCTGTCCTCCCCTAGACATCTCTCTCTATTCTAGACCCCTATGATCTCTCCTAGACATCTCTCTCTCTACTTCAGACCCCTCTGTCCTCCTCTAGAGACCTCTCTCTACTCCAGACCCCGCTGTCCTCCTCAAGACATCTCTCCCTCTACTCCAGACCTCTGTCTTCCTCTTGACACTTTTCTCTACTCCAGACCCCTCTGTCCTCCTCTAGACATCTCTCTCTATTCTAGACCCCTCTGTCCTCCTCTAGACATCTTTCTCTACACCAGACCCCTCTGTCCTCCTCTAGACATCACGCTCTCTACGCTAGACACCTCTGTCCTCCTCTAGACATCTCTCTCTGCTCCAGACCCCTCAGTCCTCCTCTACACAGCTCTCTCTCTCTACTCCAGAACCTTCTTCCCCCTCTAGACATCTTTCTCTACTCCAGACCCCTCTGTCCTCCCCTAGACATCTTTCTCTACTCCAGACCCCTCTGTCCTCCCCTAGACATCTCTCTCTATTCTAGACCCCTCTGATCTCTCCTAGACATCTCTCTCTCTACTTCAGACCCCTCTGTCCTCCTCTAGAGACCTCTCTCTACTCCAGACCCCTCTGTCCTCCTCAAGACATCTCTCCCTCTACTCCAGACCTCTGTCTTCCTCTTGACACTTTTCTCTACTCCAGACCCCTCTGTCCTCCCCTAGACATCTTTCTCTACTCCAGACCCCTCTGTCCTCCCCTAGACATCTCTCTCTATTCTACACCCCTCTGATCTCTCCTAGACATCTCTCTCTCTACTTCAGACCCCTCTGTGCTCCTCTAGAGACCTCTCTCTACTCCAGACCCCGCTGTCCTCCTCAAGACATCTCTCCCTCTATTCTAGACCCCTCTGTCCTCCTCTAGACATCTTTCTCTACTCCAGACCCCTCTGTCCTCCTCTAGACATCTCTCTCTCTATTCTAGACCCCTCTGTCCTCCTCTAGACATCTTTCTCTACACCAGACCCATCTGTCCTCCTCTAGACATCACGCTCTCTACGCTAGACACCTCTGTCCTCCTCTAGACATCTCTCTCTATTCCAGACCCCTCTGATCTCTTCTAGACATCTCTCTACACCAGACCCTTCTGCCTCCTATAGACATCTCTCTCTACTCCAGACCCCTCTGTCCTCCTCTTGACACCTTTCTCTACTTCAGACCCCTCTGTCCTCCTCTAGACATCTCTCTCTGCTCCAGACCCCTCTGTCCTCCTCTAGACATCTCTCTCTACTCCAGACCCCTCTGTCCTCCTCTAGACATCACGCTCTCTACGCTAGACCTCTCTGTCCTCCTCTAGACATCTCTCTCTACTTCATACACCTCTGTCCTCCTCTAGACATCTCTCTCTACTCCAGACACCTCTGTCCTCCTCTAGACATCTCTCTCTACACCAGACACCTCTGTCCTCCTCTAGACATCTCCCTCTACTCCAGACCCCTCTGTCCTCCTTTTGACACCTTTCTCTACTTCAGACCCCTCTGTCCTCCTCTAGACATCTCTCTCTACTCCAGAAACCTCTGTCCTCCTCTAGACATCTCTCTACTTCAGACCCCTCTGTGCTCCTCTAGACATCTCTCTCTACTTCATACACCTCTGTCCTCCTCTAGACATCTCTCTCTACTCCAGACACCTCTGTCCTCCTCTAGACATCTCTCTCTACACCAGACCCCTCTGTCCTCCTCTAGACATCTCTCTCTACTCCAGACCCCTCTGTCCTCCTCTAGACATCACGCTCTCTACGCTAGACACCTCTGTCCTCCTCTAGACATCTCTCTCTACTTCAGACCTCTCTGTCCTCCTCTAGACATCTCTCTCTACTTCATACACCTCTGTCCTCCTCTAGACATCTCTCTCTACTCCAGACACCTCTGTCCTCCTCTAGACATCTCTCTCTACACCAGACACCTCTGTCCTCCTCTAGACATCTCCCTCTACTCCAGACCCCTCTGTCCTCCTTTTGACACCTTTCTCTACTTCAGACCCCTCTGTCCTCCTCTAGACATCTCTCTCTACTCCAGAAACCTCTGTCCTCCTCTAGACATCTCTCTACTTCAGACCCCTCTGTGCTCCTCTAGACATCTCTCTCTACTTCATACACCTCTGTCCTCCTCTAGACATCTCTCTCTACTCCAGACACCTCTGTCCTCCTCTAGACATCTCTCTCTACACCAGACACCTCTGTCCTCCTCTAGACATCTCCCTCTACTCCAGACCCCTCTGTCCTCCTCTTGACACCTTTCTCTACTTCAGACCCCTCTGTCCTCCTCTAGACATCTCTCTCTACTCCAGACACCTCTGTCCTCCTCTAAACATCTCTCTCTACTTCATACACCTCTGTCCTCCTCTAGACATCTCTCTCTACTTCAGACCCCTCTGTCCTCCTCTAGACATCTCCCTCTACTCCAGACCCCTCTGTCCTCCTCTTGACACCTTTCTCTACTTCAGACCCCTCTGTCCTCCTCTAGACATCTCTCTCCACTTCAGACCCCTCTGTCCTCCTCTAGACATCTCTCTCTACTTCAGACCCCTCTGTCCTCCTCTAAACATCTCTCTCTATTCCAGACCCCTCTGATCTCTTCTAGACATCTCTCTCTACACCAGACCCCTCTGTCCTCCTGTAGACATTTCCCTCAATACCAGATTCCTCTGTCCTCCTCTAGACATCTCTCGCTATTCTAGACCCCTCTGATCTCTTCTAGACATCTCTCTACACCAGACCCCTCTGCTTCCTCTAGACATCTCTCTCTACTTTAGACCCCACTGTCCTCCTCTAGAGACCTCTCTCTACTCCAGACCCCTCTGTCCTCCTCTAGATATCCCTATATCTACTCCAGAACCCTCTGCCCCCCCCCCCCCCCGGCACCTCCCTCTACTCCAGACCCTTCAGTCTTCCTCCAGACTTCTCTTCCCCCTTCTAGACATGTCTACCTTTCCCCAAGCTTTATCTTTATGACTTCTGACATTAGGGGAGAGCCCATAGACCCACATACACATTAGATATGTGAAAACAGTGGCCCTAACCCAGTGTTGTAACTTTTTCTGGCTCTTTTCCCCTTAGTGTGATATATATTATTATGAGAATTTCTCCTCATCATCCAGTAATGAAAAGCTAGACATATATCTCACGTGGATAAGACGCCATATACAGTACAGTTTAGGGCTGCTGCCTGGCTGCTGGTAATAGATGGCAGTATTTTGCAGATACAAAATGGTGTCTATCTGTATTTTGGGACCCGGCCTGGGGTCTCTCTATATTCTGTGGTCCGGTCTGGGGTCTCTCTATATTCTGTGGTCTGGGGTCTCTCTATATTCTGTGGTCTGGGTCTCTCTATATTCTGTGGTCTGGTCTGAGGTCTCTCTATATTCTGTGGTCTGGTCTGGGGTCTCTCTATATTCTGTGGTCTGAGGTCTCTCTATATTCTGTGGTCTGGGGCCTCTCTATATTCTGTGGTCTGGTCTGGGGTCTCTCTTTGCATTGGGGCCTGATTAGCGGTATTTCTATATTATGTGTTGTGGTCTGTGGTCTCTATATTCTGGATCTGGGGTCTCTCTCTATATTGGGGCCCAGTCTGGGGTCTCTCTCTATATTGGGACCCAGTCTGGGGTCTCTCTCTATATTGGGGCCCAGTCTGGGGTCTCTCTCTATATTGGGGCCCATTCCGGGGTCTCTCTCTATATTGGGGCCTGGTCTGGGGTCTCTCTCTATATTGGGATCCAGTATGGGGTCTCTCACTATATTGGGGCCCAGTCTAGGGTCTCTTTCTATATTGGGGCCCAGTCTAGGGTCTCTCTCTATGTTCGGGCCCAGTCTGGAGTCTCTCTCTATATTCGGGCCCAGTCTGGGGTCTCTCTCTATATTGGGGCCCAGTCAGGGGTCTCTCTCTATATTGGGGCCCAGTCTAGGGTCTCTCTCTATATTGGGGGCCAGTTGGGGGTCTCTATATTGGGGCCCAGCCGGGGGTCCCTCTCTATATTGGGGCCCAGTGGGTGTCTCTTTCTATATTGGGGCCCAGTCTGGGCTCTCTCTCTCTCTATTGGGGCCCAGTCAGGGGTCTTTCTCTATATTGGGGACCAGTTGGGGTCTCTCTCTCTATTGGGGCCCAGTCAGGGGTCTCTCTCTATATTGAGACCCAGTCGGGGGTCTGTCTCTATATTGGGGCCCAGTCTGGGCTCTCTCTCTATATTGGGGCCCATTCCGGGGTCTCTCTCTATATTGGGGTCTAGTCTGGGGTCTCTCTCTATATTGGGGCCCATTCCGGGGTCTCTCTCTATATTGGGGTCTAGTCTGGGATCTCTCTCTATATTGGGGACCAGTTGGGGTCTCTCTCTATATTGGGGCCCAGTCAGGGGTCTCTCTCTATATTGAGACCCAGTCGGGGGTCTCTCTCTATATTGGGACCCATTCTGGGGTCTCTCTCTATATTGGGGTCTAGTCTGGAGTCTCTCTCTATATTGGGGCCCATTCTGGGGTCTCTCTCTATATTGGGGTCTAGTCTGGGGTCTCTCTCTATATTGGGGCCCTTTCCGGGGTCTCTCTCTATATTGGGGTCTAGTCTGGGGTTTCTCTCTATATTGGGGCCCAGTCTGGGGTCTCTCTCTATACTGGGGCCCATTTGGGGGTCTCTATATTGGGGCCCAGCCGGGGGTCCCTCTCTATATTGGGGCCCATTCCGGGGTCTCTTTCTATATTGGGGCCCAGTCCAGGCTCTCTCTCTATATTGGGGCCCAGTCAGGGGTCTCTCTCTATACTGGGGCCCATTTGGGGGTCTCTATATTGGGGCCCAGCCGGGGGTCCCTCTCTATATTGGGGCCCATTCCGGGGTCTCTTTCTATATTGGGGCCCAGTCCGGGCTCTCTCTCTCTATATTGGGGCCCAGTCAGGGGTCTCTCTCTATATTGGGGACCAGTTGGGGGTCTCTCTCTATATTGGGGCCCAGTCTGGGTCTCTCTCTATATTGGGGCCCAGTCTGGGTCTCTCTCTATATTGGGGTCTAGTCTGGGGTCTCCCTCTATATTGGGGCCCAGTCCGGGGTCTCTCTCTATATTGTGGTCTAGTCTGGGGTCTCTCTCTATATTGGGATCCAGTCTGGGGTCTCTCTCTATATTGTGGCCCAGTCTGGGATCTCTCTTTCTATTGGGGCCCAGTCGGGTGTCTCTCTCTATATTGGGGCCCAGTTGGGGGGTCTCTCTCTATACTGGGGCCCAGTCTGGGATCTCTATATTGGGGCCCAGTTGGGGGTCTCTCTCTATACTGGGGCCCAGTCTGGGGTCTCTATACTGGGGCCCAGTTGTGGGTCTCTCTCTATATTGGGGCCCAGTCTGGGGTCTCTCTCTATATTGGGGCCCAGTCCGGGGTCTCTCTCTATATTGTGGCCCAGTCTGGGATCTCTCTTTCTATTGGGGCCCAGTCGGGTGTCTCTCTCTATATTGGGGCCCAGTTGGGGGTCTCTCTCTATACTGGAGCTCAGTCTGGGGTCTCTATACTGGGGCCCAGTTGGGGGTCTCTCTCTATACTGCGGCCCAGTGTTTTTCAGGCTGAACTTCTTATGGTCTGATGTTTGTTGCACTCCTTGATTCCAGGCATGAAGGGGTTAGTGCGGGCGACGGTGGCGATTCCGGGCATAGGTATTTGCTTAGTCTGGACTCTGTCCCTGCTTGCACAATGTGTTTGATCTCGGATTCCCTGGAACCAGCACAAGATATAATGGGTGACCTCCCAGTGACCTCCCCTAATAGCAGGTGGTCCCCATAAACGTACAAGGGGGCGGGCAGAGCAATGTCATGTGACTCCTTGCAGGCCTGCCGATTGGCTGTATATACTGAAGGAGCTGTCACTATTACACACCTTCAACTATCAAAGAGTGGAATGTGCAGTACATCCTGCGCTGCCGAACATTTTCTCCCACCCACTTCTACTTTGACGCCGCCCATTGCCATCCATTTCTCTTTGTGCCCCCACACAGTATAATGCCCCTACAGCCAAACTAAAATGATATGCCCTCACATTATAATGTCCCCCTACATCTGCCCCCACAGTATAATGTCCCCCTATATCTGCCCCACAGTATAATGTCCCCCTCCATCTGCCCCCACAGTATAATGTCCCCCTCCATCTGCCCCAACAGTATAATGTCCCCCTACATCTGCCCCCACAGTATAATGTCCCCCTCCATCTGCCCCCACAGTATAATGTCCCCCTCCATCTGCCCCCACAGTATAATGTCCCCCTACATCTGCCCCCACAGTATAATGTCCCCCTACATCTGCCCTCACATTATAATGTCCCCCTACATCTGCCCCCACAGTATAATGTCCCCCTATATCTGCCCCACAGTATAATGTCCCCCTCCATCTGCCCCCACAGTATAATGTCCCCCTCCATCTGCCCCAACAGTATAATGTCCCCCTACATCTGCCCCCACAGTATAATGTCCCCCTACATCTGCCCCCACAGTATAATGTCCCCCTCCATCTGCCCCCACAGTATAATGTCCCCCTCCATCTGCCCCCACAGTATAATGTCCCCCTACATCTGCCCCCACAGTATAATGTCCCCCTCCATCTGCCCCCACAGTATAATGTCCCCCTCCATCTGCCCCCACAGTATAATGTCCCCCTCCATCTGCCCCAACAGTATAATGTCCCCCTCCATCTGCCCCCACAGTATAATGTCCCCCTACATCTGCCCCAACAGTATAATGTCCCCCTCCATCTGCCCCCACAGTATAATGTCCTCCTCCATCTGCCCCCACAGTATAATGTCCCCCTATATCTGCCCCACAGTATAATGTCCCCCTCCATCTGCCCCCACAGTATAATGTCCCCCTCCATCTGCCCCACAGTATAATGTCCCCCTCCATCTGCCCCAACAGTATAATGTCCCCCTACATCTGCCCCACAGTATAATGTCACCCTCCATCTGCCCCCACAGTATAATGTCTCCCTCCATCTGCCCCAACAGTATAATGTCCCCCTACATCTGCCCCCACAGTATAATGTCCCCCTCCATCTGCCCCAACAGTATAATGTCCCCCTCCATCTGCCCCCACAGTATAATGTCCCCCTCCATCTGCCCCCAAAGTATAATGTCCCCCTATATCTGCCCCACAGTATAATGTCCCCCTCCATCTGCCCCCACAGTATAATGTCCCCCTCCATCTGCCCCACAGTATAATGTCCCCCTACATCTGCCCCCACAGTATAATGTCCCCCTCCATCTGCCCCCACAGTATAATGTCCCCCTCCTTCTGCCCCCACAGTATAATGTCCCCCTCCATCTGCCCCAACAGTATAATGTCCCCCTACATCTGCCCCCACAGTATAATGTCCCCCTCCATCTGCCCCAACAGTATAATGTCCCCCTACATCTGCCCCCACAGTATAATGTCCCCCTCCATCTGCCCCAACAGTATAATGTCCCCCTCCATCTGCCCCCACGGTATAATGTCCCCCTCCATCTGCCCCCACAGTATAATGTCCCCCTACATCTGCCCCACAGTATAATGTCCCCCTCCATCTGCCCCCACAGTATAATGTCCCCCTCCATCTGCCCCAACAGTATAATGTCCCCCTCCATCTGCCCCAACAGTATAATGTCCCCCTACATCTGCCCCCACAGTATAATGTCCCCCTCCATCTGCCCCCACAGTATAATGTCCCCCTCCTTCTGCCCCAACAGTATAATGTCCCCCTACATCTGCCCCCACAGTATAATGTCCCCCTCCATCTGCCCCAACAGTATAATGTCCCCCTACATCTGCCCCCACAGTATAATGTCCCCCTACATCTGCCCCCACAGTATAATGTCCCCCTCCATCTGCCCCCACAGTATAATGTCCCCCTCCATCTGCCCCAACAGTATAATGTCCCCCTACATCTGCCCCCACAGTATAATGTCCCCCTCCATCTGCCCCAACAGTATAATGTCCCCCTACATCTGCCCCCACAGTATAATGTCCCCCTCCATCTGCCCCAACAGTATAATGTCCCCCTCCATCTGCCCCCACGGTATAATGTCCCCCTCCATCTGCCCCCACAGTATGTCCCCCTATATCTGCCCCACAATATAATGTCCCCCTATATCTTCCCCACAGTATAATGTCCCCCTATATCTGCCCCACAGTATAATGTCCCCCTATATCTGCCCCACAGTATAATGTCCCCCTATATCTGCCCCCACAGTATAATGTCCCCTTATATCTGCCCCACAGTATAATGTCCCCCTACATCTGCCCCCACTGTATAATGTCCCCCTATATCTGCTCCACAGTATAATGTCCCCCTCCATCTGCCCCCACAGTATTTCCCCCTATATCTGCCCCACAGTATAATGTCCCCCTATATCTGCCCCACAGTATAATGTCCCCCTATATCTGCCCCACAGTATAATGTCCCCCTCCATCTGCCCCCACAGTATGTCCCCCTATATCTGCCCCACAGTATAATGTCCCCCTATATCTGCCCCACAGTATAATGTCCCCCTATATCTGCCCCACAGTATAATGTCCCCCTCCATCTGCCACCACAGTATGTCCCCCTATATCTGCCCCACAGTATAATGTCCCCTATATCTGCACCACAGTATAATGTCTCCCTATATCTGCCCCACAGTATAATGTCCCCCTCCATCTGCCCCCACAGTATGTTCCCCTATATCTGCCCCACAGTATAAAGTCCCCCTATATCTGCCCCACAGTATAATGTCCCCCTATATCTGCCCCACAGTATAATGTCCCCCTATATCTTCCCCCACAGTATAATGTCCCCCTACATCTGCCCCCACAGTATAATGTCCCCCTATATCTGCCCCACAGTATAATGTCCCCCTATATCTGCCCCACAGTATAATGTCCCCCTCCATCTGCCCCCACAGTATGTCCCCCTATATCTGCCCCACAGTATAATGTCCCCCTATATCTGCCCCACAGTATAATGTCCCCCTATATCTGCCCCACAGTATAATGTCCCCCTCCATCTGCCACCACAGTATGTCCCCCTATATCTGCCCCACAGTATAATGTCCCCTATATCTGCACCACAGTATAATGTCCCCCTATATCTGCCCCCACAGTATAATGCCCCTCTCCATCT
The DNA here is from genome assembly GCA_947044405.1 of Leptodactylus fallax. Classification (NCBI taxonomy): domain Eukaryota; kingdom Metazoa; phylum Chordata; class Amphibia; order Anura; family Leptodactylidae; genus Leptodactylus; species Leptodactylus fallax. Next base: position 192,506 of record CAMRHE010000793.1, on the reverse strand, counting down.
TCCCCCACAGTATAATGTCCCCCTATATCTGCCCCCACAGTATAATGTCCCCTATATCTGCCCCCACAGTATAATGTCCCCCTATATCTGCCCCACAGTATAATGTCCCCCTCCATCTGCCCCCACAGTATGTCCCCCTATATCTGCCCCACAGTATAATGTCCCCCTATATCTGCCCCACAGTATAATGTCCCCCTATATCTGCCCCACAGTATAATGTCCCCCTCCATCTGCCACCACAGTATGTCCCCCTATATCTGCCCCACAGTATAATGTCCCCTATATCTGCACCACAGTATAATGTCCCCCTATATCTGCCCCCACAGTATAATGCCCCCCTCCATCTTCCCCCACAGTATAATGTCCCCCTATATCTGCCCCCACAGTATAATGTCCCCTATATCTGCCCCCACAGTATAATGTCCCCTATATCTGCCCCACAGTATAATGTCCCCTATATCTGCACCACAGTATAATGTCCCCCTATATCTGCCCCCACAGTATAATGCCCCCCTCCATCTTCCCCCACAGTATAATGTCCCCCTATATCTGCCCCCACAGTATAATGTCCCCTATATCTGCCCCCACAGTATAATGTCCCCCTATATCTGTCCCCACAGTATAATGTCCCCCTCCATCTGCCCCCACAGTATAATGTCCCTTTATATCTGCCCCCACAGTATGTCTTTCTATATCTGCCCCCACAGTATAATGTCCCCTTATATCTGCACCACAGTATAATGTCCCCCTATATCTGCCCCCACAGTATAATGCCCCCCTCCATCTTCCCCCACAGTATAATGTCCCCCTATATCTGCCCCCACAGTATAATGTCCCCTATATCTGCCCCCACAGTATAATGTCCCCTATATCTGCCCCCACAGTATAATGTCCCCTATATCTGTCCCCACAGTATAATGTCCCCCTCCATCTGCCCCCACAGTATAATGTCCCTTTATATCTGCCCCCACAGTATGTCTTTCTATATCTGCCCCCACAGTATAATGTCCCCTTATATCTGCCCCACAGTATAATGTCCCCTTCGCCCCTCTCCCTGCTGATCTTCTCTCCTGCCTCTGCTCCCAGGATCATCAGACGCGATGTCAGTGATGTCATCACATCTACCGATACTGGAGCAGAGATAGCGGCGATTCCTTGTATTAAACTCATCTGCATCCTCCTGGTGAAAGACCCGGAATTTGCCGCAATGGCTGTCAGTATTATGGGGTGCTGTGGCTGACAGTATTATGGGGTGCTGTGGCTGTCACTGTTATGGGGTGCTGTGGCTGTCACTATTATGGGGTGCTGTGGCTGTCAGTATTATGGGGTGCTGTGGCTGTCACTGTTATGGGGGTGCTGTGGCTGTCACTGTTATGGGGTGCTGTGGCTGTCACTGTTATGGGGTGCTGTGGCTGTCAGTATTATGGGGTGCTGTGGCTGTCACTGTTATGGGGGTGCTGTGGCTGTCACTGTTATGGGGTGCTGTGGCTGTCACTGTTATGGAGCACTGTGGATGTCACTGTTATGGGTTGCTGTGGCTGTCACTGTTATGGAGCACTGTGGCTGTCACTGTTATGGGTTGCTGTGGCTGTCACTATTATGGGTTGCTGTGGCTGTCACTATTATGGGGTGCTGTGGCTGTCACTGTTATGGGGTGTTGTGGCTGTCACTGTTATGGAGCACTGTGGCTGTCACTGTTATGGGTTGCTGTGGCTGTCACTATTATGGGGTGCTGTGGCTGTCACTATTATGGGGTGCTGTGGCTGTCACTGTTATGGGGTGCTGTGGCTGTCACTGTTATGGAGCACTGTGGCTGTCACTGTTATGGGTTGCTGTGGCTGTCACTATTATGGGGTGCTGTGGCTGTCAGTATTATGGGGTGCTGTGGCTGTCACTGTTATGGGTTGCTGTGGCTGTCACTATTATGGGGTGCTGTGGCTGTCAGTATTATGGGGTGCTGTGGCTGTCAGTATTATGGGGGTGCTGTGGCTGTCACTGTTATGGGGTGCTGTGGCTGTCACTGTTATGGGTTGCTGTGGCTGTCACTATTATGGGGTGCTGTGGCTGTCACTATTATGGGGTGCTGTGGCTGTCAGTATTATGGGGTGCTGTGGCTGTCACTGTTATGGAGCACTGTGGCTGTCACTGTTATGGGTTGCTGTGGCTGTCACTATTATGGGTTGCTGTGGCTGTCACTATTATGGGGTGCTGTGGCTGTCACTGTTATGGGGTGCTGTGGCTGTCAGTATTATGGGGGTGCTGTGGCTGTCACTGTTATGGGGTGCTGTGGCTGTCACTGTTATGGGTTGCTGTGGCTGTCACTATTATGGGGTGCTGTGGCTGTCACTATTATGGGGTGCTGTGGCTGTCAGTATTATGGGGTGCTGTGGCTGTCACTGTTATGGAGCACTGTGGCTGTCACTGTTATGGGTTGCTGTGGCTGTCACTATTATGGGGTGCTGTGGCTGTCACTATTATGGGGTGCTGTGGCTGTCACTGTTATGGGGTGCTGTGGCTGTCAGTATTATGGGGGTGCTGTGGCTGTCAGTATTATGGGGGTGCTGTGGCTGTCACTGTTATGGAGCACTGTGGCTGTCACTGTTATGGGGCGCTGTTGCTGTCACTGTTATGGGTTGCTGTGGCTGTCAGTATTATGGGGTGCTGTGGCTGTCACTGTTATGGAGCACTGTGGCTGTCACTGTTATGGGGTGCTGTTGCTGTCACTATTATGGGGTGCTGTGGCTGTCAGTATTATGGGGGTGCTGTGGCTGTCACTGTTATGCAGCACTGTGGCTGTCACTGTTATGGGTTGCTGTGGCTGTCACTGTTATGGGTTGCTGTGGCTGTCAGTATTATGGGGTGCTGTGGCTGTCACTATTATGGGGTGCTGTGGCTGTCACTGTTATGGGGTGCTGTGGCTGTCACTATTATGGGGTGCTGTGGCTGTCACTGTTATGGGTTGCTGTGGCTGTCACTGTTATGGGGTGCTGTGGCTGTCACTGTTATGGGTTGCTGTGGCTGTCACTGTTATGGGTTGCTGTGGCTGTCACTGTTATGGGGTGCTGTGGCTGTCACTGTTATGGGTTGCTGTGGCTGTCACTATTATGGGGTGCTGTGGCTGTCAGTATTATGGGGTGCTGTGGCTGTCAGTATTATGGGGTGCTGTGGCTGTCAGTATTATGGGGGTGCTGTGGCTGTCAGTATTATGGGGGTGCTGTGGCTGTCACTGTTATGCAGCACTGTGGCTGTCACTGTTATGGAGCACTGTGGCTGTCACTGTTATGGGTTGCTGTGGCTGTCACTATTATGGGGTGCTGTGGCTGTCACTATTATGGGGTGCTGTGGCTGTCACTGTTATGGGGTGCTGTGGCTGTCACTGTTATGGAGCACTGTGGCTGTCACTGTTATGGGTTGCTGTGGCTGTCACTATTATGGGGTGCTGTGGCTGTCAGTATTATGGGGTGCTGTGGCTGTCACTGTTATGGGTTGCTGTGGCTGTCACTATTATGGGGTGCTGTGGCTGTCAGTATTATGGGGTGCTGTGGCTGTCAGTATTATGGGGGTGCTGTGGCTGTCACTGTTATGGGTTGCTGTGGCTGTCACTATTATGGGGTGCTGTGGCTGTCACTATTATGGGGTGCTGTGGCTGTCAGTATTATGGGGTGCTGTGGCTGTCACTGTTATGGAGCACTGTGGCTGTCACTGTTATGGGTTGCTGTGGCTGTCACTATTATGGGGTGCTGTGGCTGTCACTATTATGGGGTGCTGTGGCTGTCACTGTTATGGGGTGCTGTGGCTGTCAGTATTATGGGGTGCTGTGGCTGTCAGTATTATGGGGGTGCTGTGGCTGTCACTGTTATGGAGCACTGTGGCTGTCACTGTTATGGGGCGCTGTTGCTGTCACTGTTATGGGTTGCTGTGGCTGTCAGTATTATGGGGTGCTGTGGCTGTCACTGTTATGGAGCACTGTGGCTGTCACTGTTATGGGGTGCTGTTGCTGTCACTATTATGGGGTGCTGTGGCTGTCAGTATTATGGGGGTGCTGTGGCTGTCACTGTTATGCAGCACTGTGGCTGTCACTGTTATGGGTTGCTGTGGCTGTCACTGTTATGGGTTGCTGTGGCTGTCAGTATTATGGGGTGCTGTGGCTGTCACTATTATGGGGTGCTGTGGCTGTCAGTATTATGGGGTGCTGTGGCTGTCACTATTATGGGGTGCTGTGGCTGTCACTGTTATGGGGTGCTGTGGCTGTCACTATTATGGGGTGCTGTGGCTGTCACTGTTATGGGTTGCTGTGGCTGTCACTGTTATGGGTTGCTGTGGCTGTCACTGTTATGGGGTGCTGTGGCTGTCACTGTTATGGGTTGCTGTGGCTGTCACTGTTATGGGTTGCTGTGGCTGTCACTGTTATGGGGTGCTGTGGCTGTCACTGTTATGGGTTGCTGTGGCTGTCACTATTATGGGGTGCTGTGGCTGTCAGTATTATGGGGTGCTGTGGCTGTCAGTATTATGGGGTGCTGTGGCTGTCAGTATTATGGGGGTGCTGTGGCTGTCAGTATTATGGGGGTGCTGTGGCTGTCACTGTTATGCAGCACTGTGGCTTTCACTGTTATGGAGCACTGTGGCTGTCACTGTTATGGGTTGCTGTGGCTGTCACTATTATGGGGTGCTGTGGCTGTCACTGTTATGGAGCACTGTGGCTGTCACTGTTATGGAGCACTGTGGCTGTCACTGTTATGGGTTGCTGTGGCTGTCACTATTATGGGGTGCTGTGGCTGTCAGTATTATGGGGTGCTGTGGCTGTCAGTATTATGGGGGTGCTGTGGCTGTCACTGTTATGCAGCACTGTGGCTGTCACTGTTATGGGTTGCTGTGGCTGTCACTGTTATGGGTTGCTGTGGCTGTCACTGTTATGGGGTGCTGTGGCTGTCACTGTTATGGAGCACTGTGGCTGTCACTGTTATGGGGTGCTGTGGCTGTCACTGTTATGGGGTGCTGTGGCTGTCACTGTTATGGAGCACTGTGGCTGTCACTGTTATGGGGCGCTGTTGCTGTCACTGTTATGGGTTGCTGTGGCTGTCACTATTATGGGGTGCTGTGGCTGTCACTGTTATGGGGTACCAGGGCTGTATATTAAGACAAGTGTATAAGGAGGTACTCCGACATCACAAATAGGCACTACTGGTAAACTAGGCTAATAAAAGGCGCAGCTGCGAAAAATATGGCCAAACAAGTAGCAGAGGAAGAAGTTCCCCCAGAGCTGCAGTTCACATTGTGCAGCAGGTCTATTGCATCACGGCTGCAGATCTCTGCACAAACACAGCAGATCAATCAGACTCCGGTCAGGGACAACCCTTAAGCAATCAGGTGCCCCCCATCACATAAATACCCCGGAGCGGGGCAAAGTCTCAGAGTGTGTTCAGGCCAGAGAGGCTGCACGCACCTCCAGAGCTGGACATCATGATTCTCCTGTACATGGTCGCACTGTTGACACTCTATGGATTGGGCCACAGCCAGGAACAGACGTAAGTCACATCATCTGCAGTCCCATGTAAACTGTATCTGACAACCTGATCACAGTCCTTGTAAGAACTGGTGGGTTTGTTACAATGTATCAGTCTGGAGCCCAGAAGGTTTATCTCATAGAGGAATGTTAGGACTGGATTTAATTGTAACAAACCCTCAGCTGTGATGGAAGATTCTCGGCCCCTGCATGTAACTAACAAATCTCTCCATTCTGTCAGCAAGTAGAGCCCTGAGGCACAACATGTACCAGCAGGCTGCAGGTCTTATTGGGATTGACCCTGTGTCTGGTTTCTCTCCCACTGTACAGCACTGACTCCCTTCACGTACAATCAGTGTCTGTGGGTCCATGTACAGATATCTGACCAATATCTGTGCAATCTTTTCTATAGCACCTTTAATGAATGTGTGTAACGTGTCTGGACATAAATGTAATCTAGACTGACTATTATACAGTGAGGTGACGCTGCAGAATAATAGCACTGGCTCTAGGAGCGTGTGACGTGTGTGTGTGTGCGTGTGCGACGCCGTGCGTGTGTGACGCCGTGCTTGTGTGTGTGTGTGTGTGTGACGCCGTGCGTGTGTGTGTGCGTGTGCGACGCCGTGCGTGTGTGAGGCCGTGCTTGTGTGTGACGCCGTCCGTGTGTGTGTGACGCCGTGCGTGCGTGTGTGTGTGTGACGCCGTGCGTGCGTGTGTGTGTGAGCCCGTGCGTGCGTGTGTGTGTGTGAGCGCCGTGCGTGCGTGTGTGTGACCCCCGTGCGTGCGTGTGTGTGACGCCGTGCGTGCGTGTGTGTGTGTGTGCGCCCGTGCGTGCGTGTGTGTGTGTGGCCGTGCGTGCGTGTGTGTGTGTGCCGCCCGTGCGTGTGTGTGTGTGTGCGCCCGTGCGTGTGTGTGTGTGTGTGCGCCGTGCGTGTGTGTGTGACGCCGTGCGTGTGTGTGTGACGCCGTGCGTGTGTGTGTGTCGCCGTGCGTGTGTGTGCGCGCCGTGCGTGTGTGTGACGCCCGTGCGTGTGTGTGCCGCCGTGCGCGTGTGTGTGTGTGTCGCCGCGCGTGTGTGTGTGTCCCCCCGCGCGTGTGTGTGACGCGCGCGTGTGTGTGTGTGTGCGCGCGCGTGTGTGTGTGTGACGCGCGCGCGTGTGTGTGTGTGGCCGCGCGCGTGTGTGTGTGTGTGCGCGCGCGTGTGTGTGTGTGTGCGCCGCGCGTGTGTGTGTGTGACGCCGCGCGTGTGTGTGTGTGAGGCCGCGCGTGTGTGTGTGTGACGCCGCGCGTGTGTGTGTGTGACGCCGCGCGTGTGTGTGTGTGTGACGCCGCGCGTGTGTGTGTGTGTGAGCGCGCGCGTGTGTGTGTGTGTGAGCCGCGCGTGTGTGTGTGTGTGTGCGCGCGCGCGTGTGTGTGTGTGTGACGCGCGCGTGTGTGTGTGTGCGCGCGCGTGTGTGTGTGCGCCGCGCGTGTGTGTGTGTGTGTGAGGCCGTGTGTGTGTGTGTGACGCCGTGCGTGTGTGTGTGTGTGAGCGCCGTGCGTGTGTGTGTGACGCCGTGTGTGTGTGTGTGTGCGCGCCGTGCGTGTGTGCGACGCCGTGCGTGCGTGTGACGCCCGTGCGTGCGTGTGACGCCGTGCGTGTGTGACACCGTGCGTGCGTGACGCCGTGCGTGCGTGTGTGTGTGACGCCGTGCGTGCGTGTGTGTGACGCTGTGCGTGATGCGACGTGTTTGGACATAAATGTAATATAGACTCTGATTATTATACAGTGAGGTGACACCGCAATATAATAGCACTGGCTCTAGGGAGCGTGTGTGTGCGTGCCTCGCTGTGTAGTGTGCGCGCGTGCCTCGCTGTGTAGTGTGTGCGCGCGTGCCTCGCTGTGTAGTGTGCGCGCGTGCCTCGCTGTGTAGTGTGCGCGCGTGCCTCGCTGTGTAGTGTGCGCGCGTGCCTCGCTGTGTAGTGTGCGCGCGTGCCTCGCTGTGTGCGCGCGCGCGTGCCTCGCTGTGTAGCGCGCGCGCGCGTGCCTCGCTGTGTAGCGCGCGCGCGTGCCTCGCTGTGTAGCGCGCGCGCGTGCCTCGCTGTGTAGCGCGCGCGCGTGCCTCGCTGTGGCGCGGCACTAGTAGCAGTATCAGGCCCTGTTCACATGGTGTTCTCTGGCAGTGACTCAGCTGATTCGGAGGCCGCGGCCGGAGACTCCGCACTCCTGAGACACAACCCTGATACCCCGCACCGTGACCCCGGGGCAGATGTCGCCTCCAATTCCTCTTTACTTTCCAATGTGTGTACAGGTTGTATCTACTTGTATGTACGGCACGGACTGTTTTACACTCCAGGGGTCGAGCGTCTTCTGCTGCAGTGTGTGGGTTACTCCAAAAGGGGCCACACAAACCTGGGGCGGGCCCTGTGAGAACGTGCTCCTGTAAGACGCCTATAGATTCCCCCGTCTGGTGGAGGAGGGGTAACTATAGGGCTCTGCCATGTGGGAGCGCTGTCCAGTCTGCAGCCAGCTCTGCCATCGTGTGTGGTGTTGTCATTAGATGATTTGCAGACTTTCTGCCACAGCTGAGGGTTTGTTACAGTATCTTTGCAGTCAGTCCCCTCTGAGGACCCCTGTCCTGTGTTTCAGGTACCTGGTGATGGGCCCCCGGATGTGGCGAGTGGGCGCCGAGGAGGCGGTGCTTGTTCAGGGCTTTGGACAAGTCGAGAATTTCCCGGTTAGAATTTCGTTGCTCAGTTACCCCGACAAGAAGACAAAATTCTCCTTCCAGCACCTGGAACTGACACAAGCGAACAACTACCAGGGGCTGGTGAGCCTGAAGGTGAGGGGGCGCTGGGGGACGTGACCGCCATGATGTCACAGGCACGCCGCAGGTCATGTGACTCTGGTGACTCTTCTTCTAGATCGAGCCTAAGGATTTCCCCCGTCAGGAGGGTGCCGCGCAGTACGTCTACCTGGAGGCCCAGTCCAAGGCCTTCACCAAGGAGGAGCGCATCCCGGTCACACATCGCAACGGATTCCTCTTCATCCAGACCGATAAACCTGTCTACACCCCGGACCAGTCCGGTAACGTTCTCACTGCAGTGTCCTCGCTTTATGGCTGCTGCAGAGGCATGGGGAGGGGGGAGCGAACACGTCCAAGTAGGCCCCCAGCTCAGGTATACCAGTACTATGACTATACGCTGTGACCCCTCCTCTGTTATATTCTCGCATTACCTAGTGGCCATGTCATGTAACTGCAGCCTGGTCCTATATACATATATACGTGACAAGGCTGGAATTACATGGAGCGGGCAGTGTGACCGGACGCCACGGCCTCTTGTATCGGAGGGGTGGGGGGGGGGGGGTCACTGATCTTATTAGATCTATCTACGCCCGAGAGCACCTTCATGACATGAATTCTATTCTGGCCCCTATATAAATAATCCCTTATGTATATAATGTCCCCTAATGAGCCCTTATGTCAACATTCCTCCCCTATAGCCATAAGGCCCCCCATGATACTATTATCAGGCCCCCAGCGTTGTACTCCCCGCCTGCGATCCTATGAAGGACGTCTGCGTCTCTTGCTGTGATGTCATTGCAGCGGCCATCTTGTAGGCCTGCGGTGACTTGGATCACATCATAGATCTGCAGGATACATTCCCTGGAGACGCTGATTCTAGTCAGGGTGGGCCCCTCACAGTCAGGGGGCCCGGGGCCCCTCTACTTACACCTCTGGGCTCCTGTGCGATGTGCCAATCACTGACCAGACTGAGCGTCCGAATATAAGTGATGGAATTAATCGTATCAGAGAAGGGGGCGGTACCCGCAGGTCCCCAGGGGGGGGGGGGGGGGGGCGGTACCCGCAGGTCCCCGGGGGGGGGGGGGCAATGGGGGCGGTACCCGCAGGTCCTGGGGGGGGGATGGGGCGGTACCCGCAGGTCCTGGGGGGGGGGCGATGGGGCGGTACCCGCAGGTCCTGGGGGGGGGGCGATGGGGGCGGTACCCGCAGGTCCTGGGGGGGGGGTGATGGGGCGGTACCCACAGGTCCCGGGGGGGGGGAGTGGGGCGGTACCCGCAGGTCCCGGGGGCGTGGGGGCGATGGGGCGGTACCCGCAGGTCCCGGGGGGCGTGGGGGCGATGGGGCGGTACCCGCAGGTCCTGGGGGGGGCAATGGGGCGGTACCCGCAGGTCCCGGGGGGGTGGGGGCGATGGGGCGGTACCCGCAGGTCCCGGGGGGGGGCGATGGGGGCGGTACCCGCAGGTCCCGGGGGGGGGCGATGGGGCGGTACCCGCAGGTCCCGGGGGGGGGCGATGGGGGCGGTACCCGCAGGTCCCGGGGGGGGCGATGGGGCGGTACCCGCAGGTCCCGGGGGGGGCGATGGGGCGGTACCCGCAGGTCCCGGGGGGGGCGATGGGGGCGGTACCCGCAGGTCCCGGGGGGGGGCGATGGGGGCGGTACCCGCAGGTCCCGGGGGGGTGGGGGCGATGGGGCGGTACCCGCAGGGCTACATCTCTCCTGTATGATTTGGAGCTCATCTTTGTCTTCACAGTGAAGCTTCGCATCTACTCCATGGACGAAGAACTGAGACCGGCGCGGAGAGAGGTCACCGTCACCTTCACAGTGAGTGATGGCGGACACAGAGGGCGCAACATCCACTGAACTGTAGGAAATGTGGGGCGGGGGCAGAGGTCCATGTGGTGCTGCCCCCTAGGGATGGGGCATATAAATATTTTTTGTCTCTGTATCAGGACCCGGAGGAGGTGAAGATGGACGTCGTTACCCAGCAGGACGCCACTGGCATAATCTCCTTCCCTGACTTCAAGATTCCAGCCAATCCCAGGTAAGTGATCTTGTCCTGTCTCCAGCGGGGGCAGGGATCTCGGGTCGGGGCTGGTCACTGCCATCTTGGTTTCTCAGACCAGTTCCCATTACAGAATAAGCAGTAATGTCTCCTGTGAGAGCCTTAAAGGGCCAGCGCAGCCTATAGCATCACTACTGGAGAGCAAGAAGTTCTGCAGCCATCTTTGCTTGGTGTCAGTACTGACGGGGTCCTGTTCACACATGTGCTGCTTTGTGTTGTAACGAACCATGCAGCTGTGTCAGCACATCCGGGGTCCCCATCACTGACCACAAGCGGAGATCTCTAGAATGTGATTTTTCCTGTTTGTTCTCCTCAGATTTGGGATGTGGAAGGTTCAAGCCGCCTACAGAGCAGATTACACGACCGCTACAACCGCCGCGTTTGAAGTGAAGGAATACGGTAATGACGTTATAACATGTTTGTGTCCGGGTGGAGGAGCGGACGCGGCTCATGGCACGTTATAACGTAATGTCTCCGCTCTGCCGCAGTATTGCCCCGATTCTTCGTCACCATAGAACCAAAACAGAACTTCATCTCCTACGAGACATTCAAGGAATTCACAATCACAGTAAAGGCAAAGTAAGTGACCCCCCCCCGAGCATGATGGGAGTAACTACAACTCTCACTGTACCCTGAGTAGTAACAGCTACAGAACCACAACTGTACCACTATATAGTGTAATATGAACAAAGGCAAACATAGGATCATAAGTCACCACTAGAGGGAGCTCACTACATACAGATTATACAGCCACCACTAGGGGGAGCTCACTACATATAGATTATACAGTCACCACTAGGGGGAGCTCACTATATACAGATTATACAGCCACCACTAGAGGGAGCTCACTACATACAGATTATACAGTCACCACTAGGAGGAGCTCACTACATACAGATTATACAGTCACCACTAGGAGGAGCTCACTACATACAGATTATACAGCCACCACTAGGGGGAGCTCACTAAATACACATTATACAGTCACCACTAGGGGGAGCTCACTACATACAGATTATACAGTCACCACTAGGAGGAGCTCACTACATACAGATTATACAGCCACCACTAGGGGGAGCTCACTACATACACATTATACAGTCACCACTAGGAGGAGCTCACTACATACAGATTATACAGTCGCCACTAGGAGGAGCTCACTACATACAGTCACCACTAGGGGGAGCTCACTACATACAGATTATACAGTCACCACTAGAGGGAGCTCACTACATACACATTATACAGTCGCCACTAGGAGGAGCTCACTACACACAGATTATACAGTCACCACTAGGGGGAGTTCACTACATACAGATTATACAGTCACCACTAGGAGGAGCTCACTGCATACAGATTATACAGTCACCACTAGAGGGAGCTCACTACATACAGATTATACAGTCACCACTAGGGGGAGCTCACTACATACAGATTATACAGTACCACTAGAGGGAGCTCACTACATACACATTATACAGTCGCCACTAGGAGGAGCTCACTACACACAGATTATACAGTCACCACTAGGGGGAGTTCACTACATACAGATTATACAGTCACCACTAGGAGGAGCTCACTACATACAGATTATACAGTCACCACTAGGGGGAGCTCGCTACATACAGATTATACAGTCACCACTAGGGGGAGTTCACTACATACAGATTATACAGTCACCACTAGGAGGAGCTCACTGCATACAGATTATACAGTCACCACTAGAGGGAGCTCACTACATACAGATTATACAGTCACCACTAGAGGGAGCTCACTACATACAGATTATACAGTCACCACTAGAGGGAGCACACTACATACAGATTATACAGTCACCACTAGAGGGAGCTCACTACATACAGATTATACAGCTACCACTAGGAGGAGCTCACTACGATGCCTGTAGTTGGTATTTCTCTCCTTGGCGTAGAATATCATTGTCTTGAATTTTTACTATCTTGAGCATTAACCCTTGATGGTGATATCGCTGACTGCTGAGGTGGATGTTTCTTTCCTTGTAATCTATAGATAAGATAATGTATGGAGGATTCTATATTGGCACAAGCCCCGCCTCCTGTCACATGACTTCCTAATATCTTGCTGCTTCTCTGCCCTTGTGCTATAATTTACATCACTTTATATGGTGTATTTTCCAGTTCCTTGTTGTGTATTGAGCCGTAGCGCTCGCATGTCTCATACTCCAGTTACACCTAGAGCTGCATCGCTGTAATTTATTATGTAGGTAAAGCCTAGAATGTGATGTATCACAGCTGTAGGTTATTACATCATTGTGGGCCAGTGCTGAGTGATGGCTATGTAGATACGCAGTACCGCTCATGTCCATCACTGATACAATGTGTCTGACTATCCATGTGATATGAGCGGTACCACCGGCTGTCATTAGATACAGAGTGACAGACACACAGTCCACGGTACCTCAAGTCTACATACACATTATAGTCACCACTAGGAGGAGCTCACTACACACAGATTATACAGTCACCACTAGGGGGAGTTCACTACATACAGATTATACAGTCAGCACTAGGGGGAGCTCACTACATACAGATTATACAGCCACCACTAGAGGGAGCTCAATATATACAGATTATACAGTCACCACTAGGGGGAGCTCACTACATACAGATTATACAGTCACCACTAGGGGGAGCTCACTACATACAGATTATACAGCCACCACTAGAGGAAGCTCACTGCATACAGATTATACAGTCACCACTAGGGGGAGCTCAGTACACACACATTATACAGTCACCACTAGGGGGAGTTCACTACATACAGATTATACAGTCAGCACTAGGGGGAGCTCACTACATACAGATTATACAGTCACCACTAGGGGGAGCTCACTACATACAGATTATACAGCCACCACTAGAAGGAGCTCACTACATACAGATTATACAGTCACCACTAGGGGGAGCTCAGTACACACAGATTATACAGTCATCACTAGAGGGAGCTCAGTACATACAGATTATACAGTCATCACTAGAGGGAGCTCACTACATACAGATTATACAGTCACCACTAGAGGGAGCTCACTACATACAGATTATACAGTCACCACTAGAGGGAGCTCACTACATACAGATTATACAGTCACCACTAGGGGGAGCTCACTACATACAGATTATACAGTCACCACTAGAGGGAGCTCAGTACATACAGATTATACAGTCACCACTAGGAGGAGCTCACTACATAGATTATACAGCCACCACTAGAGGGAGCTCACTACATACAGATTATACAGTCACCACTAGGGGGAGCTCACTACATACAGATTATACAGCCACCACTAGGGGGAGCTCACTACATACACATTATACAGTCACCACTAGGAGGAGCTCACTACACACAGATTATACAGTCACCACTAGGGGGAGTTCACTAGAGACATCAGTGTCATTGACTCAGTAATAAATCAGTATATAGAGAGCTCCTCCAATAAGTAGAGAATTCCGCATGCACTTGACCGTTACAAACTTGGACCCACATAGGAAGTGCACTTGAACGGAGTTCTCTCCATAAAGGCCACGCCCACTTTTGCCCGTACATTTAAAATTTGGTTGGTACCAAGAAGTGTCATGACTGTCCCAAGCTCTTCCTTTCATGCAGTTTATACCGCCATATCCTGCATAGTGAGGTAGGTTATTAGACGTCTCACTGACTGGACTCTCACTGATATTTACAGTTATTATTATGCCAAGAAGGTGGAGCAGGCGAGAGTTTTCATCCGCTATGGATTAATAGAACGGGGTGAGAGAAGGATGATGCCAAAATCCATTGAATTGCAGATGGTAAGGTGGCCCCCTCCCTCCCCGCCAGGCCCCTCACCATGGGGTGTGTACAATGGCAGGAATTCTCTTGTTGTACTTTGTAGATGTCCAATGGAGAAGCCGTGTTCCAGTTTAATGCTCAGCGGGCGGTACAGGAGCTCAGATACTCACAGCTGGAAGAACTGGATGGCTCCTACCTGTATATAACAGCCACTGTGGAGGAGACGGCAGGTAAGTACACTCAGGCTCAATGTGTATTACTGGGAGAGACTCTTCCACCTAAGTGGACTAGGAACAGACTGGTAGCTAAGAATGAATCGCCGGGGGCAGGAAGTCCTCTCCATCCTACCCCTAATCCTGCGCCCTCCATCTTGTCGTATTCTCAGGTGCTCAGTCTGAAGAGAGCGAGAACTCAGATGTCAAATTTGTTATAAGCCCATACACCCTAAAACTGATCGGGACCCCCCTGTATGTGAAGCCAACGCTGCCCTACTATGTGAAGGTGAAGACTATACAATAACTCAGAGAACCCAGGCCCAAAGCCTAAGGCTGCACTACTACAAGATTCTGTTGGCAACGTGCAGGACATGGCCATCGATGTGAGGGTTGGGTTAGACGAGGTCTCCATCAGATGCCTGGTCTCTCAGTAGTGCAGCCTCAGGACTTAGGCCTGGATCTCGAAGTGATGTGATGGTCCTCTCGGCCTCCATCACTACTAATGTCCCTCATGTCTGATCAGGTCCAGGTGAAGGACACGTTGGACAACGCAGTGTCCGGTATTCAGCTGACGCTCACTGGAGAGATGGTACGAGATGGTGGAGAAATCCACCCCCTAGAAGAGCAGCGCTCGCTGGTCCAGCAGACTGACAGCAGGGGGATCGCCGTGTTTGTGGTCAACATCCCAGCCGCTGTAACTGCTCTGGATTTCAAGGTGAGCGGTGACATCGCCTGCTCGTGCCGCCGTCGCCTGCTGAGGACCATTATAATGGCGTCCTGCTTACTCCTAGGTAACGACCTCTGACCACAGCCTGCCCGACGCAAACCAGGCCAGCGCCTCGTACACCGCCACCGCCTACAAGTCACCCACAAAGAGCTACCTGTACATCAACTGGGCCCGGGAGAGCGAAGCCCTGCAGGTCGGAGACTTCCTGAATGTCCAGGTGGTGCCCAGTAGCCCGTACCTGGCCAAACTGACCCATTATAGCTACCTGGTGAGTGCTGTAGTACATGAGGGGGTGGGGGTTGTAGTCTGGGGTTAGAGGGTATTTGGTATCCTGTGTATATGCCTCCCCCCCCCCCCCCCATATAACTTTTCGGCCTCTCTTCAGATCATTTCTAGGGGTAAGATTGTGACCTTTGATACGGTGCGGAGGGTTCACGAGTCGACTTCCCAGCATCTGAACATCCAGGTCACGTCCGCCATGGTGCCCTCCATCCGCCTCCTTGTCTATTACATCATCACCGGAGACACCAGCGCCGAGATTGTGGCCGACTCCATCTGGGTGGACGTCAGAGAGAAGTGCGTCAATAATCAGAAGGTGAGAAGTGGGGGAGCCAAAAGGTCATATACCAACAGCTCTTGGGGTCATGGGGTCAGGGATGATGGGAGTGATACATCTGTGTGTGATATAAGGAGATTAGATTGTGACCTGGGCGCTGGCCTGCGGGGGGGTCCTGTGTGGGTCCTGGGTGCTGGTCGGCGGGGGGTCCTGGGCACTGGTCGGCGGGGGTCCTGGGCGGGCACTGTGCAGTCACTCGGTGCTGATATCTTGGCTCCTCCTCATCAGGTGCAGCTGTCGACCACAGGGAGAGAGTTCAAGCCCAAAGCGTCGGTGCCACTGACCGTCCAGGCGCTGACCGGCTCCATCATCGGCTTGTCTGCTGTGGACATCTCCGTCTATGACGTCACCAAAAAGAAGCAGAGACCGATGGACAGAGTAAGAGCAGAGACAAATCTTCACCCACCTGAGGATTTGGTGGACCTGGACAGATCCTAATGAGTCTCACAGCTGAGGGTTTGTTACATTGTATTCAGCTCAGATAAATGTGTTGGGTATGTTCACATCTGTGCTCGTGGATTATGTTTCCCCCTCCAATTCTGCTTTAAAAATGCAAAGAAGTCCTGCAAGAAGGAAACGAGGCGGCCCCCGTGCTAGTCTGTTTAGTCTATGGGGGGTCTATTTATAATCTGTGGGGTCTGCAGGTGATCGCTTCTTAAATGGATTAGGTTTCTGTTTCTTGCGTCCCCATGGTAACAGAAAGCCGAACCATAGTGTGAACCTAGCGTTACCTGCACTGCTACACTGTAACAAACCCTCACAGATAAAATGTTTACATCAGAGTTCTGCGTCACTGATACATAGTAACAAGCCCTCAGCTGTGAGCTGTCTCTGGCCTGTTCATCTTGTGATGTTCTCACTGACAGGTTCTCCGGAGGATCGAGGAGAGCGATCTCGGCTGCGGCGCTGGAGCGGGGAAGGACAACGTGGACGTGTTTGAACTGGCCGGACTGACCTTCATTACTAACGCCAACATCCGGGCATCACAGAAGACAGGTAGCGGAGACTAGGGGTTGTAGTATCCCAAACCTACAGGAGCACGTCAAGTAATGCTCAGGAATCGCCTTGTTCTCCCCTTAATGTCTGCAGCTCACATGCAGCTCTATGGTCTCCATGGTTACAGACTACAGGACCCCTGTGTAGTCAGACCCTGCTGTCATGGAGACGATGGTCATTAATTCTATTGGAAAGTTGGGTCCTTAACTGCAAGTTCCTGGGGAGCGTGTATGAGAGGTGCAAGGGAAGGCGGAGCCATGACTGGCAGCCAATCAGAATCCTGCTCTGAAAAAAAGCAGCTACTGGATTGGCTGCCATTGATGCCCAGTCATTAACTCCTTATGCACAATTTAATATTTCACTTTCAGATCTCACGTGTAATGAAATATTAAGGAGCAAACGTTCCGTAAACCTGGAAGACGAGCTCAAAAAAGTAGGTAAGTGGCGCCCCCTGTGCCGGTACAAGAGAAGGTAAGATGTAGCCACACCCCCTCTGTACACCGGCCACACACAGCAGTGAATGATCCCCACAAATATCCAGTGATGGGGACGAGCGGCCGCCACGTAACTAGGATGCCGCTTATCCAATCACAGCTACAGAGCATGGCTCGGTCCATGAGGAAGCTGCAGTAGGGGGTGAATCGTTCTCTATAGACGCCATGTCTGTGGCCCCTGTGACCCCGCCCCCTGTGTGACTGCTCTTCCTCAGCCAGCAAAACCTCCAACAAGCGGCTGCAGCAGTGCTGCATGGACGGGGGTGCCGCCTACAAGGAGGACCGCCAGTGCGAAGCGGGAGTCAACCGGGTCAAGAAGAGGCGAGCGCAGCCGTGTGTAGATGCCTTCAAGACGTGCTGCGAGATCGTCAAGTCACTGGTTGCTGACCTCTCCCAAAAAAACCTCGACATGGGCCGAAAATGTGAGTATTCACAGGAGGGGTTACCATAGTGCCCTGAGACTGTGGGGTGATCAGTCCAGTCATGGCTGCGCGGAGGCGGAGCTATAACATCATGTGACGTCTCTTCTCTTAGACGTCAAGGCGGTTCTCGATTTGGATGAGCCAGAAGTTCGCAGTTACTTTCCAGAGAGTTGGTTGTGGGAGGAGCTCGCCATTTCCGACAGGTGACTGCCATATTGTTGTCACTGCGGCACTATTGTGAGGCGCCGCCCACATCCACGTGATAAGTCCTTCTCGCTTTTTCTTCCTAGACGAGGCTTCAAGGAAACTGTTCTGAAACTTCCAGACTCCCTGACCACATGGGAGATTCAGGGGATTGGCATGTCCGACAAAGGTGCGTTACCGATAGTGGGCCTATAAATAGTAACTGAACAGCACCCCCTAGTGGTCAGCAAGGTAAACTGTAATGCAGCGGGGCTGCCCCTGGTGGTGGTTACGGTACGGGAGACGGCGGGGCTGCCCCCTGGCGGTGGTTACGGTACGGGAGACGGCGGGGCTGCCCCCTGGCGGTGGTTACGGTACGGGAGACGGCGGGGCTGCCCCCTGGCGGTGGTTACGGTACGGGAGACGGCGGGGCTGCCCCCTGGCGGTGGTTACGGTACGGGGAGACGGCGGGGCTGCCCCCTGGCGGTGGTTACGGTACGGGAGACGGCGGGGCTGCCCCCTGGCGGTGGTTACGGTACGGGAGACGGCGGCACCTTCTCCAATCTCTGACTCGGGCTCTTGCAGGTATTTGTGTGGCTGATCCGGTGCAGATCACGGCCTTTAAGGACTTGTTCATAGACGTGCAGCTGCCGTACTCTGTGGTCCGAGGGGAACAGGTGGAGATCCAAGTCACCGTCTACAACTACAAGAACTACAGGGTTAAGGTAAGTCTGCTGTCATGGGAGTTACATCGGCTTCCAGGAAAGTTGGGTGTCACAGAAAACTGCCAATTATGTAGGGAGATTGTATTATGGGCCATCTGGCTGTCACCCAGCTTTTCCATTATAACATCCGCCCCCTCACTGCTGTCTACTCTCAGGGCTGCGTCCGTGTGTCCGTGGGCAAAGAATTCTGTCAGGTGGGCGAACCAAAAAGCGACCAGCGCCGTGTACTGAAGGGCTGCAGCGAGGAGTTCCTGCCGGTGGTCCCCAAATCCTTCACATACAACCTCCTGCCCCTGGAGCTGGGCCTGCACCCCATCACCTTCACCCTGGAGGTCCCCTTCAACAAGGAGATAGTGGTGAAACCGCTGCGAGTGGTGGTGAGTGAGGAGCGGGTCCGGGCTAGGCGGAGGGGCCCTTTAGCTGCCGCCTTCTGACCTGCTCACCTTCTGCTCTCTTCCAGTCCGAGGGCATTAAGATGGAGCAGAGCGACGGATTTACGCTGGATCCGCAGGGCCTCCGCGGTATGTGCTGTCACGCAGTCCCATGTAAATGTCATCCCTCGCCATTATCAGTGTCAGTGACTGTGTCTAGAGGCTGAAAACCTGTCCTGACCTAGTCCTGCTAACACAGCTGAAGGTTTGCTGGCTGCATCCAGTCTGAAGAATCCTCCATGAGTCAGATCCTAATGTCTCTCCAGTCCTGATGGTTTGTTACAATGTATCAGCCTGTACCTGCGAGGATCACACACAGTATAACAGGAGTGGCAGCTGTGTGAGCAGGACCAGGCTAGGACAGGCCATTCACCATACCTCCCGACTGTCAAAGAACAGAAAGGGGGACATAATATGCGGTGCGCTATGCGTGCTGTGGCAAATCTAGCTCCACGCACTTCCCTGACTCCACCCATTCTCATCCATCTTTGTGCCCCCACACAGTATAATACTCCTACAGGCACCCATTATATACCCCATATTATAATGTATAAATTCTCTCACCTGGTGCCCCAGTTTACTGTCGGAAACTAGAGGGGGATATTAAACCGTGGGGGTAGTTGGAGGGGGACATGTGCCCCCCTCCCAGCTACTCCTACCGATTACTGTCCTGCTCCAGTTGCCCCCAGTTTAATGTCTCTGTCCAGTGACCCCCACCCCCCCCCCCCCAATCTGCTGCTCCCCCTCCTGCTCTCAGTCTTGGCGTGTTCTGGGAGCTGCAGGCGCAATGAGTGACATCATCACATCATATCTACAGCTCCCGGGGCCGGAGCACACGGGGGGCACAGTGGTGACGAGGGAGCTGTCTGCGGACGGCTCTTGCTTCATTCACCATTATACTCAGCTCCTCTGTTTTTTCCGGATGCAGAAGAGTTGAAACTGGGACAGGAGCCGGAATCTGGGACTGTCCCGCTGAATCTGGGTGGGTTGGGAGGTATGCATTCACTGACTGTAGGCTGAGATCTCCATAGTAACCACACTGGCGCTGTGTGGTGGCGCTGCCCTCGCCATACAAATTGTCAGCTCCTCGGCCCTCACTGATCTGTTCACTTCAGGTGTGACAAAGAGGCAGCAGGATCTACAGTACAAGATCCCGGCCAACATCGTGCCCAAATCCAGGATCACCCGCATCTTCTCTATTAACGGTAAGTGATGATTCCTGGGGTGGAACTACAAGTCCCAGAGTTCACTGCAAAACAGACTCCTTCCTCACAGGGAAGCTAAACTCCCATGCTGCAGTATGTGCTCTGAGGCACAGCCTTGTGGGCCGTGTTCAGACTGGGGAGGAGGACAGAGGGGTCTGGGAGAGGAGATGTGGTGGCGCGGCTCTGGAGGGGGGTGGCGGCGCGGTTCTGTGCACGGCTCTGGAGGGGGGTGGCGGCGCGGTTCTGTGCGCGGCTCTGGAGGGCGTGGCGGCGCGGCTCTGGAGGGCGTGGCGGCGCGGTTCTGTGCGCGGTTCTGTGCGCGGCTCTGGAGGGGGGTGGCGGCGCGGTTCTGTGCGCGGCTCTGGAGGGGGGTGGCGGCGCGGTTCTGTGCGCGGCTCTGGAGGGGGGGTGGCGGCGCGGCTCTGTGCGCGGCTCTGGAGGGGGGGGTGGCGGCGCGGCTCTGTGCGCGGCTTTGGAGGGGGGTGGCGGCGCGGCTCTGGAGGGGGTGGCGGCGCGGCTCTGGAGGGGGGTGGCGGCGGCGCGGCTCTGTGCGCGGCTCTGGAGGGGGGTGGCGGCGGCGCGGCTCTGTGCGCGGCTCTGGAGGGGGGTGGCGGCGCGGTTCTGTGCGCGGCTCTGGAGGGGGGTGGCGGCGCGGTTCTGTGCGCGGCTCTGGAGGGGGGTGGCGGCGCGGTTCTGTGCGCGGCTCTGGAGGGGGGTGGCGGCGCGGCTCTGGAGGGGGGTGGCGGCGCGGCTCTGTGCGCGGCTCTGGAGGGGGGGTGGCGGCGCGGCTCTGTGCGCGGCTCTGGAGGGGGGGTGGCGGCGCGGCTCTGTGCGCGGCTCTGGAGGGGGGTGGCGGCGCGGCTCTGCGCGCGGCTCTGGAGGGGGGGGGGGGGGGCGGCGCGGCTCTGTGCGCGGCTTTGGAGGGGGGTGGCGGCGCGGCTCTGGAGGGGGGTGGCGGCGCGGCTCTGGAGGGGGGTGGCGGCGCGGCTCTGGAGGGGGGTGGCGGCGCGGCTCTGTGCGCGGCTCTGGAGGGGGGTGGCGGCGCGGCTCTGTGCGCGGCTCTGGAGGGGGGTGGCGGCGCGGCTCTGTGCGCGGCTCTGGAGGGCGTGGCGGCGCGGTTCTGTGCGCGGCTCTGGAGGGGGTGGCGGCGCGGCTCTGGAGGGGGGTGGCGGCGCGGCTCTGTGCGCGGCTCTGTGCGCGGCTCTGGAGGGGGGTGGCGGCGCGGCTCTGTGCGCGGCTCTGTGCGCGGCTCTGGAGGGGGGTGGCGGCGCGGCTCTGTGCGCGGCTCTGGAGGGGGGTGGCGGCGCGGCTCTGTGCGCGGCTCTGGAGGGGGGTGGCGGCGCGGTTCTGTGCGCGGCTCTGGAGGTGAACATGTTTCTGCTGTGTAATCCCAGGGAACATTCTGGGCGAGGTGATTGAGGCGGTCCTTAATGAGCACGGGGTGAAGTACCTGGTCAGCATCCCCAAGGGCAGCGCTGAGATGGAGCTGGCACGTGTGGCGCCCATATTCTACGTCTATCACTACCTGGAGACCAAACAGCAGTGGAAACTTCTGGGTGACAACATCTTCGCCTCTCAGCTGGACATGAAGAAAAAGCTAAAAGAAGGTAACACCCCCCATCCCCGCCACGCTCCCTTCACCCACCATGTGTGCCCAATTCCTGGGCAGGGTCACCCCCTAACTGTTCCTTTCTCGTAGGTGTGACCAGCATCCTATCATTCCGAAACCGAGATTACTCCTACAGTCTATGGAGGGACGGTGACCCCAGCACCTGGTACGTAGAGGGGCATAAAGGGTTACAGGTACAGCACCATAACACTGCTGCATCTGCTCATTCTCAGCTTGCTGGTTCATGAACAGAAGGCCAGAATGACAGTGAAGACTGACACTTATGCAGAGCAGTAGGACGGACTAAATGTGGTTGACCGCTCTGCAGGGTAAGCTGAGTGCCAATGTGATGCGGTCACTCAGCATGTGGGTTGTTCCTCTGCAGGATGACGGCCTTTGCTCTGCAGATCTTTGGCGATGTTCAGCAGTACGTGCCGATCGAGCAGATGTCCGTGTGTAATTCCCTCCTGTGGCTGGTAGAAAAATGTCAGTCCAGAGATGGCTCCTTCCAGGAGAAGTCCTCCACCCAACCCGTAAAGATACAGGTGAGGTTCTCGTACACGCACTCCCTGCTGTATAGCGGTGTGTTCTGCTGCTGCAGTGCCGCTCCTTAGTGGTAGTTTATTCCCTGGTGCAGATGCAGTGGTGACATCCAGCCAGTAGGTGGTGGTGGTCTTGAGGAAAATCTCAGAACATGTGGTCATGAAGTGGGCATGGCCTGTAAGATTATATAAGAAGCGGTGTCCTGTCCTGTGGTTCAGTGACCACATTGTTGGGGGTGTACGAGTCCATCATGGCAGAAACTGGTGGAAACGATGGCTCAGATCTACTCCAGCACCTAACATGGCACAGGACTACAACTAACCCTCTGGGAAGCAGAGATGAGCAGTACTCCGTACTGCTGCTCCCTGGGCCTGGTGAAATCACTGGCTGCCCAAGAAGGGGTTATTCATGGTCGTCATAGGGCCACGATTAACCCCTTGAGTGCAGGGACACCTTCAGTAGGAGGAGTCCCTGCACTCTGGCACACGGTGCCCTGTCCTGTACCACACTGAGATGCATCTTTGGGTTCTGTGCCAA
This sequence comes from Leptodactylus fallax, assembly GCA_947044405.1. Lineage (NCBI taxonomy): Eukaryota > Metazoa > Chordata > Amphibia > Anura > Leptodactylidae > Leptodactylus > Leptodactylus fallax. Next base: position 169,648 of record CAMRHE010000793.1, on the reverse strand, counting down.
AAAGGGTTACTAGATGTCATTGGGGTCACTCAGTTCATCGGCCTATCACAGGGGTTTGGTCGGCACACCGACTTATATTAAAAAAAAAAAAAAATCAAAGATGAGGTCCTCGCAGTGTCGGCAATAATTGTAAGGTAGAGGCCCCCTATAATAGTCACATAGCACAAGCTATAACATAGGGGTGCTCTCATACATACGTTTACTGCTATTTGTCTTGATACATCTGAACTCTCCATTACATGTAAGTACATGTGTACCCCACAATTACTGGTAACTGTATATGACTGGGGGCAGTGTGAGGTAACACCTGTAGGGGGCGACACACTATGTACCTGGATGCTGCATCCCCGGTGTGAAAGATCCTCAGTGCGTCAACACCGCTGTGGCTACCCCTGAGTCTTCTTTCATATAAAAACCACACTCACCGCCAATGAATGTCGGGTTCACCAGATAAATACAAGACAAGCTTTCTAAACTTTATGTATTTATTAACCCCTAAATGGGTCGGTATTAACATCTAACATATACAGTTCAGAACAGATATGCAGATATATGCAAGCATTAACAGTTACTAGTTACAAGATACAGTGCAAATAAAATAAAAGGGATAAAGGTGAAATAATTACTTTACCACACATGTCCTTGATGTGGTTCTGTAGTCCAACACTCACACATGCTCTGGTATGTGTGAGTCACCAGTGGAGGCTTCTTGGCATTAACTCCTAGCATGTGGCATCACAGTATTCCAGCCTGCATGCTCTCATCACAGTCTCTCAGCATTAGTCCAGTAATCTCTTCACAAAAATCTCCTCATGGTGTTCTCTTGTAGTCCCAACAGAATCTCAGCACAGTCTCTTTAGCATAATCTCCTCATGGTCTGTCTGTAACAACTCTGTAGTCTGTGATGGTCTCAACCCAATCTCCATAGCATAATCTCTCTCCACAGACCTCTTACCTCATCTTATATACCCTTTATGCCACCTCCCAGAATGAGGTCACCGGCAACAGCAAGTCTGATGGATTAATGCACTCAAGTCCAGATTCTTTGTATTGAGCTGAGACCAAGTGAAATGATACAATGTTATCAGCCATATCTGATCTATCAGTGCAGACTGGACAATGCAGGTTTCTTGGATCACTCAGGGCTGTGTATGCATACAATGGAGCCCTGCTGGGATTGATACAAAGCCCTATTGTTACAAGGTTACCCTACTGATAACATACAACTAGGCTTATAGCTGTGCACATTATGAGTAAATGGAACTAGAGAGAAATACGCTACCCAGAGACCAAAATACAGCTCTGAATTATAGCCATATTTAAGCAGAATCATCACGCCCGGCCGCCGGGTCTTTCACTTTCCTGATTAGTTTCAGCCAGTAACAGCAAATCCCCAGCCAGTAACTAATGGGTGTCACACTGAGCCCAACGTGACAGCGCTGGTGCCCGGGGACTGGCTGTGGCTATAGCCGCACCTGGGTACACAGTGTCACCACCCGAAACGAAACACCCTTAGGCCCAGACGTGGCATTCACTGACCTATACACTAAGAATGAATTGGCTAGGACATATATATTATATATATACTGTCTGTGTATAGGTGCGTGCTTCTCTCCACACCTGCAGATAGTGTAGTCCTGTGCATGACAATGTACTCACTCCATGTGCCCCATATTAAAGGGAGTCTGTCATTAGACCTGCTGGAATAGCCTTTAGAGAGCCTGTTCTATCCCTTCCTTCCTTCAGCTTTTCTCCGAGGCTGCTTTTGAAATAAATACTTTATTCTTATATGGTAATTGTGTGCAGGGGCGGCGTTCCCCCCCGACAGTCCAGGGCCGTGTTACAGCGCAGGCAGGGGCGGCGTTCCCCCCGACAGTCCAGGGCCGTGTTACAGCGCAGGCAGGGGCGGCGTTCCCCCCGACAGTCCAGGGCCGTGTTACAGCGCAGGCAGGGGCGGCGTTCCCCCCGACAGTCCAGGGCCGTGTTACAGCGCAGGCAGGGGCGGCGTTCTCCCCTCCCCCTCCTCTATCACTGTAGCAGTGGGGTCCTTGTGCTCTAATGATGAGCTCCGCCTCTGGGCTTTCCTCACCCCCTCTCATTGGTGGCTGGGGGCGGGGGAGGAGCATCCTATACCTCAGCTCTAGCAGAGCACTGAAGGGGGCGCTCCCTCTTCATTTAATACCTGAAGGTCCCGTGCAGGCTGCTGTGCCAGCAAAAATATGCCACACATGCCAACAGTGGCAGGGGTCGGCAATCCCTGGCACATCATGTGATGTCAACCAGCCAATGAACTGTAGTAACCCCGTTCTGGTGCACAGAGCCCCGGGATGTACCACATTGTGCTCTGTGCGGGGATTCCTTCTTCTACTGGGGCAACATGAAAACACAAAGTGCCAAATGGTGAAATATTATTGGGGTAAATACCCAAAGGAGAAGAGTAGAGAGAAGCGCACAACTGCCTGTATGTGCTTATACACATGTCAAGTGGGTGGGATCCTGGAGAGCAGTCACACCTTCAGTTACATCGTCATGTGTAACATAATTGTCATGTCTCTAAGATGTTAATAGGCTTTTATATTGGGCTCGCTCTTCAGAGGTATAAAGACGCATAACAGAAGAATCTTGCATTGGTTACAATACACACTTGATGGTTTAGAGTTGTCAGAAACATCTTAGACGTACAGCGCTATATAGCGTAGCTCAGCGGCTGGCTCTGACAGCGGAGGTGCGCATCACATGTCAGGCTCGTGGGTCCCCACTGCGCATGCGCGGCTTCACGTGCTGTCAGCCACTGACGTGATATGTGAGCGCCATCAGCGCAAGCGCCACTAAGGAACGTATTCTGTATTAGGGAAGGAAATGGGGATCAGATATGATCTAAACAGTGTCATGCTAAGATCTATCACTGGGACCAAAGCTGGATACAAGATGGCGGCTGGGGTGAAGGCGAATGTGCATATAATACACACACACACACGATAAATACGATACACAATGTAAGAGAAAAGCTAGAAGATAAAAATTTCTTATCCTTTAAACAATGTTTGAGATTTTATAAGTGACGTTGTCTGATAAGGGAGTATGGTTGGGTTGGGACCCTTATGAGGACCTGGAGGGGAGGAAAGAACTAGAGCAATAACAATACTAAATGTCTCCCCATAGGATGAGTAAAACCTCCTGTTATATGACACAGACTCGGCGACCGCTGCGAGGTTCTAGAATGTTCTAATGTGTTCTGAGGCTTCATTTAGACCTGTTGGTGTCTCGGAATCCAGTTTATATATCCAGATCTATATCTAGAATGATCGATTCCCCCTCCCCTCTTCTTTACAAGGTCTGACTTGTTGTGATGGTCAATGGGAGCCGGATCCACCGGAGTTATATGGAGACTCGGGGCGGAACTGATGGGAGCAGCATGGCGGGATATGTCTGCTGTATCCACTGCTTATAAACCAGGGCACGGGCATCGAGATTGTGAACACCTATAAGTACCTGAGTGTGCTCCTTAATAATAAGCTGGACTGGGCAGATCATATGGAGGCCCTCTACCTGCTTAGGAAGCTGAGAGCCTTTGGAATCCGGGGGGCACTTCTTAGGACTTTCTTCAACTCGGTAGTGGCATCAGCCATCTTCTTTGGAGTGGCCTGCTGGGGGAGCAGTATATCATCCAGGGATAGGAATAGACTGGACAAGCTGATTAGAAGGGCCAGCTCTGTCCTGGGGAGCCCACTGGACCCAGTGCAGGTGGTGGGTGACAGAAGGATACTGTCCGTGGTGAGCTCCATGCAGAAGAAGAAGTCCCATCCCATGCATGAGACTGTGATCGCGCTGAGCAGTACTGTCAGTGACCGACTGCTCCACCCTAGGTGTGAGAAGGAGCGCTATCGGAAGTCTTTCCTCCCCACCGCGGTTAGGCTGTATAACCAACACCGACCTAAGCGGAGATCACTCCATACACGCCCCACTTTTCAGTGTTTTGTTTTTTTTGTTTTTTTTTTTTAATTTTTACAAAAGTTTAAAATATCCAATAAATTTCGTTCCACTTCACGATTGTGTCCCACTTGTTGATTCTTCACCAAAAAATTTAAATTTTCTATCCTTATGTTTGAAGCCTGAAATGTGGCAAAAGGTTGAAAAGTTCAAGGGGGCGAATACTTTCGCAAGGCACTGTATCTGTCTTGGTTTGGGCAGAAGGCTGAGCCTTTATATAGGTTAAATCTTTTCATGGACTTGTTCCGTTTGGGAGTCGCTTCTGGTCGCAGATTTGCTCCTATTCCTATTTTGTTGCCTCTTCTGTTCTTCTACTGGGGGTCCCTGCACTCAGTGGGTTAATCACGATTCTGACAAGACCACATTTAACCCTTACTTGGCCAATCGGTGATCTATCACATAGGTGGAAGCTGTGAATGTAGGAGGCCGGGGGAGCAGCGCCCATCCTGGGGTGTAGTGGACGTTCTTTAGGGCCACTGCACATTCGGGAGTATTATATTCGGATGGAAAGAAATCTTGGGACAGAATTGACCAAACCTGCAAGGAAAGGCGAGGGGTTAATGCGGGGGTTGTTGCAGTGTGGCCGGCTTCGGATGGGCGCGTTTGAACCGTATCTGGCTGCGTATCCCAGACCAGAGACTGAACAGGGGCCAGGACTGTGAGCACTATAGTGATCTGTGATCCCAGGATTCCCTGCACACATGATGTACATCAGGCCTGTGAGTGGGAGCAGCACAGCACACTACTATAGGGGGCGCTCTCACCTCTTCTCTCACTGACCCTCTGCTGTATTTTTAGGGCACCATCCCCCAAGAAGCTTCTGAGAAGACCCTATACCTAACCGCATACGTGGTCATCGGGATCCAAAAGACTTTAGACATGTGTCCACTCCAAGTAAGTACACCGCTACGCTATATGTATTACATATATTACATAGTATGCGCTACATGTACACACTATTTATACATACACCTAGATGTATGTGTGGTGGGGGTATATAATATACTACTATATACTGGACACCCTGTATCCCCCTCTCCACGAGGCAGGTGCAGATCCTATTAACCCTTTCTCTTCTGTAGCAAGTACAGAACTCTCTGAACCGCGCTGTAGATTATCTGTCCCGGAACGTGGCTAACGCCCAGAGCACCTTCTCGCTGGCGGTCACCGCCTATGCCCTGGCCATATCCGAGGCCACTCTGCAGAGTAAACATTCCACGGTGGCAAAGCTAAAGGGAGAAGCCTTCACTAAAGGAGCAGGTAAGTGTGGGGGCCATGAGGGGGCGCTCTGGGGGTTAGCACTCTGCTGCGTGGCGGGGGGTTGCACCATGAGGGGGCGCTCTGGGGGGGTAGCACACTGCTGCGTGGCGGGGGGTTGCACCATGAGGGGGCGCTCTGGGGGGGGTAGCACTCTGCTGCGTGGCGGGGGGTTGCACCATGAGGGGGCGCTCTGGGGGGTAGCATTCTGCTGCGTGGCGGGGGGTTGCACCATGAGGGGGCGCTCTGGGGGGGTAGCACTCTGCTGCGTGGCGGGGGGTTGCACCATGAGGGGGCGCTCTGCTGCCTGTACCTGATCTCCGCTTGCTGAGGTAAATACGACCTGACCTATTAATTCTCCAAGCTGAGGGGCTGTTACAATGTGTCAGTCTGGGATACACTGTAACAGCCCCTCAGCTGAGAGCAGGACCAGGTGTGCAGGAGTCTTATAGCCAGCAGAGCTCTTGGTTGTCTTGTTGTGCACTGTTTTGGGCCCCTGGTGTGACCCCTGGACGCCGGGTTACAGGACGGTTCTGTTCCGTGTTGCAGGTTACCCTCCAGTTTACCGATACTGGAGAGATACACTGAAGAAATTTGACAGCACTGAGCCGAGCGCGGAGACGGCAAAAATGGTGGAAACGACGTCGTACGCTCTACTGACCATCCTGACAACCGGCGACAACGAGTACGCTAAACCTGTGGTGCGCTGGCTGAAGGAGCAGCAACGATATGGCGGCGGATTCTTCTCCACCCAGGTGACCGCACTGTATGAGGCGCTGCCCCGGACCCCAATGCCCCCCACACTGGGGTCACGAGCTTTTAACCCTTCTGCTTCCAGGACACAATCATTGCAATCAAAGTGCTGACAGAAGTCGCCATCTTGGAGGAGAAGCTGAACCTCGACATGGACGTGAAGGTGTCGTACAGGAAAGCCGGCGACTTCCAGAGTTACCACCTGACCGAGGCGCAGCCCTTTGCCAGACCTGTAGAGGTGAGCACTATATACGGGTTGTTCTCCAGTCACATCCAGAGCTGCAGGCACTGTCCTGCTCTTAGATTAGGTCTTATGCCATGATGGAGCGTCCCTGCCTGTACAGCTGATGGCGGTGACCGCCATCATGGAGCGTCCCTACCTGTACAGCTGATGGTGGGGCGGTGACCGCCATCATGGAGCGTCCCTACCTGTACAGCTGATGGTGGGGCGGTGACTGCCATGATGGAGCGTCCCTACCTGTACAGCTGATGGCGGGGGAGGCGGTGACTGCCATGATGGAGCGTCCCTACCTGTACAGCTGATGGCGGTGACTGCCAAGATGGAGCGTCCCTACCTGTACAGCTGATGGCGGTGACCGCCATGATGGAGCGTCCCTACCTGTACAGCTGATGGCGGTGACCGCCATGATGGAGCGTCCCTACCTGTACAGCTGATGGCGGTGACCGCCATGATGGAGCGTCCCTACCTGTACAGCTGATGGCGGTGACCGCCATCATGGAGCGTCCCTACCTGTACAGCTGATGGCGGGGGAGGCGGTGACTGCCATGATGGAGCGTCCCCACCTGTACAGCTGATGGCGGTGACCGCCATGATGGAGCGTCCCTACCTGTACAGCTGATGGCGGTGACCGCCATGATGGAGCGTCCCTACCTGTACAGCTGATGGCGGTGACCGCCATGATGGAGCGCCCCTACCTGTACAGCTGATGGCGGTGACCGCCATGATGGAGCGCCCCTACCTGTACAGCTGATGGCGGTGACCGCCATGATGGAGCGCCCCTACCTGTACAGCTGATGGCGGTGACCGCCATGATGGAGCGCCCCTACCTGTACAGCTGATGGCGGTGACCGCCATGATGGAGCGCCCCTACCTGTACAGCTGATGGCGGTGACCGCCATGATGGAGCGCCCCTACCTGTACAGCTGATGGCGGTGACCGCCATGATGGAGCGCCCCTACCTGTACAGCTGATGGTGGGGCGGTGACCGCCATCATGGAGCGTCCCTACCTGTACAGCTGATGGTGGGACGGTGACTGCCATGATGGAGCGTCCCTACCTGTACAGCTGATGGCGGGGGAGGCGGTGACTGCCATGATGGAGCGTCCCTACCTGTACAGCTGATGGCGGTGACTGCCAAGATGGAGCGTCCCTACCTGTACAGCTGATGGCGGTGACCGCCATGATGGAGCGTCCCTACCTGTACAGCTGATGGCGGTGACCGCCATGATGGAGCGTCCCTACCTGTACAGCTGATGGCGGTGACCGCCATCATGGAGCGTCCCTACCTGTACAGCTGATGGCGGGGGAGGCGGTGACTGCCATGATGGAGCGTCCCCACCTGTACAGCTGATGGCGGTGACCGCCATGATGGAGCGTCCCCACCTGTACAGCTGATGGCAGTGACCGCCATGATGGAGCGTCCCTACCTGTACAGCTGATGGCGGTGACCGCCATGATGGAGCGTCCCTACCTGTACAGCTGATGGCGGTGACCGCCATGATGGAGCGCCCCTACCTGTACAGCTGATGGCGGTGACCGCCATGATGGAGCGCCCCTACCTGTACAGCTGATGGCGGTGACCGCCATGATGGAGCGCCCCTACCTGTACAGCTGATGGCGGTGACCGCCATGATGGAGCGCCCCTACCTGTACAGCTGATGGCGGTGACCGCCATGATGGAGCGCCCCTACCTGTACAGCTGATGGCGGTGACCGCCATGATGGAGCGCCCCTACCTGTACAGCTGATGGCGGTGACCGCCATGATGGAGCGCCCCTACCTGTACAGCTGATGGCGGTGACCGCCATGATGGAGCGTCCCTACCTGTACAGCTGATGGCGGTGACCGCCATGATGGAGCGTCCCTACCTGTACAGCTGATGGCGGTGACCGCCATGATGGAGCGCCCCTACCTGTACAGCTGATGGCGGGGGGAGGCGGTGACCGCCATGATGGAGCGCCCCTACCTGTACAGCTGATGGCGGTGACCGCCATGATGGAGCGCCCCTACCTGTACAGCTGATGGCGGTGACCGCCATGATGGAGCGCCCCTACCTGTACAGCTGATGGCGGTGACCGCCATGATGGAGCGTCCCTACCTGTACAGCTGATGGCGGTGACCGCCATGATGGAGCGCCCCTACCTGTACAGCTGATGGCGGTGACCGCCATGATGGAGCGCCCCTACCTGTACAGCTGATGGCGGTGACCGCCATGATGGAGCGCCCCTACCTGTACAGCTGATGGCGGTGACCGCCATGATGGAGCGCCCCTACCTGTACAGCTGATGGCGGTGACCGCCATGATGGAGCGCCCCTACCTGTACAGCTGATGGCGGTGACCGCCATGATGGAGCGTCCCTACCTGTACAGCTGATGGCGGGGGCGGTGTACTTCTTTGTACTTCATCATACATATCTTTTATTTCCAGGTTCCAGTCTTAGACGATCTGACGATCAGTACGAGGAGCGCCAGAGGGATCGCCACAGGAAGCGTACGTACACAACTACTTATGACATCATCGTACCCTCTGTCCATGATGGTGGCAGGGAGGGAAAGTACTGAGCCTTGTGGTGGAAGGGAGATCTGGGATCCAGAGCTGTAACGTCTCCTACAGCTCTGCGCTAGGCGTGACACACTGTAACGTATCCTTCAGCACTACTACCTGACATTATTGTCTTGTAGGTTCGCACCGTGTATCACATCATGAGTCCGCCACAGGAGAACTGCAAATTTGAGCTCCGCATTCAGAAGAAGGAACAGCCATGTAATGTATCGCCCTACATATGTGACGTTCACACCCGTAATTGTCTAGAATATTCTATCCCTGCAGTGCCTCTCTTAGCCTATGGGGGGTGCCATATCCATGTTGTATATTACTGTATCTTAGCACTGGCAGGAAGCAGAGCTTGACTGTGGAGGATTAGAAAGCTGCTGCACTGTAAAGCAAGGCTTTGATGGGTTTGTACTAATAACGTTCATCTTTCTTGTCACCATTTAGCACAGGCAGGAGCGTCCATATTTGATGATGACACATCGCAGATGCTGCTCCTAGAGGCCTGCGCCAGGTATGGCCCCTGTACACACACGAATCCTGTGGCCTCTGATCTCATAAGTGCTAGTGCTACTGGGTTCAAAGGTGGGAGGCGGCCCCGCCTAGTGGTCGGGGGTAATTATTGGTAGGGGGCGGCCCCGCCTAGTGGTCGGGGGTAATTATTGGTAGGGGGCGGCCCCGCCTAGTGGTCGGTAGGTAATTATTGGTAGGGGGCGGCCCCGCCTAGTGGTCGGGGGTAATTATTGGTAGGGGGCGGCCCCGCCTAGTGGTCGGTAGGTAATTATTGGTAGGGGGCGGCCCCGCCTAGTGGTCGGTAGGTAATTATTGGTAGGGGGCGGCCCCGCCTAGTGGTCGGGGGGTAATTAGTAGTAGGGGGCGGCCCCGCCTAGTGGTCGGTAGGTAATTATTGGTAGGGGGCGGCCCCGCCTAGTGGTCGGTAGGTAATTATTGGTAGGGGGTGGCCTCGCCTAGTGGTCGGGGGTAATTATTGGTAGGGGGCGGCTCCGCCTAGTGGTCGGTAGGTAATTATTGGTAGGGGGGCGGCCCCGCCTAGTGGTCGGTAGGTAATTATTGGTAGGGGGCGGCCCCGCCTAGTGGTCGGGGGTGATTATTGGTAGGGGGCGGCCCCGCCTAGTGGTCAGGGTAATTAGTGGTAGGGGGCGGCCCCGCCTAGTGGTCAGGGTAATTAGTGGTAGGGGGCGGCCCCGCCTAGTGGTCGGTAGGTAATTATTGGTAGGGGGCGGCCCCGCCTAGTGGTCGGTAGGTAATTATTGGTAGGGGGCGGCCCCGCCTAGTGGTCGGTAGGTAATTATTGGTAGGGGGCGGCCCCGCCTAGTGGTCGGTAGGTAATTATTGGTAGGGGGCGGCCCCGCCTAGTGGTCGGTAGGTAATTATTGGTAGGGGGCGGCCCCGCCTAGTGGTCGGTAGGTAATTATTGGTAGGGGGCGGCCTCGCCTAGTGGTCGGTAGGTAATTATTGGTAGGGGGCGGCCTCGCCTAGTGGTCGGGGGTAATTATTGGTAGGGGGCGGCCCCGCCTAGTGGTCGGGGGTAATTATTGGTAGGGGGCGGCCCCGCCTAGTGGTCGGTAGGTAATTATTGGTAGGGGGCGGCCCCGCCTAGTGGTCGGTAGGTAATTATTGGTAGGGGGCGGCCCCGCCTAGTGGTCGGTAGGTAATTATTGGTAGGGGGCGGCCTCGCCTAGTGGTCGGGGGTAATTATTGGTAGGGGGCGGCCTCGCCTAGTGGTCGGTAGGTAATTATTGGTAGGGGGCGGCCTCGCCTAGTGGTCGGGGGTAATTATTGGTAGGGGGCGGCCCCGCCTAGTTACTTTATTTACTTGATCTGCTTCAGATATAAACCCCAGAAAGATGAAATTGCGACGGCCGGCCAGACTGTCATGGAGATCTCGCTGATGACTGGGCTGGAGGCCGATGAGAGGCAAATACACAAGGTAACGACGGCGCCGGCCGCAAGTACAGAGGTCACATGATGAGGAGCTGTAAGGTGTCGTGAGCTGCAGATTCAGCTCCTCGGGGGCAGGCACTATGTGGAATCCTCCATGTAACCTGTAGGGGGGGCCCCAGGAAATTACTGAATTGTCTTCTCCACTTTCAGCTGGTGAACAGAGTTGATCAGGTGGTCAAAGACTACAGCCTAGAAGACGGCAAAATCATCCTCCATTTTGAGTCGGTACGGCCATTACTGCGGTGAATGTGTCCTGACCCCGCCGCCTCTTCCTCCCTGTAATAATCTCTCTCCCCGGCAGATCCCGTCTGATGAATACGTCTGCGCCCCATTATACATCAGGAAGCTCTTTAAGGTGTCGTTCATGAGTCCAGGGATATTTAAAGTCTACGAGTTCCATGCTCAAGGTATGGTCAGCGGCCTCCATACTGTGTATAGCCTCTAGGGGGTCAGTGCTCACCCTGCGGCCTCCATACTGTGTATAGCCTCTAGGGGGTCAGTGCTCACCCTGCGGCCTCCATGCTGTGTATAGCCTCTGGGGTGGGGGTCAGTGCTCACCCTGCGGCCTCCATGCTGTGTATAGCCTCTGGGGTGGGGGTCAGTGCTCACCCTGCGGCCTCCATGCTGTGTATAGCCTCTAGGGGGTCAGTGCTCACCCTGCGGCCTCCATGCTGTGTATAGCCTCTAGGGGAGGGTCAGTGCTCACCCTGCGGCCTCCATGCTGTGTATAGCCTCTAGGGGAGGGTCAGTGCTCACCCTGCGGCCTCCATGCTGTGTATAGCCTCTGGGGGGGTCAGTGCTCACCCTGCGGCCTCCATGCTGTGTATAGCCTCTAGGGGGTCAGTGCTCGCCCTGCGGCCTCCATGCTGTGTATAGCCTCTAGGGGGTTAGTGCTCACCCTGCGGCCTCCATGCTGTGTATAGCCTCTAGGGGGTCAGTGCTCACCCTGCGGCCTCCATGCTGTGTATAGCCTCTGGGGGGTCAGTGCTCACCCTGCGGCCTCCATGCTGTGTATAGCCTCTAGGGGGTCAGTGCTCACCCTGCGGCCTCCATGCTGTGTATAGCCTCTAGGGGGTCAGTGCTCACCCTGCGGCCTCCATGCTGTGTATAGCCTCTAGGGGAGGGTCAGTGCTCACCCTGCGGCCTCCATGCTGTGTGTAGCCTCTAGGGGGTCAGTGCTCGCCCTGCGGCCTCCATACTGTGTATAGCCTCTAGGGGGTCAGTGCTCGCCCTGCGGCCTCCATGCTGTGTATAGCCTCTAGGGGGTTAGTGCTCACCCTGCGGCCTCCATGCTGTGTATAGCCTCTAGGGGTCAGTGCTCACCCTGCGGCCTCTATGCTGTGTATAGCCTCTAGGGGGTCAGTGCTCACCCTGCGGCCTCCATGCTGTGTATAGCCTCTGGGGGGTCAGTGCTCACCCTGCGGCCTCCATGCTGTGTATAGCCTCTAGGGGGTCAGTGCTCACCCTGCGGCCTCCATGCTGTGTATAGCCTCTAGGGGGTCAGTGCTCACCCTGCGGCCTCCATGCTGTGTATAGCCTCTAGGGGGGTCAGTGCTCACCCTGCGGCCTCCATGCTGTGTATAGCCTCTAGGGGGGGGGGGTCAGTGCTCACCCTGCGGCCTCCATGCTGTGTATAGCCTCTAGGGGGGTCAGTGCTCACCCTGCGGCCTCCATGCTGTGTATAGCCTCTAGGGGGTCAGTGCTCACCCTGCGGCCTCCATGCTGTGTATAGCCTCTAGGGGGGTCAGTGCTCACCCTGCGGCCTCCATGCTGTGTGTAGCCTCTACGGGGGTCAGTGCTCGCCCTGCGGCCTCCATGCTGTGTATAGCCTCTAGGGGGGTCAGTGCTCACCCTGCGGCCTCCATGCTGTGTATAGCCTCTAGGGGGGTCAGTGCTCACCCTGCGGCCTCCATGCTGTGTATAGCCTCTAGGGGGTCAGTGCTCACCCTGCGGCCTCCATGCTGTGTATAGCCTCTAGGGGGTCAGTGCTCACCCTGCGGCCTCCATGCTGTGTATAGCCTCTAGGGGGTCAGTGCTCACCCTGCGGCCTCCATGCTGTGTATAGCCTCTGGGGTGGGAGTCAGTGCTCACCCTGCGGCCTCCATGCTGTGTGTAGCCTCTACGGGGGTCAGTGCTCGCCCTGCGGCCTCCATGCTGTGTATAGCCTCTAGGGGGGTCAGTGCTCACCCTGCGGCCTCCATGCTGTGTATAGCCTCTAGGGGGTCAGTGCTCACCCTGCGGCCTCCATGCTGTGTATAGCCTCTAGGGGGTCAGTGCTCACCCTGCGGCCTCCATGCTGTGTATAGCCTCTAGGGGGGGGTCAGTGCTCACCCTGCGGCCTCCATGCTGTGTATAGCCTCTAGGGGGGTCAGTGCTCACCCTGCGGCCTCCATGCTGTGTATAGCCTCTAGGGGGTCAGTGCTCACCCTGCGGCCTCCATGCTGTGTATAGCCTCTGGGGTGGGGGTCAGTGCTCACCCTGCGGCCTCCATGCTGTGTATAGCCTCTAGGGGGGGGTCAGTGCTAACCCTGCGGCCTCCATGCTGTGTTCGGCCTCTTACCTCGGACTCTCCTTCTCCCCACAGATCAGGAGTGCAGCATCTTCTACAACCCCTTCCTGGATGAGAACCTGGTCCGTGTGTGCGCCGGAGACGTCTGCAAATGTATTGCAGGTAAATGTACCCAGGTTACTTTGCATCTTCCGAGTGCAGCTCTAAAGTGCCCAGACCAGAATTAGGCCAGAAGGGAACTGAAGGCAACAACAACTGAAAGAAAACCAATTAATTATCTACAGAAAAGCTTCTCACTATAATCACTGTTGTCCTTCCCATACTTGTAAAAACCGCTCAACCACCCCAAACCAGCCATGTCACTAAGAATATCTTTATCTCTCCATCTATCCTACCCCACCATCTGCCCTTCTCTGCACAGCTACTCACACACCTACAAGCTTTCTGCCCCAGACACACACAACCTCCCCGCACTCTCTCCTCCTTACACCTGCTATCCCTCTCCCTGCTACTCCTCACTTCTGGTGACATCTCCTAATCCTGGACCGCCCCAGCTAATCCCTACTATCGGATCTCCCCACACAACCGGCATCAGCGTACAGAACCCCCTAAATCTTACACCTCACCCGCTCCTGCCCCTCCCCGGTGCACTATGGAACGCTCGCTCTGTACGCCACAAACTCATTTACTCGCCCTCCAACTGGCCGTCATATATCGACCGCCAGGACCTACCGCTGCCTTTATCCACCACTTCACCACCTGGCTAATGCACTTCCTATCCACAGACACCCCCATCATCATGGGGGACTTCAACATCCCCATTAACACATCCCCCCTCCGCTTCCCGTCTCCTGTCACTCACTATCTCCTCTGGTCTCTCTCAATGGTCCTCCACTGCCACCCACACAAAGGGGCGCACGCTGGCCCTCATAGTCACCCGCCTCTGCTCTCTAGTCATCAGGCACAGTTCACACTCAGACAAACTGTAGTACAGTCAGGGAAATGTGTGCCAGACCCCGGACCCTGCTATAGTCCTGCCCCGAGGGCGCAATAACTACTGACTACTACCCTCATGATCCGTGTGTAATAACCGCCATGACGTCTTGTCCTCAGGTGAATGTCCTAAGATGAAGAGCAGACTGGACGCGAGCCGGACGGCGGAGCAGAGGAGGGCGGTGGCCTGCAAGGGGGACACCAGCTACGGTGAGGAGGGCGGGTCCACACTGCACTGTGTAAGGGGCTTTGGTGCAATGTATCGGTTACCTGTGCCCATAACCAATCCTCACTGAGTTCAGGTAATACAGCGCTTTGTTACAATGTATCGGTGCCCAGATTGTCAGGAGTACATGGGGGGACACCACTACTGACCGGACAGGCCTCTGAGCACAGCAGACAGTTGGTTACAGTGTGGCAGATTCTTCTCTCCTGTCCCAAGGCTAATACATTGTAACAAGCCCTCAGCTGTGAGAAGTATTGGGTCAGGGTGGACTGTAGCAGGTGACGTTGCCTGTGCACGGCTGTCGGGGGTTTACGCCATAATTTCACATCTCGTTTCCTTCTCGCCCTCCGCAGCGTATAAAGTGGAAGCCGTCTCGTCTGAAGAGGAGGGGGAGTTTGTGAAGTATACGGTGACCATCGTGGACATATTCAATAAAGGTAAGTGCCGATCGTAGTCAGGGCGGCCGCCGCCAGTCTCTGCGCTCACACCGCGTCTTCTCTCGCACACTCAGGCACGGCCTTGGTAAGGGTTAATAAACAAGTGCGGCTCATCAAGAAGAAGACGTGTGAGGAGTTCAGCCTGCGCAGCGGGGAGCAGTACCTCATCATGGGCAAGGACGGCCTCCGCATCAAAGGCGAGCGCGAATTCCAGTAAGTCAGTCACGTAACGAGAGCGCACCATGTGTAAGGGTCAGTACCCAGCTTTCCTGAAGGACAGATCTGTCTAGTCCTACAGAGATGCTGCAGGAGTCCTGGAAAGCTGGGTGTGCAGTGCTGACTGTCTGCTTCCTCCCTGCAGGTACGAGTACCCCCTGGACTCCAGCACGTGGGTGGAGTGGTGGCCCGAGCCGCCATCCTGCAGCAGCCCCACCTGTGAACGACTGCTCGCCGGCCTGGAGGACTTCTCCGAGAGCATACTGCTGGAGGGCTGCTAGCTGCAGCTCTGTTACAGTGTCTCACCTCATGTACTCCTCTTAGTCTGCTATTCTCAGATGAAAGTGAAAGCCACTATAAATAATAAAATGATTGGTTGTCCTGAGTCACATGACCGAGTCTGTCACTGTGGAATCACAGGGGAATTTACCGGATTACCAGACAAGGCCAGGAGGGGGCGCTATTACTGGAGACTAGGAATACATAAATAGCCAATAATCCCAAATGATACGGGAGCTGAGTGACTCCGCCCCCTGTAGATTATAGTAATGGATGACATCATCACAGCAGAACGGTGACTGCAGCTCTGGCTGTGACTACAGTATATGGGATCCAGCACAGATACAAATCTGCTCAACCACTGTCTGCTATTAGATACACTGTATACAGTGATACAGCTCATATGTATCAGCGATAGACATAACACTACGTGTCTGTGATTGGATACAGTGTGATAGACATGAGCGCTACCCTGTATCACACTGTATCCAATAACAGCCAATGCTACTGCTCAATCATCACTGAGACATGAGCGGTAACACTGTTACTAGATACAATGTGATACAATTAGACTTGAGGTACCGTGGACTGTGTGTCTGTCACTCTGTATCTAATGACAGCCGGTGGTACCGCTCATATCACATGGATAGTCAGACACATTGTATCAGTGATGGACATGAGCGGTACCGCGTATCTACATAGCCATCACTCAGCACTGGCCCACAATGATGTAATAACCTACAGCTGTGATACATCACATTCTAGGCTTTACCTACATAATAAGTTACAGCGATGCAGCTCTAGGTGTAACTGGAGTATGAGACATGCGAGCGCTACGGCTCAATACACAACAAGGAACTGGAAAATACACCATATAAAGTGATGTAAATTATAGCACAAGGGCAGAGAAGCAGCAAGATATTAGGAAGTCATGTGACAGGAGGCGGGGCTTGTGCCGATATAGAATCCTCCATACATTATCTTATCTATAGATTACAAGGAAAGAAACATCCACCTCAGCAGTCAGCGATATCACCATCAAGGGTTAATGCTCAAGATAGTAAAAATTCAAGACAATGATATTCTACGCCAAGGAGAGAAATACCAACTACAGGCATCGTAGTGAGCTCCTCCTAGTGGTGGCTGTATAATCTGTATGTAGTGAGCTCCTCCTAGTGGTGACTGTATAATCTGTATGTAGTGAGCTCCTCCTAGTGGTGACTGTATAATCTGTATGTAGTGAGCTCCCCCTAGTGGTGGCTGTATAATCTGTATGTAGTGAGCTCCTCCTAGTGGTGACTGTATAATCTGTATGTAGTGAGCTCCCTCTAGTGGTGACTGTATAATCTGTATGTAGTGAGCTCCCTCTAGTGGTGACTGTATAATCTGTATGTAGTGAGCTCCCTCTAGTGGTGACTGTATAATCTGTATGTAGTGAGCTCTTCCTAGTGGTGACTGTATAATCTGTATGTAGTGAGCTCCTCCTAGTGGTGGCTGTATAATCTGTATGTAGTGAGCTCCCCCTAGTGGTGACTGTATAATCTGTATGTAGTGAGCTCCTCCTAGTGGTGACTGTATAATCTGTATGTAGTGAGCTCCTCCTAGTGGTGACTGTATAATCTGTATGTAGTGAGCTCCCCCTAGTGGTGGCTGTATAATCTGTATGTAGTGAGCTCCTCCTAGTGGTGACTGTATAATCTGTATGTAGTGAGCTCCCCCTAGTGGTGGCTGTATAATCTGTATGTAGTGAGCTCCCCCTAGTGGTGACTGTATAATCTGTATGTAGTGAGCTCCCCCTAGTGGTGACTGTATAATCTGTATGTAGTGAGCTCCTCCTACTGGTGACTGTATAATCTGTATGTAGTGAGCTCCTCCTAGTGGTGACTGTATAATCTGTATGTAGTGAGCTCCCCCTACTGGTGGCTGTATAATCTGTATGTAGTGAGCTCCTCCTAGTGGTGACTGTATAATCTGTATGTAGTGAGCTCCTCCTAGTGGTGACTGTATAATCTGTATGCAGTGAGCTCCTCCTAGTGGTGACTGTATGTAGTGAGCTCCTCCTAGTGGTGACTGTATAATCTGTATGTAGTGAGCTCCTCCTAGTGGTGACTGTATAATCTGTATGCAGTGAGCTCCTCCTAGTGGTGACTGTATAATCTGTATGGAGTGAGCTCCCCCTAGTGGTGGCTGTATAATCTGTATGTAGTGAGCTCCTCCTAGTGGTGACTGTATAATCTGTATGTAGTGAGCTCCTCCTAGTGGTGACTGTATAATCTGTATGTAGTGAGCTCCCTCTAGTGGTGACTGTATAATCTGTATGTAGTGAGCTCCCTCTAGTGGTGACTGTATAATCTGTATGTAGTGAGCTCCCCCTAGTGGTGGCTGTATAATCTGTATGTAGTGAGCTCCTCCTAGTGGTGGCTGTATAATCTGTATGTAGTGAGCTCCCCCTAATGGTGACTGTATAATCTGTATGTAGTGATCTCCCTCTAGTGGTGACTGTATAATCTGTATGTAGTGAGCTCCCTCTAGTGGTGGCTGTATAATCTGTATGTAGTGAGCTCCCCCTAATGGTGACTGTATAATCTGTATGTAGTGATCTCCCTCTAGTGGTGACTGTATAATCTGTATGTAGTGAGCTCCCTCTAGTGGTGACTGTATAATATATATGTAGTGAGCTCCTCCTAGTGGTGACTGTATAATCTGTATGTAGTGAGCTCCCTCTAGTGGTGGCTGTATAACCTGTATGTAGTGAGCTCCTCCTAGTGGTGGCTGTATAATCTGTATGTAGTGAGCTCCCCCTAGTGGTGACTGTATAATCTGTATGTAGTGAGCTCCTCCTAGTGGTGACTGTATATTCTGTATGTAGTGATCTCCCCCTAGTGGCAGGTGTATAATCTGTATGTAGTGAGCTCCTCCTAGTGGTGACTGTATAATCTGTATGTAGTGAGCTCCCCCTAGTGGTGACTGTATAATCTGTATGTAGTGAGCTCCCCCTAGTGGTGGCTGTATAATCTGTATGTAGTGAGCTCCCCCTAGTGGTGGCTGTATAATCTGTATGTAGTGAGCTCCCCCTAGTGGCAGGTGTATAATCTGTATGTAGTGAGCTCCCCCTAGTCGTGGCTGTATGATCTGTATGTAGTGAGCTCCCCCTAGTGGTGGCTGTATGATCTGTATGTAGTGAGCTCCGTGGTGACTGTATAATCTGTATGTAGTGAGCTCCTAGTGGTGACTGTATAATCTGTATGTAGTGACCTCCCGCTAGTGGTGACTGTATAATCTGTATGTAGTGAGCTCCCTCTAGTGGTGACTGTATAATCTGTATGTAGTGAGCTCACCCTAGTGGTGACTGTATGATCTGTATGTAGAGAGCTCCCTCTAGTGGTGACTGTATAATCTGTATGTAGTGAGCTCCCCCTAGTGGTGACTGTATAATCTGTATGTAGTGAGCTCCTCCTAGTGGTGACTGTATAATCTGTATGTAGTGACCTCCCTCTAGTGGTGACTGTATGTAGTGAGCTCCCCCTAGTGGTGACTGTATAATCTATATGTAGTGAGCTCCCTCTAGTGGTGGCTGTATGATCTGTATGTAGTGAGCTCCCCCTAGTGGTGACTGTATAATCTGTATGTAGTGAGCTCCTCCTAGTGGTGACTGTATAATCTGTATGTAGTAAGCTCCTCCTAGTGGTGACTGTATAATCTGTATATAGTGAGCTCCCTCTAGTGGTGACTGTATAATCTGTATGTAGTGAGCTCCCTCTAGTGGTGACTGTATAATCTGTATGTAGTGAGCTCCCCCTAGTGGTGACTGTATAATCTGTATGTAGTGAGCTCCCCCTAGTGGTGACTGTATAATCTGTATGTAGTGAGCTCCTCCTAGTGGTGACTGTATAATCTGTATGTAGTGAGCTCCTCCTAGTGGTGACTGTATAATCTGTATGTAGTGAGCTCCTCCTAGTGGTGACTGTATAATCTGTATGTAGTGAGCTCCTCCTAGTGGTGACTGTATAATCTGCATGTAGTGAGCTCCCCCTAGTGGTGACTGTATAATCTGTATGTAGTGAGCTCCCCCTAGTGGTGACTGTATAATCTGTATGTAGTGAGCTCCCCCTAGTGGTGGCTGTATAATCTGTATGTAGTGAGCTCCCCCTAGTGGTGGCTGTATATTCTGTATGTAGTGAGCTCCTCCTACTCGTGGCTGTACGATCAGTATGTAGTGAGCTCCCCCT
Source organism: Leptodactylus fallax (assembly GCA_947044405.1). Classification (NCBI taxonomy): domain Eukaryota; kingdom Metazoa; phylum Chordata; class Amphibia; order Anura; family Leptodactylidae; genus Leptodactylus; species Leptodactylus fallax. The sequence continues at coordinate 150,003 of CAMRHE010000793.1, read as the reverse complement.
AGTGGTGGCTGTATGATCTGTATGTAGTGAGCTCCGTGGTGACTGTATAATCTGTATGTAGTGAGCTCCTAGTGGTGACTGTATAATCTGTATGTAGTGAGCTCCTCCTACTCGTGGCTGTACGATCAGTATGTAGTGAGCTCCCCCTAGTGGTGGCTGTATGATCTGTATGTAGTGAGCTCCGTGGTGACTGTATAATCTGTATGTAGTGAGCTCCTAGTGGTGACTGTATAATCTGTATGTAGTGAGCTCCTCCTAGTGGTGACTGTATAATCTGTATGTAGTGACCTCCCTCTAGTGGTGACTGTATGTAGTGAGCTCCCCCTAGTGGTGACTGTATAATCTATATGTAGTGAGCTCCCTCTAGTGGTGGCTGTATGATCTGTATTTAGTGAGTTCCTCCTAGTGGTGACTGTATAATCTGTGTGTAGTGAGCTCCTCCTAGGGGTGACTGTATAATCTGTATGTAGTGAGCTCCCCTAGTGGTGACTGTATAATCTGTATGTAGTGAGCTCCCTCTAGTGGTGACTGTATAATCTGTATGTAGTGAGCTCCTCCTAGTGGTGACTGTATGATATGTATGTAGTGAGCTCCCTCTAGTGGTGACTGTATAATCTGTATGTAGTGAGCTCCCCCTAGTGGTGACTGTATATTCTGTATGTAGTGAGTTCCTCCTAGTGGTGACTGTATAATCTGTACGTAGCGGGCTCCCCCTAGTGGTGACTGTATAATCTGTATGTAGCGGGCTCCCCCTAGTGGTGACTGTATAATCTGTATGTAGCGAGCTCCCCCTAGTGGTGACTGTATAATCTGTATGTAGCGAGCTCCCTCTAGTGGTGACTGTATAATCTGTATGTAGTGAGCTCCCCCTAGTGGTGACTGTATAATCTGTATGTAGTGAGCTCCCCCTAGTGGTGACTGTATAATCTGTATGTAGCGAGCTCCCCCTAGTGGTGACTGTATAATCTGTATGTAGCGAGCTCCCTCTAGTGGTGACTGTATAATCTGTATGTAGTGAGCTCCCCCTAGTGGTGACTGTATAATCTGTATGTAGTGAGCTCCCCCTAGTGGTGACTGTATAATCTGTATGTAGTGAGCTCCCTCTAGTGGTGACTGTATAATCTGTATGTAGTGAGCTCCTCCTAGTGGTGACTGTATAATCTGTATGTAGTGAGCTCCCTCTAGTGGTGACTGTATAATCTGTATGTAGTGAGCTCCCCCTAGTGGTGACTGCATAATCTGTATGTAGTGAGCTCCCCCTAGTGGTAGCTTCAGGCAGCATAATTGTGTATAGGATTTGGAGCACAGAGCTCCTTTTAGCACTAAAACAATAAGCCACGACATGCGGGTGTACAGGAGGTTATTACAGGGCAGGTGACACTGTGTAGCACAGGAGGCAGAAACTTCCCTTTACATCATCGATACAAACCATTAGTGGAAAATACAACAAATGTCCCTGAAACTGCTGAGGTCACTTCTCACAGCAGGAGCCTGTATAAGAAGATGTGTAATATCCTTGTAACGTTAGTGAGGGGCACAATATAAAATGCCGCAACCTAATATAGAAACACAAGAGAAGGCATGAAGATTATATATGTCCTACAGTCGGCCTCTCTTCTCCTGACATGGCTGATAACTGATAGTAATAGATTGTATTCCCCTGTCCTACAGTCGGCCTCTCCTCTCCTGACATGGCTGATAACTGATAGTAATAGATTGTAGTCACCTGTCCTACAGTCGGCCTCTCCCCGCCTGACGTGGCTGATAACAGATAGTAATAGATTGTATTCACCTGTCCTACAGTCGGCCTCTCCTGACGTGGCTGATAACCGATAGTAATAGATTGTATTCCCCTGTCCTACAGTCGGCCTCTCCTGACGTGGCTGATAACAGATAGTAATAGATTGTATTCCCCTGTCCTACAGTCGGCCTCTCCCCTCCTGACGTGGCTGATAACAGATAGTAATAGATTGTATTCCCCTGTCCTACAGTCGGCCTCTCCCCTCCTGACGTGGCTGATAACAGATAGTAATAGATTGTATTCCCCTGTCCTACAGTCGGCCTCTCCTCTCCTGACGTGGCTGATAACAGATAGTAATAGATTGTATTCCCCTGTTCTACAGTCGGCCTCTCCTCTCCTGACGTGGCTGATAACAGATAGTAATAGATTGTATTCCTCTGTTCTACAGTCGGCCTCTCCTCTCCTGACATGGCTGATAACAGATAGTAATAGATTGTATTCCCCTGTCCTACAGTCGGCCTCTACTCTCCTGACACGGCTGATAACAGATAGTAATAGATTGTAGTCCCCTGTCCTACAGTCGGCCTCTCCCCTCCTGACGTGGCTGATAACAGATAGTAATAGATTGTATTCCCTTGTCCTACAGTCGGCCTCTCCCCTCCTGACGTGGCTGATAACAGATAGTAGTAGATTGTATTCCCCTGTCCTACAGTCGGCCTCTCCCCTCCTGACGTGGCTGATAACAGATAGTAATAGATTGTATTCCCCTGTCCTACAGTCGGCCTCTCCTCTCCTGACGTGGCTGATAACAGATAGTAATAGATTGTATTCCCCTGTCCTACAGTCGGCCATTCCCCTCCTGACGTGGCTGATAACAGATAGTAATAGATTGTATTCCCCTGTCTTACAGTCGGCCTCTCCCCTCCTGACGTGGCTGATAACAGATAGTAATAGATTGTATTCCCCTGTCCTACAGTCGGCCTCTCCTGACGTGGCTGATAACAGATAGTAATAGATAGTATTCCCCTTTCCTACAGTCGGCCTCTCCCCTCCTGACGTGGCTGATAACAGATAGTAATAGATTGTATTCCCCTGTCCTACACTTGGCCTCTCCTGACACGGCTGATAACAGATAGTAATAGAGTGTATTCCCCTGTCCTACAGTCGGTCTCTCCTCTCCTGACATGGCTGATAACAGATAGTAATAGATTGTATTCCCCTGTCCTACAGTCGGTCTCTCCCCTCCTGAAATGGCTGATAACAGATAGTAATAGATTGTATTCCCCTGTCCTACAGTCGGCCTCTCCTCTCCTGACATGGCTGATAACAGATAGTAATAGATTGTATTCTCCTGTCCTACAGTCGGCCTCTCCTCTCCTGACATGGCTGATAACAGATAGTAATAGATTGTATTCCCCTGTCCTACAGTCGGCCTCTCCCCTCTCCTGACATGGCTGATAACAGATAGTAATAGATTGTATTCACCTGTCCTACAGTCGGCCTCTCCTGACGTGGCTGATAACAGATAGTAATAGATTGTATTCCCCTGTCCTACAGTCGGCCTCTCCCCTCCTGACATGGCTGATAACAGATAGTAATAGATTGTATTCCCCTGTCCTACAGTCGGCCTCTCCCCTCCTGACATGGCTGATAACAGATAGTAATAGATTGTATTCCCCTGTCCTACAGTCGGCCTCTCCTCTCCTGACATGGCTGATAACAGATAGTAATAGATTGTATTCCCCTGTCCTACAGTCGGCCTCTCCTCTCCTGACATGGCTGATAACAGATAGTAATAGATTGTATTCCCCTATCCTACAGTCGGCCTCTCCCCTCCTGACATGGCTGATAACAGATAGTAATAGATTGTATTCCCCTGTCCTACAGTCGGCCTCTCCCCTCCTGACATGGCTGATAACAGATAGTAATAGATTGTATTCCCCTGTCCTACAGTCGGCCTCTCCCCTCCTGACATGGCTGATAACAGATAGTAATAGATTGTATTCCCCTGTCCTACAGTCGGCCTCTCCCCTCCTGACATGGCTGATAACAGATAGTAATAGATTGTATTCCCCTGTCCTACAGTCGACCTCTCCCCTCCTGACATGGCTGATAACAGATAGTAATAGATTGTATTCCCCTGTCCTACAGTCGGCCTCTCCCCTCCTGACATGGCTGATAACAGATAGTAATAGATTGTATTCCCCTGTCCTACAGTCGGCCTCTCCCCTCCTGACATGGCTGATAACAGATAGTAATAGATTGTATTCCCCTGTCCTACAGTCGGCCTCTCCCCTCCTGACATGGCTGATAACAGATAGTAATAGATTGTATTCCCCTGTCCTACAGTCGACCTCTCCCCTCCTGACATGGCTGATAACAGATAGTAATAGATTGTATTCCCCTGTCCTACAGTCGGCCTCCCCTCTCCTGACATGGCAGATAACAGATAGTAATAGATTGTATTCCCCTGTCCTACAGTCGGCCTCTCCCCTCCTGACATGGCTGATAACAGATAGTAATAGATTGTATTCCCCTGTCCTACAGTCTGCCTCTCCCCTCCTGACATGGCTGATAACAGATAGTAATAGATTGTATTCCTCTGTCCTACAGTCGGCCTCTCCTGACATGGCTGATAACAGATAGTAATAGATTGTATTCCCCTGTCCTACAGTCGGCCTCTCCTCTCCTAACGTGGCTGATAACAGATAGTAATAGATTGTATTCCCCTGTCCTACAGTCAGCCTCTCCCCTCCTGACATGACTGATAACAGATAGTAATAGATTGTATTCCCCTGTCCTACAGTCGGCCTCTCCCCTCCTGACGTGGCTGATAACAGATAGTAATAGATTGTATTCCCCTGTCCTACAGTCGGCCTCTCCCCTCCTGACGTGGCTGATAACAGATAGTAATAGATTGTATTCTCCTGTCCTACAGTCGGCCTCTCCCCTCCTGACGTGGCTGATAACAGATATTAATAGATTGTATTCCCCTGTCCTACAGTCGGCCTCTGCTCTCCTGACATGGCTGATAACAGATAGTAATAGATTGTATTCCCCTGTCCTACAGTCGGCCTCTCCCCTCCTGACGCGGCTGATAACAGATAGTAATAGATTGTATTCCCCTGTCCTACAGTCGGCCTCTCCCCTCCTGACGTGGCTGATAACAGATAGTAATAGATTGTATTCCCCTGTCCTACAGTCGGCCTCTCCCCTCCTGACGTGGCTGATAACAGATAGTAATAGATTGTATTCCCCTGTCCTAAAGTCGGCCTCTCCTCCTGACATGGCTGATAACAGATAGTAATAGATTGTATTCCCCTGTCCTACAGTCGGCCTCTCCTCTCCTGACATGGCTGATAACAGATAGTAATAGATTGTATTCCCCTGTCCTACAGTCGGCTTCTCCTGACATGGCTGATAACAGATAGTAATAGATTGTATTCCCCTGTCCTACAGTCGGCCTCTCCTCTCCTGACGTGGCTGATAACAGATAGTAATAGATTGTATTCCCCTGTCCTACAGTCGGCCTTTCCCCTCCTGACATGGCTGATAACAGATAGTAATAGATTGTATTCCCCTGTCCTACAGTCGGCCTCTCCCCTCCTGACATGGCTGATAACAGATAGTAATAGATTGTATTCCCCTGTCCTACAGTCGGCCTCTCCCCTCCTGACATGGCTGATAACATATAGTAATAGATTGTATTCCCCTGTCCTACAATCGGCCTCTCCCCTCCTGACATGGCTGATAACAGATAGTAATAGATTGTAGTCCCCTGTCCTACAGTCGGCCTCTCCTCTCCTGACGTGGCTGATAACAGATAGTAATAGATTGTATTCCCCTGTCCTACAGTCGGCCTCTCCGCTCCTGACATGGCTGATAACAGATAGTAATAGATTGTATTCCCCTGTCCTACAGTCGGCCTCTCCTCTCCTGACGTGGCTGATAACAGATAGTAATAGATTGTATTCCCCTGTCCTACAGTCGGCCTCTCCCCTCCTGACATGGCTGATAACAGATAGTAATAGATTGTATTCCCCTGTCCTACAGTCGGCCTCTCCTCTCCTGACATGGCTGATAACAGATAGTAATAGATTGTATTCTCCTGTCCTACAGTCGGCCTCTCCTGACATGACTGATAACAGATAGTAATAGATTGTATTCACCTGTCCTACAGTCGGCCTCTCCTCTCCTGACATGGCTGATAACAGATAGTAATAGATTGTATTCACCTGTCCTACAGTCGGCCTCTCCTGTCCTGACATGGCTGATAACAGATAGTAATAGATTGTATTCACCTGTCCTACAGTCGGCCTCTCCTGACGTGGCTGATAACAGATAGTAATAGATTGTATTCCTCTGTCCTACAGTCGGCCTCTCCTGACGTGGCTGATAACAGATAGTAATACATTGTATTCCCCTGTCCTACAGTCGGCCTCTCCCCTCCTGACATGGCTGATAACAGATAGTAATAGATTGTATTCCCCTGTCCTACAGTCGGCCTCTCCCCTCCTGACATGGCTGATAACAGATAGTAATAGATTGTATTCCCCTGTCCTACAGTCGGCCTCTCCTCTCCTGACATGGCTGATAACAGATAGTAATAGATTGTATTCCCCTGTCCTACAGTCGGCCTCTCCCCTCCTGACATGGCTGATAACAGATAGTAATAGATTGTATTCCCCTGTCCTACAGTCGGCCTCTCCTCTCCTGACATGGCTGATAACAGATAGTAATAGATTGTATTCCCCTGTCCTACAGTCGGCCTCCCCTCTCCTGACATGGCAGATAACAGATAGTAATAGATTGTATTCCCCTGTCCTACAGTCGGCCTCTCCCCTCCTGACATGGCTGATAACAGATAGTAATAGATTGTATTCCCCTGTCCTACAGTCTGCCTCTCCCCTCCTGACATGGCTGATAACAGATAGTAATAGATTGTATTCCTCTGTCCTACAGTCGGCCTCTCCTGACATGGCTGATAACAGATAGTAATAGATTGTATTCCCCTGTCCTACAGTCGGCCTCTCCTCTCCTAACGTGGCTGATAACAGATAGTAATAGATTGTATTCCCCTGTCCTACAGTCGGCCTCTCCCCTCCTGACATGACTGATAACAGATAGTAATAGATTGTATTCCCCTGTCCTACAGTCGGCCTCTCCCCTCCTGACGTGGCTGATAACAGATAGTAATAGATTGTATTCCCCTGTCCTACAGTCGGCCTCTCCCCTCCTGACGTGGCTGATAACAGATAGTAATAGATTGTATTCCCCTGTCCTACAGTCGGCCTCTCCCCTCCTGACGTGGCTGATAACAGATAGTAATAGATTGTATTCCCCTGTCCTACAGTCGGCCTCTCCCCTCCTGACGTGGCTGATAACAGATAGTAATAGATTGTATTCCCCTGTCCTACAGTCGGCCTCTCCCCTCCTGACGTGGCTGATAACAGATAGTAATAGATTGTATTCCCCTGTCCTACAGTCGGCCTCTCCTCCTGACATGGCTGATAACAGATAGTAATAGATTGTATTCCCCTGTCCTACAGTCGGCCTCTCCTCTCCTGACGTGGCTGATAACAGATAGTAATAGATTGTATTCCCCTGTCCTACAGTCGGCCTCTCCCCTCCTGACATGGCTGATAACAGATAGTAATAGGTTGTATTCCCCTGTCCTACAGTCGGCCTCTCCCCTCCTGACATGGCTGATAACAGATAGTAATAGATTGTATTCCCCTGTTCTACAGTCGGCCTCTCCTCTCCTGACATGGCTGATAACAGATAGTAATAGATTGTATTCCCCTGTCCTACAGTCGGCCTCTCCTGACATGACTGATAACAGATAGTAATAGATTGTATTCCCCTGTCCTACAGTCGGCCTCTCCTCTCCTGACATGACTGATAACAGATAGTAATAGATTGTATTCCCCTGTCCTACAGTCGGCCTCTCCCCTCCTGACATGGATGATAACAGATAGTAATAGATTGTATTCCCCTGTCCTACAGTCGGCCTCTCCCCTCCTGACATGGCTGATAACAGATAGTAATAGATTGTATTCCCCTGTCCTACAGTCAGCCTCTCCTGACATGGCTGATAACAGATAGTAATAGATTGTATTCCCCTGTCCTACAGTCGGCCTCTCCTCTCCTGACGTGGCTGATAACAGATAGTAATAGATTGTATTCCCCTGTCCTACAGTCGGCATCTCCCCTCCTGACATGGATGATAACAGTTAGTAATAGATTGTATTCCCCTGTCCTACAGTCGGCCTCTCCCCGCCTGACACGGCTGATAACAGATAGTAATAGATTGTATTCCCCTGTCCTACAGTCGGCCTCTCCTCTCCTGACATGGCTGATAACAGATAGTAATAGATTGTATTCCCCTGTCCTACAGTCGGCCTCTCCTCTCCTGACGTGGCTGATAACAGATAGTAATAGATTGTATTCCCCTGTCCCACAGTCGGCCTCTCCTCTCCTGACATGGCTGATAACAGATAGTAATAGATTGTATTCCCCTGTCCTACAGTCGGCCTCTCCCCTCTCCTGACATGGCTGATAACAGATAGTAATAGATTGTATTCCCCTGTCCTACAGTCGGCATCTCCCCTCCTGACATGGATGATAACAGTTAGTAATAGATTGTATTCCCCTGTCCTACAGTCGGCCTCTCCCCTCTCCTGACATGGCTGATAACAGATAGTAATAGATTGTATTCCCCTGTCCTACAGTCGGCATCTCCCCTCCTGACATGGATGATAACAGTTAGTAATAGATTGTATTCCTCTGTCCTACAGTCGGCCTCTCCTGACATGGCTGATAACAGATAGTAATAGATTGTAGTCCCCTGTCCTACAGTCGGCCTCTCCCCTCCTGACATGGCTGATAACAGATAGTAATAGATTGTATTCCCCTGTCCTACAGTCGGCCTCTCCCCTCCTGACATGGCTGATAACAGATAGTAATAGATTGTATTCCCCTGTCCTACAGTCGGCATCTCCCCTCCTGACATGGATGATAACAGTTAGTAATAGATTGTATTCCCCTGTCCTACAGTCGGCATCTCCCCTCCTGACGGGGCTGATAACAGATAGTAATAGATTGTAGTCCTCTGTCCTACAGTCGGCCTCTCCCCTCTCCTGACATGGCTGATAACAGATAGTAATAGATTGTATTCCCCTGTCCTACAGTCGGCATCTCCCCTCCTGACATGGATGATAACAGTTAGTAATAGATTGTATTCCCCTGTCCTACAGTCGGCCTCTCCCCGCCTGACACGGCTGATAACAGATAGTAATAGATTGTATTCACCTGTCCTACAGTCGGCCTCTCCTGACGTGGCTGATAACAGATAGTAATAGATTGTATTCCTCTGTCCTACAGTCGGCCTCTCCTGACGTGGCTGATAACAGATAGTAATAGATTGTATTCCCCTGTCCTACAGTCGGCCTCTCCCCTCCTGACATGGTTGATAACAGATAGTAATAGATTGTATTCGCCTGTCCTACAGTCGGCCTCTCCTCTCCTGACATGGCTGATAACAGATAGTAATAGATTGTATTCCCCTGTCCTACAGTCGGCCTCTCCTCTCCTGACGTGGCTGATAACAGATAGTAATAGATTGTATTCCCCTGTCCTACAGTCGGCCTCTCCCCTCCTGACGTGGCTGATAACAGATAGTAATAGATTGTATTCCCCTGTCCTACAGTCGGCCTCTCCCCGCCTGACACGGCTGATAACAGATAGTAATAGGTTGTAGTCACCTGTCCTACAGTCAGCCTCTCCCCTCCTGACGTGGCTGATAACATAGTAATAGATTGTATTCCCCTGTCCTACAGTCGGCCTCTCCCCGCCTGACACGGCTGATAACAGATAGTAATAGGTTGTAGTCACCTGTCCTATTGTCTGTGTGTATTGCACCATTCTTAGCCCCGCCTCCTCTCTGGGAGAGTTAACCCACTTCCTGCTGTGGGGAGCCCCGGGCCTGTGATGTCATGAGGGAATGTCCGCAGCTTTGTGTGATAAGTCTGAGCTGGTGCACTTTGGGGAGATCAGAGGCGGCTGCTGCAGTGATGGCCCAGATGAGGATCAGCCCCGGCTCAGCCCCCCATGAGAATGAGTTTGTGTCGGGGTATCCGGCCAGCATCTGTGACCATGAGCCGGGAACCAAATATCTCTGCTGCAACTGTAACAACGTCCTGAAGAAGGCGCAGCAGACACTCTGCGGACACCGCTACTGCTCGCAGTGCCTCGCCTGGATCGTCAGGTCAGTCCTAGACATAACAACAATGGCTGAAGGCCCGGCCTGACCTCTCACTTCTCACAGCTGAGGGTCTGTTACTATTGTATCCAATCTAAACTTTCCTCTGAGCTCTTCAGATTGATAGATGTCACCTACACTGATACATTGTAACAAACTATCAGGACGGGAGAGGGACTTGTGCTGCTGATGTGTTGTCTACACTGAAACACTGTCACAAACCCTCAGCTGTGACAAGTTTCAGGTCTGTTCGGCCTCTTAGTGATTAGAGACATCTTGAAAAGCTCAAACATGTAATATATAGGGGAGGAGCAGTCAGAGCAGCAGCACAGAGAGTTTCAGCATGACACATAAAGGGGATCTCCAGACCTAGCAGCTACAGGTCTAATGTCAGGGACCCAGGGTGCAGTACAGGGGGCGCCCCCGAAACACCCGGAGAGCCTCCGCAACCAGCAAGTGGCAATCTGACACCCACTAAGTAGTGGGAAATTCTGTATACAGAGGAGATGACATCACTCAGGCCATGTGTAGTGCGTAGGCTTTATACTCCACTCACATCACATCCTATACTCCACTCACACCCACAGCTGCAGTCACACATCCTGTACTCCACTCACACCCAGAGCTGCAGTCACACATCCTATACTCCACTCACATCACATCCTATACTCCACTCACACCCAGAGCTGCAGTATCACATCCTATACTCCACTCACATCACATCCTATACTCCACTCACACCCAGAGCTGCAGTATCACATCCTATACTCCACTCATATCACATCCTATACTCCACTCACACCCAGAGCTGCAGTCACACATCCTATACTCCACTACTCCACTCACATCACATCCTATACTCCACTCACACCCAGAGCTGCAGTCACACATCCTATACTCCACTCACACCCAGAGCTGCAGTCACACATCCTATACGCCACTCACACCCAGAGCTGCAGTCACACATCCTATACTCCACTCACACCCAGAGCTGCAGTCACACATCCTATACTCCACTCACACCCAGAGCTGCAGTCACACATCCTATACTCCACTACTCCACTCACATCACATCCTATACTCCACTCACACCCAGAGCTGCAGTCACACATCCTATACTCCACTCACACCCAGAGCTGCAGTCATACATCCTATACTCCACTCACACCCAGAGCTGCAGTCACACATCCTATACTCCACTCACACCCAGAGCTGCAGTCACACATCCTATACTCCACTACTCCACTCACATCACATCCTATACTCCACTCACACCCAGAGCTGCAGTCACACATCCTATACTCCACTCACACCCAGAGCTGCAGTCACACATCCTATACTCCACTCACACCCACAGCTGCAGTCACACATCCTATACTCCACTCACACCCAGAGCTGCAGTCACACATCCTATACTCCACTCACACCCAGAGCTGCAGTCACACATCATATACTCCACTCACACCCAGAGCTGCAGTCACACATCATATACTCAACTCACATCACATCCTATACTCCACTCACACCCAGAGCTGCAGTCACACATCCTATACTCCACTCACACCCAGAGCTGCAGTCACACATCCTATACTCCACTCACACCCAGAGCTGCTGTCACACATCCTATACTCCAGTCACACCCAGAGCTGCAGTCACACATCCTATACTCCACTCACATCACATCCTATACTCCACTCACACCCAGAGCTGCAGTCACACATCATATACTCAACTCACATCACATCCTATACTCCACTCACACCCAGAGCTGCAGTCACACATCCTATACTCCACTCACACCCAGAGCTGCAGTCACACATCCTATACTCCACTCACACCCAGAGCTGCTGTCACACATCCTATACTCCAGTCACACCCAGAGCTGCAGTCACACATCCTATACTCCACTCACACCCAGAGCTGCAGTCACACATCCTATACTCCACTCACACCCAGAGCTGCAGTCACACATCCTATACTCCACTCACATCACATCCTATACTCCACTCACACCCAGAGCTGCAGTCACACATCATATACTCAACTCACATCACATCCTATACTCCACTCACACCCAGAGCTGCAGTCACACATCCTATACTCCACTCACACCCAGAGCTGCTGTCACACATCCTATACTCCAGTCACACCCAGAGCTGCAGTCACACATCCTATACTCCACTCACACCCAGAGCTGCAGTCACACATCCTATACTCCACTCACACCCAGAGCTGCAGTCACACATCCTATACTCCACTCACATCACATCCTATACTCCACTCACACCCAGAGCTGCAGTCACACATCCTATACTCCACTCACATCACATCCTATACTCCACTCACACCCAGAGCTGCAGTCACACATCCTATACTCCACTCACATCACATCCTATACTCCACTCACACCCAGAGCTGCAGTATCACATCCTATACTCCACTCACATCACATCCTATACTCCACTCACACCCAGAGCTGCAGTCACACATCCTATACTCCACTCACACCCAGAGCTGCAGTCACACATAATATACTCCACTCACATCACACCCTATACTCCACTCACACCCAGAGCTGCAGTCACACATCATATACTCCACTCACATCACATCCTATACTCCACTCACACCCAGAGCTGCAGTCACACATCATATACTCAACTCACATCACATCCTATACTCCACTCACACCCAGAGCTGCAGTCACACATCCTATACTCCACTCACACCCAGAGCTGCAGTCACACATCCTATACTCCCCTCACACCCAGAGCTGCAGTCACACATCCTATACTCCACTCACACCCAGAGCTGCAGTCACACATCCTATACTCCACTCACACCCAGAGCTGCAGTCACACATCCTATACTCCACTCACACCCAGAGCTGCAGTCACACATCCTATACTCCACTCACACCCAGAGCTGCAGTCACACATCCTATACTCCACTCACACCCAGAGCTGCAGTCACACATAATATACTCCACTCACACCCAGAGCTGCAGTCACACATCCTATACTCCACTCACACCCAGAGCTGCAGTCACACATCCTATACTCCACTCACACCCAGAGCTGCAGTCACACATCCTATACTCCACTCACACCCAGAGCTGCAGTCACACATCCTATACTCCACTCACACCCAGAGCTGCAGTCACACTTCCTATACTCCACTCACACCCAGAGCTGCAGTCACACATCCTATACTCCACTCACACCCAGAGCTGCAGTCACACTTCCTATACTCCACTCACACCCAGAGCTGCAGTCACACATCCTATACTCCACTCACACCCAGAGCTGCAGTCACACTTCCTATACTCCACTCACACCCAGAGCTGCAGTCACAATTCTGCTATGACCTATGAAGATCACAGATTACTACACAAGCTGCATCCTTCTTTCGTGTACAGAAATCGTGAATCTCCCATCTGCCCCAGGTGTGAGGAGGAGCCGAGCGCCCTGACGGAGGACAGCTACCTGACAGAGGACAAGGTGAGTTCTAAGAAGGCCAGCAGCAGCAGCGCAGAGGATTTCAGGAGACCTCTATATACTGAGCCAATGGCTATAAGCAGGTGTTATGTATCGGGATCTGTTCACACTTGCTCTGGAAGCCTCTAGTGCAGATTCCTTGGCCTTGGACAGGTGAACTAAATGTATCAAAATGGCGGAGCCTCAGCTGGTGTGAACAGCGCCTTATAGACAGTGTACACAGCCCGATATTGTGGGGGATCCCACCAGCAGATCCCACCAGCAGATCCCAAACCCCCAGATATCTGATCCTGGGGAATCCCACAATGTGTCATGTGATGGCGATTCTGTCCCAGGAGACTCCGATCGAAAATTCTGATTTCTGTTTTAGGCTTTCAGTGACACGGCCATCAATAAAGAAATCTCAGAATTAGGGGTTCACTGCCTGATGACGGGGTGCAGGTGGAGCGGGGTGCTGAGAGAGTACGAGGTGAGTGTAAGACACCCAGACACTAGAGATCAGCAGTGACATCACTGAGAATACAGCCTATCCATATACCAGAGATCAGCAGCAGTGACATCACTGAGAATACAGCCTATCCATATACTAGAGATCAGCAGTGACATCACTGAGAATACAGCCTATCCATATACTAGAGATCAGCAGCAGTGACATCACTGAGAATACAGCCTATCCATATACTAGAGATCAGCAGCGGTGACATCACTGAGAATACAGCCTATCGATATACTAGAGATCAGCAGTGACATCACTGAGAATACAGCCTATCCATATACTAGAGATCAGCAGTGACATCACTGAGAATACAGCCTATCCATATACTAGAGATCAGCGGTGACATCACAGAATACAGCCTATCCATATACTAGAGATCAGCAGTGACATCACTGAGAATACAGCCTATCCATATACTAGAGATCAGCGGTGACATCACTGAGAATACAGCCTATCCATATAATAGAGATCAGCAGTGACATCACTGAGAATACAGCCTATCCATATACTAGAGATCAGCAGTGACATCACTGAGAATACAGCCTATCCATATACTAGAGATCAGCAGTGACATCACTGAGAATACAGCCTATCCATATACTAGAGATCAGCAGTGACATCACTGAGAATACAGCCTATCCATATACTAGAGATCAGCAGCAGTGACATCACTGAGAATACAGCCTATCCATATACTAGAGATCAGCAGCAGTGACATCACTGAGAATACAGCCTATCCATATACTAGAGATCAGCAGCAGTGACATCACTGAGAATACAGCCTATCCATATACTAGAGATCAGCAGCAGTGACATCACTGAGAATACAGCCTATCCATATACTAGAGATCAGCAGCAGTGACATCACTGAGAATACAGCCTATCCATATACTAGAGATCAGCAGTGACATCACTGAGAATACAGCCTATCCATATACTAGAGATCAGCAGCGGTGACATCACTGAGAATACAGCCTATCCATATACTAGAGATCAGCAGCAGTGACATCACTGAGAATACAGCCTATCCATATACTAGAGATCAGCAGTGACATCACTGAGAATACAGCCTATCCATATACTAGAGATCAGCAGCGGTGACATCACTGAGAATACAGCCTATCCATATACTATAGATCAGCAGTGACATCACTGAGAATACAGCCTATCCATATACTAGAGATCAGCAGTGACATCACTGAGAATACAGCCTATCCATATACTAGAGATCAGCGGTGACATCACTGAGAATACAGCCTATCCATATACTAGAGATCAGCAGCAGTGACATCACTGAGAATACAGCCTATCCATATACTAGAGATCAGCAGCGGTGACATCACTGAGAATACAGCCTATCCATATACTAGAGATCAGCAGCAGTGACATCACTGAGAATACAGCCTATCCATATACTAGAGATCAGCAGTGACATCACTGAGAATACAGCCTATCCATATACTAGAGATCAGCAGCAGTGACATCACTGAGAATACAGCCTATCCATATACTAGAGATCAGCAGCGGTGACATCACTGAGAATACAGCCTATCCATATACTAGAGATCAGCAGCAGTGACATCACTGAGAATACAGCCTATCCATATACTAGAGATCAGCAGCAGTGACATCACTGAGAATACAGACTATCCACATACCAGAGATCAGCAGTGACATCACTGAGAATACAGCCTATCCATATACTAGAGATCAGCAGTGACATCACTGAGAATACAGCCTATCCATATACTAGAGATCAGCGGTGACATCACTGAGAATACAGCCTATCCATATACTAGAGATCAGCGGTGATATCACTGAGAATACAGCCTATCCATATACTAGAGATCAGCAGCAGTGACATCACTGAGAATACAGCCTATCCATATACTAGAGATCAGCAGCGGTGACATCACTGAGAATACAGCCTATCCATATACTAGAGATCAGCAGTGACATCACTGAGAATACAGCCTATCCATATACTAGAGATCAGCAGCAGTGACATCACTGAGAATACAGCCTATCCATATACTAGAGATCAGCAGCGGTGACATCACTGAGAATACAGCCTATCCATATACTAGAGATCAGCAGTGGTGACATCACTGAGAATACAGCCTATCCATATACTAGAGATCAGCAGCGGTGACATCACTGAGAATACAGCCTATCATATACTAGAGATCAGCGGTGACATCACTGAGAATACAGCCTATCATATACTAGAGATCAGCAGCAGTGACATCACTGAGAATACAGCCTATCCATATACTAGAGATCAGCAGCAGTGACATCACTGAGAATACAGCCTATCCATATACTAGAGATCAGCAGCAGTGACATCACTGAGAATACAGACTATCCATATACTAGAGATCAGCAGCGGTGACATCACTGAGAATACAGCCTATCCATATACTAGAGATCAGCAGCGGTGACATCACTGAGAATACAGCCTATCATATACTAGAGATCAGCAGCGGTGACATCACTGAGAATACAGCCTATCCATATACTAGAGATCAGCGGTGACATTACTGAGAATACAGCCTATCCATATACTAGAGATCAGCAGCAGTGACATCACTGAGAATACAGCCTATCCATATACTAGAGATCAGCAGTGACATCACTGAGAATACAGCCTATCCATATACTAGAGATCAGCAGTGACATCACTGAGAATACAGCCTATCCATATACTAGAGATCAGCAGCAGTGACATCACTGAGAATACAGCCTATCCATATACTAGAGATCAGCGGTGACATCACTGAGAATACAGCCTATACATATACTAGAGATCAGCAGCAGTGACATCACTGAGAATACAGCCTATCCATATACTAGAGATCAGCAGCGGTGACATCACTGAGAATACAGCCTATCCATATACTAGAGATCAGCAGTGACATCACTGAGAATACAGCCTATCCATATACTAGAGATCAGCAGCGGTGACATCACTGAGAATACAGCCTATCCATATACTACAGATCAGCAGTGACATCACTGAGAATACAGCCTATCCATATACTAGAGATCAGCAGTGACATCACTGAGAATACAGCCTATCCATATACTAGAGATCAGCAGTGACATCACTGAGAATACAGCCTATCCATATACTAGAGATCAGCAGTGACATCACTGAGAATACAGCCTATCCATACACTAGAGATCAGCAGCAGTGACATCACTGAGAATACAGCCTATCCATATACTAGAGATCAGCAGCAGTGACATCACTGAAAATACAGCCTATCCATATACTAGAGATCAGCAGTGACATCACTGAGAATACAGCCTATCCATATACTAGAGATCAGCAGCAGTGACATCACTGAGAATACAGCCTATCCATATACTAGAGATCAGCGGTGACATCACTGAGAATACAGCCTATCCATATACTAGAGATCAGCAGTGACATCACTGAGAATACAGCCTATCCATATACTAGAGATCAGCAGTGACATCACTGAGAATACAGCCTATCCATATACTAGAGATCAGCAGTGACATTACTGAGAATACAGCCTATCCATATACTAGAGATCAGTAGCAGTGACATCACTGAGAATACAGCCTATCCATATATTAGAGATCAGCAGTGACATCACTGAGAATACAGCCTATCCATATACTAGAGATAAGCGGTGACATCACTGAGAATACAGCCTATCCGTATACTAGAGATCAGCAGCGGTGACATCACTGAGAATACAGCCTATCCATATACTAGAGATCAGCAGTGACATCACTGAGAATACAGCCTATCCATATACTAGAGATCAGCAGCAGTGACATTACTGAGAATACAGCCTATCCATATACTAGAGATCAGCAGTGGTGACATCACTGAGAATACAGCCTATCCATATACTAGAGATCAGCAGCAGTGACATCACTGAGAATACAGCCTATCCATATACTAGAGATCAGCAGTGGTGACATCACTGAGAATACAGCCTATCCATATACTAGAGATCAGCAGTGGTGACATCACTGAGAATACAGCCTATCCATATACTAGAGATCAGCAGTGGTGACATCACTGAGAATACAGCCTATCCATATACTAGAGATCAGCAGTGACATCACTGAGAATACAGCCTATCCATATACTAGAGATCAGCAGTGACATCACTGAGAATACAGCCTATCCATATACTAGAGATCAGCAGTGACATCACTGAGAATACAGCCTATCCATATACTAGAGATCAGCAGTGACATCACTGAGAATACAGCCTATCCATATACTAGAGATCAGCAGCGGTGACATCACTGAGAATACAGCCTATCCATATACTAGAGATCAGCAGTGACATCACTGAGAATACAGCCTATCCATATACTAGAGATCAGCAGTGACATCACTGAGAATACAGCCTATCCATATACTAGAGATCAGCAGCAGTGACATCACTGAGAATACAGCCTATCCATATACTAGAGATCAGCAGTGACATCACTGAGAATACAGCCTATCCATATACTAGAGATCAGCAGTGACATCACTGAGAATACAGCCTATCCATATACTAGAGATCAGCAGTGACATCACTGAGAATACAGCCTATCCATATACTAGAGATCAGCAGCGGTGACATCACTGAGAATACAGCCTATCCATATACTAGAGATCAGCAGTGACATCACTGAGAATACAGCCTATCCATATACTAGAGATCAGCAGTGACATCACTGGATCCGCCGCTTCTCCTCCTCATTGTCTTCCTTCTGCAGGATCACCAGGCGGTCTGTGATTTCGCCCTCATACGCTGTCACACGGGCTGCGGGGAGACGATTCAGAGGAAGTTTCTGGCCGACCACTTGGACCGCGACTGCCCCAATAACTCCGCACTTTGTCCAAGCAGCTCTGTGAGGATTTCCAGAAACCAGAGAGAGGTAAGATGCAAGCCTGCAGACGCCGTAGAACTACAAGTTCCAGAATTTCCGGCACAGTACCAGTATGGGTTACTCCTGAACACTAATAACATGAGAGGTTCAGCCACTGTGCTTTACCCTGCAGCTCCTTTCACTTGTCTCTCATTTCAGAAACACAATGGTGAGAACATTTTCTCCAAGGATCCAAGATCCCAAAAGTCAGATCAGTCTAAAGACAAAGTAAGGAACCCTCTGGTCTAGAAAGAGTTAACCCTCAGAATGGTGCTAAACCTCCAAATATAGGATTCATGTGGATAAAATGATGTTCTTACCCCACAGACCCCCCCTCCGGGCTCCGCAGACTGTCGCTTTGCTGCGTTGGGCTGCACCTACAGGGTAAGTATAATCTGTATGCAGTGAGCTCCTCCTAGTGGTGACTGTATAATCTGTATGTAGTGAGCTCCCCCTAGTGGTGACTGTATAATCTGTATGTAGTGAGCTCCTCCTAGTGGTGACTGTATAATCTGTATGTAGTGAGTTCCCCCTAGTGGTGACTGTATAATCTGTATGTAGTGAGCTCCCCCTAGTGGTGACTGTATAATCTGTATGTAGTGAGCTCCCCCTAGTGGTGACTGTATAATCTATATGTAGTGAGCTCCCTCTAGTGGTGACTGTATAATCTGTATGCAGTGAGCTCCTCCTAGTGGTGACTGTATAATCTATATGTAGTGAGCTCCCTCTAGTGGTGACTGTATAATCTGTATGTAGTGAGCTCCTCCTAGTGGTGACTGTATAATCTGTATGTAGTGAGTTCCCCCTAGTGATGACTGTATAATCTGTATGTAGTGAGCTCCCCCTAGTGGTGGCTGTATAATCTGTATGTAGTGAGCTCCCGCTAGTGGTGACTGTATAATCTGTATGTAGTGAGCTCCCGCTAGTGGTGACTATATGTAGTGAGCTCCCTCTAGTGGTGGCTGTATAACCTGTATGTAGTGAGCTCCCCCTAGTGGTGACTGTATAATCTGTATGTAGTGAGCTCCCTCTAGTGGTGACTGTATAATCTGTATGTAGTGAGCTCCCTCTAGTGGTGACTGTATAATCTGTATGTAGTGAGCTCCTCCTAGTGGTGACTGTATCATATGTATGTAGTGAGCTCCTCCTAGTGGTGACTATATAATCTGTATGTAGTGAGCTCCTCCTAGTGGTGACTGTATGATATGTATGTAGTGAGCTCCTCCTAGTGGTGACTGTATAATCTGTATGTAGTGAGCTCCCTCTAGTGGTGACTGTATAATCTGTATGTAGTGAGCTCCTCCTAGTGGTGACTGTATCATATGTATGTAGTGAGCTCCCTCTAGTGGTGGCTGTATAACCTGTATGTAGTGAGCTCCCCCTAGTGGTGACTGTATAATCTGTATGTAGTGAGCTCCCTCTAGTGGTGACTGTATAATCTGTATGTAGTGAGCTCCCTCTAGTGGTGACTGTATAATCTGTATGTAGTGAGCTCCTCCTAGTGGTGACTGTATCATATGTATGTAGTGAGCTCCTCCTAGTGGTGACTATATAATCTGTATGTAGTGAGCTCCTCCTAGTGGTGACTGTATGATATGTATGTAGTGAGCTCCTCCTAGTGGTGACTGTATAATCTGTATGTAGTGAGCTCCCTCTAGTGGTGACTGTATGTAGTGAGCTCCCCCTAGTGGTGACTGTATGTAGTGAGCTCCCTCTAGTGGTGACTGTATAACCTGTATGTAGTGAGCTCCCTCTAGTGATGGCTGTATAATCTGTATGTAGTGAGCTCCTCCTAGTGGTGACTGTATCATATGTATGTAGTGAGCTCCTCCTAGTGGTGACTGTATAATCTGTATGTAGTGAGCTCCCTCTAGTGGTGACTGTATGTAGTGAGCTCCCTCTAGTGGTGGCTGTATAATCTGTATGAAGTGAGCTCCTCCTAGTGGTGACTGTATAATCTGTATGTAGTGAGCTCCCTCTAGTGGTGACTGTATAATCTGTATGTAGTGAGCTCCCCCTAGTGGTGACTGTATAATCTGTATGTAGTGAGCTCCCTCTAGTGGTGACTGTATAATCTGTATGTAGTGAGCTCCCCCTAGTGGTGACTGTATGTAGTGAGCTCCTCCTAGTGGTGACTGTATAATCTGTATGTAGTGAGCTTCCTCTAGTGGTGACTGTATAATCTGTATGTAGTGAGCTCCCTCTAGTGGTGACTGTATAATCTGTATGTAGTGAGCTCCCCCTAGTGGTGACTGTATAATCTGTATGTAGTGAGCTCCCTCTAGTGGTGACTGTATAATCTGTATGTAGTGAGCTCCCCCTAGTGGTAACTGTATAATCTGTATGTAGTGAGCTCCCCCTAGTGGTGACTGTATAACCTATATGTAGTGAGCTCCCCCTAGTGGTGACTGTATAATCTGTATGTAGTGAGTTCCCCCTAGTGATGACTGTATAATCTGTATGTAGTGAGCTCCCCCTAGTGGTGGCTGTATAATCTGTATGTAGTGAGCTCCCCCTAGTGGTGACTGTATAATCTGTATGTAGTGAGCTCCCCCTAGTGGTAACTGTATAATCTGTATGTAGTGAGCTCCCTCTAGTGGTGACTGTATAATCTGTATGTAGTGAGCTCCTCCTAGTGGTGACTGTATAATCTGTATGTAGTGAGCTCCCTCTAGTGGTGACTGTATAATCTGTATGTAGTGAGCTCCCCCTAGTGGTGACTGTATAATCTGTATGTAGTGAGCTCCCGCTAGTGGTGACTATATGTAGTGAGCTCCCTCTAGTGGTGGCTGTATAACCTGTATGTAGTGAGCTCCCCCTAGTGGTGACTGTATAATCTGTATGTAGTGAGCTCCCTCTAGTGGTGACTGTATAATCTGTATGTAGTGAGCTCCCTCTAGTGGTGACTGTATAATCTGTATGGAGTGAGCTCCTCCTAGTAGTGACTGTATCATATGTATGTAGTAAGCTCCTCCTAGTGGTGACTATATAATCTGTATGTAGTGAGCTCCTCCTAGTGGTGACTGTATAATCTGTATGTAGTGAGCTCCTCCTAGTGGTGACTGTATAATCTGTATGTAGTGAGCTCCCTCTAGTGGTGACTGTATAACCTGTATGTAGTGAGCTCCCTCTAGTGATGGCTGTATAATCTGTATGTAGTGAGCTCCTCCTAGTGGTGACTGTATCATATGTATGTAGTGAGCTCCCCCTAGTGGTGACTGTATAATCTGTATGTAGTGAGCTCCTTCTAGTGGTGACTGTATAATCTGTATGTAGTGAGCTCCTCTTAGTGGTGACTGTATAATCTGTATGTAGTGAGCTCCCCCTAGTGGTGACTGTATAATCTGTATGTAGTGAGCTCCTCCTAGTGGTGACTGTAGAATCTGTATGTAGTGAGCTCCTCCTAGTGGTGACTGTATAATCTGTATGTAGTGAGCTCCCTCTAGTGGTGACTGTATAACCTGTATGTAGTGAGCTCCCTCTAGTGGTGACTGTATAATCTGTATGTAGTGAGCTCCTCCTAGTGGTGACTGTATAATCTGTATGTAGTGAGCTCCCTCTAGTGGTGACTGTATAATCTGTATGTAGTGAGCTCCTCCTAGTGGTGACTGTATAATCTGTATGGAGTGAGCTCCCCCTAGTGGTGACTGTATAATCTGTATGTAGTGAGCTCCCCCTAGTGGTGACTGTATAATCTGTATGTAGTGAGCTCCCTCTAGTGGTGACTGTATAACCTGTATGTAGTGAGCTCCCTCTAGTGATGGCTGTATAATCTGTATGTAGTGAGCTCCTCCTAGTGGTGACTGTATAATCTGTATGTAGTGAGCTCCCTCTAGTGGTGGCTGTATAACCTGTATGTAGTGAGCTCCCTCTAGTGGTGACTGCTGGCAGTAGAATGTTATCCTGATGTCCTGTACAGATATTTGGACCTATATACATTTTATATTATATATTATATATGTACATTGTTTTCATCCTAGACCCCTAGAATTAACTCTTCACCATCCTCTGCCTCCAGGAATGTCATGTGTCATTAATGTCGGGTTATTAACCATTTATAGACTTCTGGAGGGGGGATACTCCCATCATCACTGACGCTCTTTTTCTCCAGGGGAGCAGAGACCAGATGAGGGATCACGAGAAGTCGGCGGTGGCGTGGCACGTGTCTTTGGTGTTACCGGTTTTACTACAGGTACAGAGCGGTCTCTCGGATGCGGCGATTGTAACAAATGGATTCTGTGATCACAACAATGAAGACCGGAAATTATCCACAAGTATCTATAATGGAGAGTCTGTCCACGAGGAGATCGCCACGGACTGCGGCCACCACAATGGCGGTGTGTCGGGGTCTGATCTGATCTCCAGGATCTGTGCGCTAGAAACTCGGATACAGGTGGCTGAAAATATCATCATGGTGATGAACAGAGAGATCGACAGCTCCAGCGCCAAACTGACCGCAACCCTGGAGCAGATCGACGAGGAGCAACGCAAGGTGCGGGCCTGCGAGGCAAAGGTGAGCTCCTGTGATGTCATAGGCCGCCATCTCCTCACCAGTCTCTATGGTGACATCACACTATGTATGATCTATAGTGCCCATGTGTGATGTCATATACCGCCATCTCCTCACCAGTCTCTATGGTGACATCACACTATGTATGATCTATAGTGCCCATGTGTGATGTCATACGTGCTCTATCTCCTCCAGATCGCAGATTTGTGCTGTACAATCGCCAAGAAGGACATTGAGATGAACGATTTACACGCACAGCTGGCGAATCTCGAGCAGACGTCGTACGATGGAATCTTTCTGTGGAAAATCTCCGACCTCACGAGAAAGTGTCAGGACGCGAGCACGGGGAGAACCGTCAGCCTGTACTCCCCCGGTAAGAGCCGCCATTACTGTATCCAACCTGTACGGGGAGGCAGAGCCATCACATCTTACTCCAGTCACCTCCAGAGCTGCAGTCACTATTCTGCTATTACATCTTGTCTTATACTCCAGTCACCCCCAGAGCTGCACTCACTATTCTGCTGTTACATCTTGTCTTATACTCCAGTCACATCCAGAGCTGCACTCACTATTCTGCTGTTACATCACGTCTTATACTCCAGTCACACCCAGAGCTGCACTCACTATTCTGCTATTACATCACGTCTTATACTCCAGTCACATCCAGAGCTGCACTCACTATTCTGCTGTTACATCACGTCTTATACTCCAGTCACACCCAGAGCTGCAGTCACTATTCTGCTGTTACATCATGTCTTATACTCCAGTCACATCCAGAGCTGCAGTCACTATTCTGCTATTACATCACGTCTTATACTCCAGTCACATCCAGAGCTGCAGTCACTATTCTGCTATTACATCACGTCTTATACTCCAGTCACATCCAGAGCTGCACTCACTATTCTGCTATTACATCACGCCTGTACTCCAGTCACATCCAGAGCTGCAGTCACTATTCTGCTGTTACATCACGTCTTATACTCCAGTCACCTCCAGAGCTGCACTCACTATTCTGCTGTTACATCACGCCTGTACTCCAGTCACATCCAGAGCTGCAGTCACTATTCTGCTATTACATCTTGTCTTATACTCCAGTCACATCCAGAGCTGCACTCACTATTCTGCTGTTACATCAAGTCTTATACTCCAGTCACCTCCAGAGCTGCAGTCACTATTCTGCTGTTACATCACGTCTTATACCCCAGTCACCTCCAGAGCTGCACTCACTATTCTGCTGTTACATCACGTCTTATACTCCAGTCACCTCCAGAGCTGCAGTCACTATTCTGTTATTACATCAAGTCTTATACTCCAGTCACCTCCAGAGCTGCACTCACTATTCTGCTGTTACATCACGTCTTATACTCCAGTCACACCCAGAGCTGCAGTCACTATTCTGCTGTTACATCACGTCTTATACTCCAGTCACCTCCAGAGCTGCACTCACTATTCTGCTGTTACATCATGTCTTACACTCCAGTCACCTCCAGAGCTGCACTCACTATTCTGCTGTTACATCATGTCTTATACTCCAGTCACACCCAGAGCTGCACTCACTATTCTGCTGTTACATCATGTCTTATACTCCAGTCACCTCCAGAGCTGCACTCACTATTCTGCTGTTACATCATGTCTTACACTCCAGTCACCTCCAGAGCTGCACTCACTATTCTGCTGTTACATCATGTCTTATACTCCAGTCACACCCAGAGCTGCACTCACTATTCTGCTGTTACATCATGTCTTATACTCCAGTCACCTCCAGAGCTGCAGTCACTATTCTGCTGTTACATCACGTCTTATACTCCAGTCACCTCCAGAGCTGCACTCACTATTGTGCTGTTACATCACGTCTTATACTCCAGTCACATCCAGAGCTGCACTCACTATTCTGCTGTTACATCATGTCTTATACTCCAGTCACCTCCAGAGCTGCAGTCACTATTCTGCTGTGACATCATGTCTTATACTCCAGTCACCTCCAGAGCAGCACTCACTAGTCTGCTGTGATATCATGTCTTCTACTCCAGTCACCTCCAGAGCTGCAGTTACTATTCTGCTGTTACATCACGTCTTATACTCCAGTCACCTCCAGAGCTGCAGTCACTATTCTGCTGTTACATCACGTCTTATACTCCAGTCACACCCAGAGCTGCAGTCACTATTCTGCTGTTACATCACGTCTTATACTCCAGTCACCTCCAGAGCTGCAGTCATTATTCTGCTATTACATCATGTCTTATACTCCAGTCACACCCAGAGCTGCAGTCACTATTCTGCTGTTACATCATGTCTTATACTCCAGTCACCTCCAGAGCTGCACTCACTATTCTGCTATTACATCACGTCTTATACCCCAGTCACACCCAGAGCTGCAGTCACTATTCTGCTGTTACATCACGTCTTATACTCCAGTCACACCCAGAGCTGCAGTCACTATTGTGCCGTTACATCACGTCTTATACTCCAGTCACCCCCAGAGCTGCACTCACTATTGTGCTGTTACATCACGTCTTATACTCCAGTCACATCCAGAGCTGCACTCACTATTCTGCTATTACATCACATCTTACGCCAGTCACATCCAGAGCTGCACTCACTATTCTGCTGTTACATCACGTCTTATACTCCAGTCACCTCCAGAGCTGCAGTCACTATTCTGCTGTGACATCATGTCTTATACTCCAGTCACCTCCAGAGCAGCACTCACTAGTCTGCTGTGATATCATGTCTTCTACTCCAGTCACCTCCAGAGCTGCAGTCACTATTCTGCTGTTACATCACGTCTTATACTCCAGTCACACCCAGAGCTGCAGTTACTAGTCTGCTGTTACATCACGTCTTATACTCCAGTCACACCCAGAGCTGCAGTTACTAGTCTGCTGTTACATCATGTGTTATACTCCAGTCACCTCCAGAGCTGCAGTCACTATTCTGCTGTTACATCAGGTCTTATACTCCAGTCACCTCCAGAGCTGCAGTCACTATTGTGCTGTTACATCACGTCTTATACTCCAGTCACCCCCAGAGCTGCACTCACTATTCTGCTATTACATCATGTCTTATACTCCAGTCACATCCAGAGCTGCAGTCACTATTCTGCTGTTACATCTAATCTTATACTCCAGTCACCTCCAGAGCTGCAGTCACTATTCTGCTATTACATCAAGTCTTATACTCCAGTCACACCCAGAGCTGCACTCACTATTCTGCTATTACATCATGTCTTATACTCCAGTCACACCCAGAGCTGCAGTCATTATTCTGCTGTTACATCATGTCTTACACTCCAGTCACAGCCAGAGCTGCAGTCACTATTCTGCTGTTACATCACGTCTTATACTCCAGTCACCTCCAGAGCTGCAGTCACTATTCTGCTGTTACATCACGTCTTATACTCCAGTCACCTCCAGAGCTGCAGTCACTATTCTGCTGTTACATCATGTCTTATACTCCAGTCACACCCAGAGCTGCAGTCACTATTCTGCTGTTATATCACGTCTTATACTCCAGTCACCTCCAGAGCTGCAGTCACTATTCTGCTGTTACATCATGTCTTATACTCCAGTCACACCCAGAGCTGCAGTCACTATTCTGCTGTTATATCATGTCTTATACTCCAGTCACCTCCAGAGCTGCAGTCACTATTCTGCTGTTACATCACGTCTTATACTCCAGTCACACCCAGAGCTGCAGTCACTATTCTGCTGTTACATCACGTCTTATACTCCAGTCACACCCAGAGCTGCAGTTACTAGTCTGCTGTTACATCACGTCTTATACTCCAGTCACATCCAGAGCTGCAGTTACTAGTCTGCTGTTACATCATGTGTTATACTCCAGTCACCTCCAGAGCTGCAGTCACTATTCTGCTGTTACATCAGGTCTTATACTCCAGTCACCTCCAGAGCTGCAGTCACTATTGTGCTGTTACATCACGTCTTATACTCCAGTCACCCCCAGAGCTGCACTCACTATTCTGCTATTACATCATGTCTTATACTCCAGTCACATCCAGAGCTGCAGTCACTATTCTGCTGTTACATCACGTCTTATACTCCAGTCACACCCAGAGCTGCAGTTACTAGTCTGCTGTTACATCACGTCTTATACTCCAGTCACACCCAGAGCTGCAGTCACTATTCTGCTGTTACATCACGTCTTATACTCCAGTCACACCCAGAGCTGCAGTTACTAGTCTGCTGTTACATCACGTCTTATACTCCAGTCACATCCAGAGCTGCAGTTACTAGTCTGCTGTTACATCATGTGTTATACTCCAGTCACCTCCAGAGCTGCAGTCACTATTCTGCTGTTACATCAGGTCTTATACTCCAGTCACCTCCAGAGCTGCAGTCACTATTGTGCTGTTACATCACGTCTTATACTCCAGTCACCCCCAGAGCTGCACTCACTATTCTGCTATTACATCATGTCTTATACTCCAGTCACATCCAGAGCTGCAGTCACTATTCTGCTGTTACATCTAATCTTATACTCCTGTTACCTCCAGAGCTGCAGTCACTATTCTGCTATTACATCAAGTCTTATACTCCAGTCACACCCAGAGCTGCACTCACTATTCTGCTATTACATCATGTCTTATACTCCAGTCACACCCAGAGCTGCACTCACTATTCTGCTGTTACATCACGTCTTATACTCCAGTCACACCCAGAGCTGCAGTCACTATTCTGCTGTTACATCATGTCTTATACTCCAGTCACACCCAGAGCTGCAGTCACTATTCTGCTGTTATATCACGTCTTATACTCCAGTCACCTCCAGAGCTGCAGTCACTATTCTGCTATTACATCACATCTTACTCCAGTCACACCCAGAGCTGCACTCACTATTCTGTTATTACATCAAGTCTTATACTCCAGTCACACCCAGAGCTGCACTCACTATTCTGCTGTTACATCACGTCTTATACTCCAGTCACCTCCAGAGCTGCAGTCACTATTCTGCTGTTACATCACGTCTTATACTCCAGTCACCCCCAGAGCTGCAGTCACTATTCTGCTATTACATCACGTCTTATACTCCAGTCACCTCCAGAGCTGCACTCACTATTCTGCTATGACATTATGTCTTATACTCCAGTCACATCCAGAGCTGCAGTCACTATTCTGCTGTGACATCATGTCTTATACTCCAGTCACCTCCAGAGCTGCAGTCATTATTCTGCTATAACTTCATGTCTTATACTCCAGTCACATCCAGAGCTGCACTCACTATTCTGCTATGACATCATGTCTTATACTCCAGTCACCTCCAGAGCTGCAGTCACTATTCTGCTGTGACATCATGTCTTATACTCCAGTCACCTCCAGAGCTGCAGTCATTATTCTGCTATAACTTCATGTCTTATACTCCAGTCACATCCAGAGCTGCAGTCACTATTGTGCTGTTACATCATGTCTTATACTCCAGTCACCCCCAGAGCTGCACTCACTATTCTGCTATTACATCACGTCTTATACCCCAGTCACCTCCAGAGCTGCAGTCACTATTCTGCTGTTACATCACGTCTTATACTCCAGTCACATCCAGAGCTGCAGTCACTATTCTGCTATGACATCATGTCTTATACTCCAGTCACCTCCAGAGCTGCAGTCACTATTGTGCTGTTACATCTTGTCTTATACTCCAGTCACATCCAGAGCTGCAGTCACTATTGTGCTGTTACATCACGTCTTATACTCCAGTCACCCCCAGAGCTGCACTCACTATTCTGCTGTTACATCACGTCTTATACTCCAGTCACCTCCAGAGCTGCACTCACTATTCTGCTATTACATCATGTCTTATACTCCAGTCACCTCCAAAGCCCCTCAGGCCTGCCGATCCCTCGTAGACATCTCCTAATTACAGCACATTCCCCCCCCACCCCCGCAGTGGATTACAGGGGATGATGGGTAATATTATATATCCTATCCTGCCTATTATACACAGACATGGCGAGGCGGCAGAGGGGGCGCTGTCAGCCATTATATGACATGATCACAACACAAGCACCAAACAACAGCCATGATCAGCGGCGCCACCCTGGCCCGAAACTAAGGCAGCTCTACTGTTCATGTGCATACTATGATTCCTCCATTGTAACAAACCCCTCAGCACCGGCCTCCTGGACTCCAGGCTGATAGCTCTTACCTGCACTGATACATTGTAACAAAACCCCTCAGCACCGGCCTCCTGGACTCCAGGCTGATAGCTCTTACCTGCACTGATACATTGTAACAAACCCCTCAGCACCGGCCTCCTGGACTCCAGGCTGATAGCTTTAACCTGCACTGATACATTGTAACAAACCCCTCAGCACAGGCCTCCTGGACTCCAGGCTGATAGCTCTTACCTGCACTGATACATTGTAACAAACCCCTCAGCACAGGCCTCCTGGACTCCAGGCTGATAGCTCTTACCTGCACTGATACATTGTAACAAACCCCTCAGCACAGGCCTCCTGGACTCCAGGCTGATAGCTTTAACCTGCACTGATACATTGTAACAAACCCCTCAGCACAGGCCTCCTGGACTCCAGGCTGATAGCTCTTACCTGCACTGATACATTGTAACAAACCCCTCAGCACCGGCCTCCTGGACTCCAGGCTGATAGCTTTAACCTGCACTGATACATTGTAACAAACCCCTCAGCACTGCCTTTGTGGCCTTTTTAGTGAGTTCACATTTCCTTTAGCACAGACAGGCCGGGTGGAAATAGAACCGGGAGAGATCCGTCTGTGACCTGTAATATCATACTCTGCCCCCCTCCCCAAGAATAGAGCCCAATACTGCCCCCTGTGGTACCACACTAGTAACTGTGACCCCTCCAATACTGCCCCCTGTGGTACCCCACTAGTAACTGTGACCCCTCTAATACTGCCCCCTGTGGTACCCCACTGGTAACTGTGACCCCTCCAATACTGCCCCCCTGTGGTACCCCATTAGTAACTGTGACCCCTCCAATACTGCCCCCTGTGGTACCCCACTGGTAACTGTGACCCCTCTAATACTGCCCTCTGTGGTACCACACTAGTAACTGTGACCCCTCCAATACTGCCCCCCTGTGGTACCCCACTAGTAACTGTGACCCCTCCAATACTGCCCCCTGTGGTACCCCACTGGTAACTGTGACCCCTCCAATACTGCCCCCCTGTGGTACCCCACTAGTAACTGTGACCCCTCCAATACTGCCCCCCTGTGGTACCCCACTGGTAACTGTGACCCCTCTAATACTGCCCTCTGTGGTACCCCACTAGTAACTGTGAACCCTCTAATACTGCCCTCTGTGGTACCCCACTAGTAACTGTGACCCCTCCAATACTGCCCCCTGTGGTACCCCACTAGTAACTGTGACCCCTCCAATACTGCCCCCTGTGGTACCCCACTAGTAACTGTAACCCCTCCAATACTGCCCCCTGTGGTACCCCACTAGTAACTGTGACCCCTCTAATACTGCCCCCTGTGGTACCCCACTGGTAACTGTGACCCCTCCAATACTGCCCCCTGTGGTACCCCACTAGTAACTGTGACCCCTCCAATACTGCCCCCTGTGGTACCCCACTAGTAACTGTGACCCCTCCAATACTGCCCCCTGTGGTACCCCACTAGTAACTGTGACCCCTTTAATTCTGCCCCCTGTGGTACCCCACTAGTAACTGTGACCCCTTTAATTCTGCCCCCTGTGGTACCCTACTAGTAACTGTGACCCCTCTAATACTGCCCCCTCTGGTACCCCACTAGTAACTGTGACCCCTCCAATACTGCCCCCTGTGGTACCCCACTAGTAACTGTGACCCCTCCAATACTGCCCCCTGTGGTACCCCACTAGTAACTGTGACCCCTCCAATACTGCCCCCTGTGGTACCCCACTAGTAACTGTGACCCCTTTAATTCTGCCCCCTGTGGTACCCTACTAGTAACTGTGACCCCTCTAATACTGCCCCCTCTGGTACCCCACTAGTAACTGTGACCCCTCCAATACTGCCCCCTGTGGTACCCCACTAGTAACTGTGACCCCTCCAATACTGCCCCCTGTGGTACCCCACTGGTAACTGTGACCCCTCCAATACTGCCCCCTGTGGTACCCCACTGGTAACTGTGACCCCTCCAATACTGTCCCCTGTGGTACCCCACTAGTAACTGTGACCCCTCCAATACTGCCCCCTGTGGTACCCCACTAGTAACTGTGACCCCTCCAATACTGCCCCCTGTGGTACCCCACTAGTAACTGTGACCCCTTTAATTCTGCCCCCTGTCATGATACAATGTACCAATTATAAAGATAGATTGTACAATAGAATGTTGTCATAATACAATGTAACAATATTTTAACCTCTCCCTGGCTGCAGCGTTCTACACCGCAAGATACGGCTACAAAGTGTGTCTCCGAGTTTACCTACATGGAGACGGTGCGGGGAGGGGAACGCACATCTCCCTGTTCTTCACCATCATGAGAGGAGAATACGATGCCCTCCTGTCCTGGCCCTTCAAGTACAAGGTGAATGTGCGCTAGGATCTCGTGCTGCCATGTTCCTATAGGGGTACTCCGCTACAGTCTATAGAGGAGCCATGCCAGTCCATCATACTGGCGTCCTAGTATTACCATAAGGGAGGGCTCCAGTTTTCTGACCGCCGTTTACGGTGTTTTTTCCCTGCAGGTGACGTTCATGCTGCTGGACCAGAGTAACCGCGAGCACATCATTGACGCGTTCCGCCCGGACACCATGTCTGTCTCCTTCCAGCGGCCTGTGACCGACATGAACATCGCCAGTGGCTGCCCCCTCTTCTGCCCCCTCTCCAAACTACAGACTGCCAGGAGCAGCTACGTGAGGGACGACACCATGTTCATCCGCTGCATAATAGACATCAGTACGTAGTCACTGACCGCGACAAAACCACAAGAGCCCCGCCCCCCGCCCCAAATATTACTGTGTACAGTGCTATTTATTGTAACCCCCAAAAATAGAGGGCACCAGGAACAGACGCACAAAATGGCGCAGAAGCGGCGTCACCTCTGCAGGAACTCACATCAGGCGATTACTCTCTGTTATCAGCCGCCTAATTATTATACTGCTAGAATGTCCAGGAAAATTGTGAACCAGATTCAGAACAAAACTGCAATTTCTATATAAAGTACACTGCTCGCCCCAAATATACTGCTGATGGGTGAATAGAATTCCAAAGCAACAGTAAAGACTGACATATACCTAGCCATTGCCTGTACCGTTCAGGGTGTGTGGAAAGTTGGGTAAGATCAGATCCCATGCCCCTGGTCTGATAGACGTGACCTCGCCCCAGGGCTCTTGGGACATGTAATCCGCAGATCTAAACACACGGCTCCCCGTGTAAGCGATCTCAGCGCCCAGCTGCCGCCCGTTACCTGCTGGCGGTGATATGGCGGTATACGGGGATAA
The DNA here is from genome assembly GCA_947044405.1 of Leptodactylus fallax. Lineage (NCBI taxonomy): Eukaryota > Metazoa > Chordata > Amphibia > Anura > Leptodactylidae > Leptodactylus > Leptodactylus fallax. Next base: position 117,169 of record CAMRHE010000793.1, on the reverse strand, counting down.
TCTCTCCATCCTGTCACTATACAGTTACACGCCGCAGACATAACCTACACGTATCTCCAGGCGACCGCGCGGCTACTCCGTTACATAGAGAGGATTAAAGGGGAACTGAACCAGCGCACCTCAGGGGCCCAATGACCTCAGCACTAGTCCGGTGGTATATGGCGATCAGTCGCCTCTTGCCGCAAGTATCTCTGAGCAACTCTCAGGGCAAAAATGGCGGCAATGTGAAAAGAGAGCGCAGGCTGCGCATTCATATATTATATTCAATCAGTGTCAGTGTAAACCGACGTTCTGGATTCTATTCATGTACCAGGTGGCTCAGGATGAGTAGAGCCAAAAAACTTCATCCTACATCTTTCTGACAGACCTTATGTCTCCATTCTTCACCATTTTCAAGACCTCTGCTTGCTGTCAGTGAATGGGAATCTGCAAGGTTTACATCCAGCCTAGACCTGCTCAGACAGCAGACTGGTTGTTACAGTGTATCAGTCTAATGTAGTAATCAAACCTGTAGGTCAGGACAGGACCGAGGATTCTGCTGCGGTTGAGTTCAACTCACAGAGCAATGTCTGTCCTGATAGGTTGTAACAAACCCTCAGCTGCGAACAGGACTAGGCTAAGGAGTATTCATTCACAGACACAGCGCAGAGATCTTCACAGTGGCCAAGGCAAAACAGTAAAGGAACCCTGAAGGGAACATCAGACACCTACAGGAGGGGAGGGGTAGAGGGGTAGGAGAAAGTGAGGGAGATGTGACCGACCAGCAGGGGCATTACAGGAGACAGCAGGGTGGATGGAAGAAAACACAGACACACTGCACTCATGTCAGAGACCACCAGAGACAGCACGCAGGACCCCGATCCTGGACACCAGCACCTGGGCAGTAGGCACAATACCACCCCGCCGGTATGGAATAGACACGCCCTCCAATGAGGAATATTTCAGTGTGTTGTCAATACATGCAACGTTTCGGGTAAACGCCCTTCATCAGGCAGTGGCATATATACGAGGAACATAAAGGATGAGTGAGCTCGGACACCTGGGAGCTAAACCCTAGATATAAACCGGCTGGCGGGAGGTCATAGGTGGTATGGCTGGAGAGCCCTGGAATCCTATCCTACACCACCAATGAGCGCTACATCTGATCCTGCGGATCTCCTTACTTACACATGAAACGCCTATGACCTCCCCGCCAACCGCTTTATATCTACCATCTAGCTCTCAGGTGTCTGAATACGTGAGCTCCCCCTAGTGGTGACTGTATGTAGTGAGCTCCCCCTAGTGGTGACTGTATGTAGTGAGCTCCCCCTAGTGGTGACTGTATAATCTGTATGTAGTGAGCTCCTCCTAGTGGTGACTGTATGTAGTGAGCTCCTCCTAGTGGTGACTGTATGTAGTGAGCTCCTCCTAGTGGTGACTGTGTAATCTGTATGTAGTGAGCTCCTCCTAGTGGTGACTGTATAATCTGTATGTAGAGGGCTCCCCCTAGTGGTGACTGTATAATCTGTGTGTAGTGAGCTCCCCCTAGTGGTGACTGTATAATCTGTATGTAGTGAGCTCCTCCTAGTGGTGACTGTATAATCTGTATGTAGAGGGCTCCCCCTAGTGGTGACTGTATAATCTGTATGTAGTGAGCTCCCCCTAGTGGCGACTGTATAATCTGTATGTAGTGAGCTCCCCCTAGTGGCGACTGTATAATCTGTATGTAGTGAGCTCCTCCTAGTGATGGCTGTATAATCTGTATGTAGCGGGCTCCCCCTAGTGGTGGCTGTATAATCTGTATGTAGTGAGCTCCTCCTAGTGGTGACTGTGTAATCTGTATGTAGTGAGCTCCCCCTAGTGGTGACTGTATAATCTGTATGTAGTGAGCTCCCCCAAGTGGTGACTGTATGTAGTGAGCTCCCTCTAGTGGTGGCTGCATAACCTGTATGTAGTGAGCTCCCCCTAGTGGTGACTGTATAATCTGTATGTAGTGAGCTCCTCCTAGTGGTGACTGTGTAATCTGTATGTAGTGAGCTCCTCCTAGTGGTGACTGTATAATCTGTATGTAGAGGGCTCCCCCTAGTGGTGACTGTATAATCTGTGTGTAGTGAGCTCCCCCTAGTGGTGACTGTATAATCTGTATGTAGTGAGCTCCTCCTAGTGGTGACTGTATAATCTGTATGTAGAGGGCTCCCCCTAGTGGTGACTGTATAATCTGTATGTAGTGAGCTCCCCCTAGTGGCGACTGTATAATCTGTATGTAGTGAGCTCCCCCTAGTGGCGACTGTATAATCTGTATGTAGTGAGCTCCTCCTAGTGATGGCTGTATAATCTGTATGTAGCGGGCTCCCCCTAGTGGTGGCTGTATAATCTGTATGTAGTGAGCTCCTCCTAGTGGTGACTGTGTAATCTGTATGTAGTGAGCTCCCCCTAGTGGTGACTGTATAATCTGTATGTAGTGAGCTCCCCCTAGTGGTGACTGTATAATCTGTATGTAGTGAGCTCCCCCAAGTGGTGACTGTATGTAGTGAGCTCCCTCTAGTGGTGGCTGCATAACCTGTATGTAGTGAGCTCCCCCTAGTGGTGACTGTATAATCTGTATGTAGTGAGCTCCCCCTAGTGGTGACTGTATAATCTTTATGTAGTGAGCTCCCTCTAGTGGTGACTGTGTAATCTGTATGTAGTGAGCTCCCCCTAGTGGTGACTGTATAATCTGTATGTAGTGAGCTCCCCCTAGTGGTGACTGTATAATCTGTATGTAGTGAGCTCCCCCTAGTGGTGACTGTATGTAGTGAGCTCCCCCTAGTGGTGGCTGCATAACCTGTATGTAGTGAGCTCCCCCTAGTGGTGACTGTATAATCTGTATGTAGTGAGCTCCTCCTAGTGGTGACTGTATAATCTGTATGTAGTGAGCTCCCCCTAGTGGTGACTGTATAATCTGTATGTAGTGAGCTCCTCCTAGTGGTGACTGTATAATCTGTATGTAGTGAGCTCCCCCTAGTGGTGACTGTATAATCTGTATGTAGTGAGCTCCTCCTAGTGGTGACTGTATAATCTGTATGTAGTGAGCTCCCCCTAGTGGTGACTGTATAATCTGTATGTAGTGAGCTCCCCCTAGTGGTGGCTGTATAATCTGTATGTAGTGAGCTCCCCCTAGTGGTGACTGTATAATCTGTATGTAGTGAGCTCCCCCTAGTGGTGACTGTATAATCTGTATGTAGTGAGCTCCTCCTAGTGGTGACTGTATAATCTGTATGTAGCGAGCTCCCCCTAGTGGTGACTGTATAATCTGTATGTAGTGAGCTCCCCCTAGTGGTGACTGTATAATCTGTATGTAGTGAGCTCCAGGGTTTAGATGTTTGTGCCCCAGTTGGGTCATTCTCCAGGGTATCTTCCTGTGTAGAGTGCAGCGCCCCCCATTACACCCCCAGGGTCTCACACAGCGCCCCCCCACCAGGTCTCACACAGTTCTCACTTTTATCCCGATGATATGGAGATAAGTGAGGCCAGTGAGAAAGTGGTGACCTTGGTCCTGTAGTTTGTTATGTGTAGAGTTCTGTGCAGTGACGCTGGAGGGGGGCGCCGTGTCCTGGGCTGTGTCCGGCGCTGTGTCCTGGGCTGTGTCCGGCGCTGTGTCCTGGGCTGTGTCCTTGGCCGTGTCCGGGGCTGTATCTGGGGTCTGCAGGATTCAGGTAAGTCGCCCGGTCTCTGGGATGTCCTAATAGACTTTGTGTGTTAGCTCTTCCCTGCTTCAGGATCTCTGCTTGTTGTCAGTGACGGCTCCTTATACCATACAAACCCCGGGAGACAAATAATGTGTACTCAGAACAAGCGCTGACCGGTGCACTAACAACACAACTCTCTGGTGTCAGCCACATACCTGTATATACATCATATAACAAATTCTCACTGACAGATAAAATACCATGGAGGCCGCCACATCACAGGGCGCGCCGGCGGGCAGCACACAATATATACATCACAGGGGGGCATCACACAATATATACATCACAGGGGCGCCGGCGGCATCACACAATATATACATCACAGGGGGCAGCACACAATATATACATCACAGGGGGCGCCGGGGGCATCACACAATATATACATCACAGGGGGCATCACACAATATATACATCACAGGGGGCGCCGGCGGGCAGCACACAATATATACATCACAGGGGGCGCCGGCGGGCAGCACACAATATATACATCACAGGGGGCAGCACACAATATATACATCACAGGGGGCATCACACAATATATACATCACAGGGGGCATCACACAATATATACATCACAGGGGCGCCGGCGGCATCACACAATATATACATCACAGGGGGCATCACACAATATATACATCACAGGGGGGCATCACACAATATATACATCACAGGGGGCATCACACAATATATACATCACAGGGGGCGCCGGCGGCATCACACAATATATACATCATAGGGGGCATCACACAATATATACATCACAGGGGGCAGCACACAATATATACATCACAGGGGGCAGCACACAATATATACATCACAGGGGGCATCACACAATATATACATCACAGGGGGCATCACACAATATATACATCACAGGGGGCATCACACAATATATACATCACAGGGGGCGCCGGCGGCATCACACAATATATACATCACAGGGGCGCCGGCGGCATCACACAATATATACATCACAGGGGGCAGCACACAATATATACATCATAGGGGGCGCCGGCGGGCAGCACACAATATATACATCACAGGGGGCATCACACAATATATACATCACAGGGGGCATCACACAATATATACATCACAGGGGGCATCACACAATATATACATCACAGGGGGCATCACACAATATATACATCACAGGGGGCATCACACAATATATACATCACAGGGGGCAGCACACAATATATACATCACAGGGGGCAGCACACAATATATACATCACAGGGGGCGCCGGCGGGCAGCACACATTATATACATCACAGGGGGCGCCGGCGGGCAGCACACAATATATACATCACAGGGGGCATCACACAATATATACATCACAGGGGGCATCACACAATATATACATCACAGGGGGCATCACACAATATATACATCACAGGGGGCGCCGGCGGCATCACACAATATATACATCACAGGGGGCAGCACACAATATATACATCACAGGGGGCATCACACAATATATACATCACAGGGGGCATCACACAATATATACATCACAGGGGGCATCACACAATATATACATCACAGGGGGCATCACACAATATATACATCACAGGGGGCAGCACACAATAAATACATCACAGGGGCGCCGGCGGCATCACACAATATATACATCACAGGGGGCAGCACACAATATATACATCACAGGGGGCATCACACAATATATACATCACAGGGGGCAGCACACAATATATACATCACAGGGGCGCGCGGCGGGCATCACACAATATATACATCATAGGGGGCATCACACAATATATACATCACAGGGGGCATCACACAATATATACATCACAGGGGGCGCCGGCGGCATCACACAATATATACATCACAGGGGGCGCCGGCGGCATCACACAATATATACATCACAGGGGCGCCGGCGGCATCACACAATATATACATCACAGGGGGCATCACACATTATATACATCACAGGGGGCGCCGGCGGCATCACACAATATATACATCACAGGGGGCGCCAGCGGCATCACACAATATATACATCACAGGGGGCGCCGGCGGCATCACACAATATATACATCACAGGGGGCAGCACACAATATATACATCACAGGGGGCATCACACAATATATACATCACAGGGGGCATCACACAATATATACATCACAGGGGGCAGCACACAATATATACATCACAGGGGGCGCCGGCGGCATCACACAATATATACATCACAGGGGGCATCACACAATATATACATCACAGGGGGCAGCACACAATATATACATCACAGAGGGCAGCACACAATATATACATCACAGGGGGCAGCACACAATATATACATCACAGGGGGCAGCACACAATATATACATCACAGGGGGCATCACACAATATATACATCACAGGGGGCAGCACACAATATATACATCACAGGGGGCATCACACAATATATACATCACAGGGGGCATCACACAATATATACATCACAGGGGGCGCCGGCGGCATCACACAATATATACATCACAGGGGGCGCCGGCGGCATCACACAATATATACATCATAGGGGGCATCACACAATATATACATCACAGGGGGCGCCGGCGGCATCACACAATATATACATCACAGGGGGCAGCACACAATATATACATCACAGGGGGCATCACACAATATATACATCACAAAGGGCATCACACAATATATACATCACAGGGGGCATCACACAATATATACATCACAGGGGGCATCACACAATATATACATCACAGGGGGCATCACACAATATATACATCATAGGGGGCATCACACAATATATACATCACAGGGGGCAGCACACAATATATACATCACAGGGGGCATCACACAATATATACATCACAGGGGGGCAGCACACAATATATACATCACAGGGGGCATCACACAATATATACATCACAGGGGGCAGCACACAATATATACATCACAGGGGGGCATCACACAATATATACATCACAGGGGGCAGCACACAATATATACATCACAGGGGGCAGCACACAATATATACATCACAGGGGGCATCACACAATATATACATCACAGGGGGCAGCACACAATATATACATCACAGGGGGCGCCGGCGGCATCACACAATATATACATCACAGGGGGCATCACACAATATATACATCACAGGGGGCATCACACAATATATAAATCACAGGGGGCAGCACACAATATATACATCACAGGGGGCAGCACACAATATATACATCACAGGGGGCAGCACACAATATATACATCACAGGGGGCGCCGGCGGCATCACACAATATATACATCACAGGGGGCATCACACAATATATACATCACAGGGGGCGCCGGCGGCATCACACAATATATACATCACAGGGGGCGCCGGCGGCATCACACAATATATACATCACAGGGGGCATCACACAATATATACATCACAGGGGGCGCCGGCAGCATCACACAATATATACATCACAGGGGGCAGCACACAATATATACATCACAGGGGGCAGCACACAATATATACATCACAGGGGGCATCACACAATATATACATCACAGGGGGCAGCACACAATATATACATCACAGGGGGCATCACACAATATATACATCACAGGGGGCAGCACACAATATATACATCACAGGGGGCGCCGGCGGCATCACACAATATATACATCACAGGGGGCATCACACAATATATACATCACAGGGGGCAGCACACAATATATACATCACAGGGGGCGCCGGCGGCATCACACAATATATACATCACAGGGGGCATCACACAATATATACATCACAGGGGGCATCACACAATATATACATCACAGGGGGCGCCGGCGGGCATCACACAATATATACATCACAGGGGGCATCACACAATATATACATCACAGGGGGCGCCGGCGGCATCACACAATATATACATCACAGGGGGCGCCGGTGGCATCACACAATATATACATCACAGGGGGCATCACACAATATATACATCACAGGGGGCATCACACAATATATACATCACAGGGGGCATCACACAATATATACATCACAGGGGCGCCGGCGGCATCACACAATATATACATCACAGGGGGACATCACACAATATATACATCACAGGGGGCATCACACAATATATACATCACAGGGGGGCAGCACACAATATATACATCACAGGGGGCAGCACACAATATATACATCACAGGGGGCATCACACAATATATACATCACAGGGGGCATCACACAATATATAAATCACAGGGGGCATCACACAATATATACATCACAGAGGGCAGCACACAATATATACATCACAGGGCGCCGGCGGCGGGCATCACACAATATATACATCATAGGGGGCATCACACAATATATACATCACAGGGGGCATCACACAATATATACATCACAGGGGGCAGCACACAATATATACATCACAGGGGGCATCACACAATATATACATCACAGGGGGCATCACACAATATATACATCACAGGGGGCGCCGGCGGCATCACACAATATATACATCACAGGGGGCAGCACACAATATATACATCACAGGGGGCAGCACACAATATATACATCACAGGGGGCGCCGGCGGCATCACACAATATATACATCACAGGGGGCGCCGGCGGCATCACACAATATATACATCACAGGGGGCATCACACAATATATACATCACAGGGGGCGCCGGCGGGCAGCACACAATATATACATCACAGGGGGCGCCGGCGGCATCACACAATATATACATCACAGGGGGCGCCGGTGGTATCACACAATATATACATCACAGGGGGCAGCACACAATATATACATCACAGGGGGCATCACACAATATATACATCACAGGGGGCATCACACAATATATACATCACAGGGGGGCATCACACAATATATACATCACAGGGGGCATCACACAATATATACATCACAGGGGGCCGGCGGCATCACACAATATATACATCACAGGGGGCGCCGGCGGGCAGCACACAATATATACATCACAGGGGGCATCACACAATATATACATCACAGGGGGCGCCGGCGGCATCACACAATATATACATCACAGGGGGCAGCACACAATATATACATCACAGGGGGCAGCACACAATATATACATCACAGGGGGCAGCACACAATATATACATCACAGGGGGCATCACACAATATATACATCACAGGGGGCATCACACAATATATACATCACAGGGGGCAGCACACAATATATACATCACAGGGGGCATCACACAATATATACATCACAGGGGGCAGCACACAATATATACATCACAGGGGGGCATCACACAATATATACATCACAGGGGGCATCACACAATATATACATCACAGGGGGCAGCACACAATATATACATCACAGGGGGCATCACACAATATATACATCACAGGGGGCATCACACAATATATACATCACAGGGGGCATCACACAATATATACATCACAGGGGGCATCACACAATATATACATCACAGGGGGCATCACACAATATATACATCACAGGGGGCAGCACACAATATATACATCACAGGGGGCATCACACAATATATACATCACAGGGGGCAGCACACAATATATACATCACAGGGGGCATCACACAATATATACATCACAGGGGGCAGCACACAATATATACATCACAGGGGGCATCACACAATATATACATCACAGGGGGGCAGCACACAATATATACATCACAGGGGGCAGCACACAATATATACATCACAGGGGGCATCACACAATATATACATCACAGGGGGCAGCACACAATATATACATCACAGGGGGCGCCGGCGGCATCACACAATATATACATCACAGGGGGCATCACACAATATATACATCACAGGGGGCATCACACAATATATAAATCACAGGGGGCAGCACACAATATATACATCACAGGGGGCAGCACACAATATATACATCACAGGGGGCAGCACACAATATATACATCACAGGGGGCGCCGGCGGCATCACACAATATATACATCACAGGGGGCATCACACAATATATACATCACAGGGGGCGCCGGCGGCATCACACAATATATACATCACAGGGGGCGCCGGCGGCATCACACAATATATACATCACAGGGGGCATCACACAATATATACATCACAGGGGGCGCCGGCAGCATCACACAATATATACATCACAGGGGGCAGCACACAATATATACATCACAGGGGGCAGCACACAATATATACATCACAGGGGGCATCACACAATATATACATCACAGGGGGCAGCACACAATATATACATCACAGGGGGCATCACACAATATATACATCACAGGGGGCAGCACACAATATATACATCACAGGGGGCGCCGGCGGCATCACACAATATATACATCACAGGGGGCATCACACAATATATACATCACAGGGGGCAGCACACAATATATACATCACAGGGGGCGCCGGCGGCATCACACAATATATACATCACAGGGGGCATCACACAATATATACATCACAGGGGGCATCACACAATATATACATCACAGGGGGCGCCGGCGGGCATCACACAATATATACATCACAGGGGGCATCACACAATATATACATCACAGGGGGCGCCGGCGGCATCACACAATATATACATCACAGGGGGCGCCGGTGGCATCACACAATATATACATCACAGGGGGCATCACACAATATATACATCACAGGGGGCATCACACAATATATACATCACAGGGGGCATCACACAATATATACATCACAGGGGGCGCCGGCGGCATCACACAATATATACATCACAGGGGACATCACACAATATATACATCACAGGGGGCATCACACAATATATACATCACAGGGGGCAGCACACAATATATACATCACAGGGGGGCAGCACACAATATATACATCACAGGGGGCATCACACAATATATACATCACAGGGGGCATCACACAATATATAAATCACAGGGGGCATCACACAATATATACATCACAGAGGGCAGCACACAATATATACATCACAGGGGGCGCCGGCGGGCATCACACAATATATACATCATAGGGGGCATCACACAATATATACATCACAGGGGGCATCACACAATATATACATCACAGGGGGCAGCACACAATATATACATCACAGGGGGCATCACACAATATATACATCACAGGGGGCATCACACAATATATACATCACAGGGGGCGCCGGCGGCATCACACAATATATACATCACAGGGGGCAGCACACAATATATACATCACAGGGGGCAGCACACAATATATACATCACAGGGGCGCCGGCGGCATCACACAATATATACATCACAGGGGGCGCCGGCGGCATCACACAATATATACATCACAGGGGGCATCACACAATATATACATCACAGGGGGCGCCGGCGGGCAGCACACAATATATACATCACAGGGGGCGCCGGCGGCATCACACAATATATACATCACAGGGGGGCGCCGGTGGTATCACACAATATATACATCACAGGGGGCAGCACACAATATATACATCACAGGGGGCATCACACAATATATACATCACAGGGGGCATCACACAATATATACATCACAGGGGGCATCACACAATATATACATCACAGGGGGCATCACACAATATATACATCACAGGGGGCGCCGGCGGCATCACACAATATATACATCACAGGGGCGCCGGCGGGCAGCACACAATATATACATCACAGGGGGCATCACACAATATATACATCACAGGGGGCGCCGGCGGCATCACACAATATATACATCACAGGGGGCAGCACACAATATATACATCACAGGGGGGCAGCACACAATATATACATCACAGGGGGCAGCACACAATATATACATCACAGGGGGCATCACACAATATATACATCACAGGGGGCATCACACAATATATACATCACAGGGGGCAGCACACAATATATACATCACAGGGGGCAGCACACAATATATACATCACAGGGGGCAGCACACAATATATACATCACAGGGGGGCATCACACAATATATACATCACAGGGGGCATCACACAATATATACATCACAGGGGGCAGCACACAATATATACATCACAGGGGGCATCACACAATATATACATCACAGGGGGCAGCACACAATATATACATCACAGGGGGCAGCACACAATATATACATCACAGGGGGCATCACACAATATATACATCACAGGGGGCATCACACAATATATACATCACAGGGGGCAGCACACAATATATACATCACAGGGGGCGCCGGCGGCATCACACAATATATACATCACAGGGGGCATCACACAATATATACATCATAGGGGGCATCACACAATATATACATCACAGGGGGCATCACACAATATATACATCACAGGGGGCATCACACAATATATACATCACAGGGGGCATCACACAATATATACATCACAGGGGGCAGCACACAATATATACATCACAGGGGGCATCACACAATATATACATCACAGGGGGCATCACACAATATATACATCACAGGGGGCATCACACAATATATACATCACAGGGGCGCCGGCGGCATCACACAATATATACATCACAGGGGGCGCCGGCGGGCATCACACAATATATACATCATAGGGGGCATCACACAATATATACATCACAGGGGGCATCACACAATATATACATCACAGGGGGCAGCACACAATATATACATCACAGGGGGCATCACACAATATATACATCACAGGGGGCATCACACAATATATACATCACAGGGGGCGCCGGCGGCATCACACAATATATACATCACAGGGGGCATCACACAATATATACATCACAGGGGGGCATCACACAATATATACATCACAGGGGGGCAGCACACAATATATACATCACAGGGGGCAGCACACAATATATACATCACAGGGGGCATCACACAATATATAAATCACAGGGGGGCATCACACAATATATACATCATAGGGGGGCATCACACAATATATACATCACAGGGGGCATCACACAATATATAAATCACAGGGGGCATCACACAATATATACATCACAGGGGGCCGCACACAATATATACATCACAGAGGGCAGCACACAATATATACATCACAGGGGGCGCCGGCGGGCATCACACAATATATACATCATAGGGGGCATCACACAATATATACATCACAGGGGGCATCACACAATATATACATCACAGGGGGCAGCACACAATATATACATCACAGGGGGCATCACACAATATATACATCACAGGGGCGCCGGCGGCATCACACAATATATACATCACAGGGGGCAGCACACAATATATACATCACAGGGGGCAGCACACAATATATACATCACAGGGGGCATCACACAATATATAAATCACAGGGGGCATCACACAATATATACATCATAGGGGGCATCACACAATATATACATCACAGGGGGCATCACACAATATATACATCACAGGGGGCATCACACAATATATGCATCACAGGGGGCATCATACAATATATACATCACAGGGGGCATCACACAATATATACATCACAGGGGGCGCCGGCGGCATCACACAATATATACATCACAGGGGGCATCACACAATATATACATCACAGGGGCGCCGGCGGCATCACACAATATATACATCACAGGGGGCAGCACACAATATATACATCACAGGGGGCATCACACAATATATACATCACAGGGGGCAGCACACAATATATACATCACAGGGGCGCCGGCGGGCATCACACAATATATACATCATAGGGGGGCATCACACAATATATACATCACAGGGGGCATCACACAATATATACATCACAGGGGGCAGCACACAATATATACATCACAGGGGGCATCACACAATATATACATCACAGGGGGGCATCACACAATATATACATCACAGGGGGCAGCACACAATATATACATCACAGGGGCGCCGGCGGCATCACACAATATATACATCACAGGGGCGCCGGCGGCATCACACAATATATACATCACAGGGGGCATCACACAATATATAAATCACAGGGGGCATCACACAATATATACATCACAGGGGGCATCACACAATATATACATCACAGGGGGCATCACACAATATATACATCACAGGGGGCGCCGGCGGCATCACACAATATATGCATCACAGGGGGCAGCACACATTATATACATCACAGGGGGCATCACACAATATATACATCACAGGGGGCATCACACAATATATACATCACAGGGGGGCATCACACAATATATACATCACAGGGGGCAGCACACAATATATACATCACAGGGGGCATCACACAATATATACATCACAGGGGGCAGCACACAATATATACATCACAGGGGGCAGCACACAATATATACATCACAGAGGGCATCACACAATATATACATCACAGGGGGCATCACACATTATATACATCACAGGGGGCATCACACAATATATACATCACAGGGGGCAGCACACAATATATACATCATAGGGGGCATCACACAATATATACATCACAGGGGGCATCACACAATATATACATCACAGGGGCGCCGGCGGCATCACACAATATATACATCACAGGGGGCATCACACAATATATAAATCACAGGGGGCAGCACACAATATATACATCACAGGGGGCAGCACACAATATATACATCACAGGGGGCCCGGCGGCATCACACAATATATACATCACAGGGGGCGCCGGTGGCATCACACAATATATACATCACAGGGGGCGCCGGCGGCATCACACAATATATACATCACAGGGGGCATCACACAATATATACATCACAGGGGGCAGCACAAAATATATACATCACAGGGGGCGCCGGCGGCATCACACAATATATACATCACAGGGGGCGCCGGCGGCATCACACAATATATACATCACAGGGGGGCATCACACAATATATACATCACAGGGGGCAGCACACAATATATACATCACAGGGGGCATCACACAATATATACATCACAGGGGGCGCCGGCGGCATCACACAATATATACATCACAGGGGGCATCACACAATATATACATCACAGGGGGCGCCGGCGGCATCACACAATATATACATCACAGGGGGCGCCGGCGGGCAGCACACAATATATACATCACAGGGGGCGCCGGCGGCATCACACAATATATACATCACAGGGGGCGCCGGTGGTATCACACAATATATACATCACAGGGGGCAGCACACAATATATACATCACAGGGGGCATCACACAATATATACATCACAGGGGGCATCACACAATATATACATCACAGGGGGCATCACACAATATATACATCACAGGGGGCATCACACAATATATACATCACAGGGGGCGCCGGCGGCATCACACAATATATACATCACAGGGGGGCATCACACAATATATACATCACAGGGGGCGCCGGCGGCATCACACAATATATACATCACAGGGGGCAGCACACAATATATACATCACAGGGGGCAGCACACAATATATAAATCACAGGGGGCAGCACACAATATATACATCACAGGGGGCATCACACAATATATACATCACAGGGGGCATCACACAATATATACATCACAGGGGGCATCACACAATATATACATCACAGGGGGCATCACACAATATATACATCACAGGGGGCATCACACAATATATACATCACAGGGGGCAGCACACAATATATACATCACAGGGGCGCCGCCGGGCATCACACAATATATACATCATAGGGGGCATCACACAATATATACATCACAGGGGGCATCACACAATATATACATCACAGGGGGGCATCACACAATATATACATCACAGGGGGCATCACACAATATATACATCACAGGGGGCATCACACAATATATACATCACAGGGGGCATCACACAATATATACATCACAGGGGGCATCACACAATATATACATCACAGGGGGCATCACACAATATATACATCACAGGGGGCATCACAGGGGGCATCACACAATATATACATCACAGGGGGCATCACACAATATATACATCACAGGGGCGCCGGCGGCATCACACAATATATACATCACAGGGGGCATCACACAATATATACATCACAGGGGGCGCCGGCGGCATCACACAATATATACATCACAGGGGGCATCACACAATATATACATCACAGGGGGCATCACACAATATATACATCACAGGGGGCATCACACAATATATACATCACAGGGGCGCCGGCGGCATCACACAATATATACATCACAGGGGGCGCCGGCGGCATCACACAATATATACATCACAGGGGGGCGCCGGCGGCATCACACAATATATACATCACAGGGGGCGCCGGCGGCATCACACAATATATACATCACAGGGGGCATCACACAATATATACATCACAGGGGGCATCACACAATATATAAATCACAGGGGGCATCACACAATATATACATCACAGGGGGCATCACACAATATATACATCACAGGGGGCATCACACAATATATACATCACAGGGGGCATCACACAATATATAAATCACAGGGGGCATCACACAATATATACATCACAGGGGCGCCGGCGGCATCACACAATATATACATCACAGGGGGGCATCACACAATATATACATCACAGGGGCGCCGGCGGCATCACACAATATATACATCACAGGGGGCATCACACAATATATACATCACAGGGGGCATCACACAATATATACATCACAGGGGGCATCACACAATATATACATCACAGGGGGGCATCACACAATATATACATCACAGGGGGCAGCACACAATATATACATCACAGGGGGCATCACACAATATATACATCACAGGGGGCAGCACACAATATATACATCACAGGGGGCAGCACACAATATATACATCACAGGGGGCGCCGGCGGGCAGCACACAATATATACATCACAGAGGGCATCACACAATATATACATCACAGGGGGCAGCACACAATATATACATCACAGAGGGCATCACACAATATATACATCACAGGGGGCATCACACAATATATACATCACAGGGGGCATCACACAATATATACATCACAGGGGGCGCCGGCGGCATCACACAATATATACATCACAGGGGGGCATCACACAATATATACATCACAGGGGGCGCCGGCGGCATCACACAATATATACATCACAGGGGGCATCACACAATATATACATCACAGGGGGCAGCACACAATATATACATCACAGGGGGCGCCGGCGGCATCACACAATATATACATCACAGGGGGCGCCGGCGGCATCACACAATATATACATCACAGGGGGCATCACACAATATATACATCACAGGGGGCATCACACAATATATAAATCACAGGGGGCAGCACACAATATATACATCACAGGGGGCGCCGGCGGCATCACACAATATATACATCACAGGGGGCATCACACAATATATACATCACAGGGGGCATCACACAATATATACATCACAGGGGGCAGCACACATTATATACATCACAGGGGGCAGCACACATTATATACATCACAGGGGGCATCACACAATATATACATCACAGGGGGCAGCACACATTATATACATCACAGGGGGCATCACACAATATATACATCACAGGGGGCGCCGGCGGCATCACACAATATATACATCACAGGGGGCGCCGGCGGCATCACACAATATATACATCACAGGGGGCGCCGGCGGCATCACACAATATATACATCACAGGGGGCGCCGGCGGGCAGCACACAATATATACATCACAGGGGGCATCACACAATATATAAATCACAGGGGGGCATCACACAATATATACATCACAGGGGGCATCACACAATATATACATCACAGGGGGCGCCGGCGGCATCACACAATATATACATCACAGGGGGCATCACACAATATATACATCATAGGGGGCGCCGGCGGCATCACACAATATATACATCACAGGGGGCAGCACACAATATATACATCACAGGGGGGCATCACACAATATATACATCACAGGGGGCATCACACAATATATACATCACAGGGGGCAGCACACAATATATACATCATAGGGGGCATCACACAATATATACATCACAGGGGGCATCACACAATATATACATCACAGGGGGCGCCGGCGGCATCACACAATATATACATCACAGGGGGCATCACACAATATATACATCACAGGGGGCGCCGGCGGCATCACACAATATATACATCACAGGGGGCATCACACAATATATAAATCACAGGGGGCATCACACAATATATACATCACAGGGGGCAGCACACAATATATACATCACAGGGGGCAGCACACAATATATACATCACAGGGGGCATCACACAATATATACATCACAGGGGCGCCGGCGGCATCACACAATATATACATCACAGGGGGCGCCGGTGGCATCACACAATATATACATCACAGGGGGCAGCACACAATATATACATCACAGGGGGCAGCACAAAATATATACATCACAGGGGGCGCCGGCGGCATCACACAATATATACATCACAGGGGGCATCACACAATATATACATCACAGGGGGCAGCACACAATATATACATCACAGGGGGCAGCACACAATATATACATCACAGGGGGCATCACACAATATATACATCACAGGGGGCGCCGGCGGCATCACACAATATATACATCACAGGGGGCGCCGGCGGGCAGCACACAATATATACATCACAGGGGGCGCCGGCGGCATCACACAATATATACATCACAGGGGGCGCCGGTGGTATCACACAATATATACATCACAGGGGGCAGCACACAATATATACATCACAGGGGGCATCACACAATATATACATCACAGGGGGCATCACAAAATATATACATCACAGGGGGCATCACACAATATATACATCACAGGGGGCATCACACAATATATACATCACAGGGGGCGCCGGCGGCATCACACAATATATACATCACAGGGGGCGCCGGCGGGCAGCACACAATATATACATCACAGGGGGCAGCACACAATATATACATCACAGGGGGCATCACACAATATATACATCACAGGGGGCGCCGGCGGCATCACACAATATATACATCACAGGGGGCAGCACACAATATATACATCACAGGGGGCATCACACAATATATACATCACAGAGGGCATCACACAATATATACATCACAGGGGGCAGCACACAATATATACATCACAGGGGGGCAGCACACAATATATACATCACAGGGGGCATCACACAATATATACATCACAGGGGGCAGCACACAATATATACATCACAGGGGGCAGCACACAATATATACATCACAGGGGGCATCACACAATATATACATCACAGGGGGCATCACACAATATATACATCACAGGGGGCATCACACAATATATACATCACAGGGGGCGCCGGCGGCATCACACAATATATACATCACAGGGGGCGCCGGCGGCATCACACAATATATACATCACAGGGGGCGCCGGCGGCATCACACAATATATACATCACAGGGGCGCCGGCGGCATCACACAATATATACATCACAGGGGGCATCACACAATATATACATCACAGGGGGCATCACACAATATATACATCACAGGGGGCATCACACAATATATGCATCACAGGGGGCATCATACAATATATACATCAAAGGGGGCATCACACAATATATACATCACAGGGGGCATCACACAATATATACATCACAGGGGGCATCACACAATATATACATCACAGGGGGCGCCGGCGGCATCACACAATATATACATCACAGGCGGCATCACACAATATATACATCACAGGGGGCATCACACAATATATACATCACAGGGGGCGCCGGCGGCATCACACAATATATGCATCACAGGGGGCATCACACAATATATAAATCACAGGGGGCATCACACAATATATACATCACAGGGGGGCAGCACACAATATATACATCACAGGGGGCATCACACAATATATACATCACAGGGGGCAGCACACAATATATACATCACAGGGGGCATCACACAATATATACATCACAGGGGGCAGCACACAATATATACATCACAGGGGGCGCCGGCGGCATCACACAATATATACATCACAGGGGGCATCACACAATATATACATCACAGGGGGCGCCGGTGGCATCACACAATATATACATCACAGGGGGCGCCGGCGGCATCACACAATATATACATCACAGGGGGCGCCGGCGTCATCACACAATATATACATCACAGGGGCGCCGGCGGCATCACACAATATATACATCACAGGGGGCATCACACAATATATACATCACAGGGGGCATCACACAATATATAAATCACAGGGGGCATCACACAATATATACATCACAGGGGGCGCCGGCGGCATCACACAATATATACATCACAGGGGGGCATCACACAATATATACATCACAGGGGGCGCCGGCGGCATCACACAATATATACATCACAGGGGGCATCACACAATATATACATCACAGGGGGCATCACACAATATATACATCACAGGGGGCATCACACAATATATACATCACAGGGGGCATCACACAATATATACATCACAGGGGGCATCACACAATATATACATCACAGGGGGCATCACACAATATATACATCATAGGGGGCGCCGGCGGCATCACACAATATATACATCACAGGGGGCAGCACACAATATATACATCACAGAGGGCATCACACAATATATACATCACAGGGGGCAGCACACAATATATACATCATAGGGGGCATCACACAATATATACATCACAGGGGGCATCACACAATATATACATCACAGGGGGCGCCGGCGGCATCACACAATATATACATCACAGGGGGGCATCACACAATATATACATCACAGGGGGCATCACACAATATATACATCACAGGGGGCAGCACACAATATATACATCACAGGGGGCAGCACACAAAATATACATCACAGGGGGGCATCACACAATATATACATCACAGGGGGCGCCGGCGGCATCACACAATATATACATCACAGGGGGCATCACACAATATATACATCACAGGGGGCAGCACACAATATATACATCACAGGGGGCATCACACAATATATACATCACAGGGGGCATCACACAATATATACATCACAGGGGGCACCGGCGGCATCACACAATATATACATCACAGGGGGCATCACACAATATATACATCACAGGGGGCGCCGGCGGCATCACACAATATATACATCACAGGGGGCGCCGGTGGTATCACACAATATATACATCACAGGGGGCAGCACACAATATATACATCACAGGGGGCATCACACAATATATACATCACAGGGGGCAGCACACAATATATACATCACAGGGGGGCATCACACAATATATACATCACAGGGGGCGCCGGTGGTATCACACAATATATACATCACAGGGGGCATCACACAATATATACATCACAGGGGGCGCCGGCGGCATCACACAATATATACATCACAGGGGGGCATCACACAATATATACATCACAGGGGCGCCGGCGGCATCACACAATATATACATCACAGGGGGCATCACACAATATATACATCACAGGGGGGCAGCACACAATATATACATCACAGGGGGCGCCGGCGGCAGCACACATTATATACATCACAGGGGGCGCCGGCGGCATCACACAATATATACATCACAGGGGGCAGCACACAATATATACATCACAGGGGGCATCACACAATATATACATCACAGGGGGCATCACACAATATATACATCACAGGGGGCATCACACAATATATACATCACAGAGGGCGCCGGCGGCATCACACAATATATACATCACAGGGGGCATCACACAATATATACATCACAGAGGGCGCCGGCGGCATCACACAATATATACATCACAGGGGGCGCCGGCGGCAGCACACAGTATATACATCACAGGGGGCGCAGGCGGCATCACACAATATATACATCACAGGGGGCGCCGGCGGCATCACACAATATATACATCACAGGGGGCATCACACAATATATACATCACAGGGGGCATCACACAATATATACATCACAGGGGGGCATCACACAATATATACATCACAGGGGGCGCCGGCGGCATCACACAATATATACATCACAGGGGGCGCCGGCGGCAGCACACAATATATACATCACAGGGGGGCATCACACAATATATACATCACAGGGGCGCCGGCGGCATCACACAATATATACATCACAGAGGGGCGCCGGCGGCATCACACAATATATACATCACAGAGGGGCGCCGGCGGCATCACACAATATATACATCACAGGGGGCGCCGGCGGCATCACACAATATATACATCACAGAGGGGCGCCGGCGGCATCACACAATATATACATCACAGGGGGCGCCGGCGGCATCACACAATATATACATCACAGGGGGCATCACACAATATATACATCACAGGGGGCATCACACAATATATACATCACAGGGGGCGCCGGCGGCATCACACAATATATACATCACAGGGGGCATCACACAATATATACATCACAGGGGGCGCCGGCGGCATCACACAATATATACATCACAGGGGGCGCCGGCGGCATCACACAATATATACATCACAGGGGGCGCCGGCGGCATCACACAATATATACATCACAGGGGGGCATCACACAATATATACATCACAGGGGGCATCACACAATATATACATCACAGGGGGCAGCACACAATATATACATCACAGGGGGGCATCACACAATATATACATCACAGGGGGCATCACACAATATATACATCACAGGGGCGCCGGCGGCATCACACAATATATACATCACAGAGGGGCGCCGGCGGCATCACACAATATATACATCACAGGGGGCGCCGGCGGCATCACACAATATATACATCACAGAGGGCGCCGGCGGCATCACACAATATATACATCACAGGGGGCGCCGGCGGCATCACACAATATATACATCACAGGGGGCATCACACAATATATACATCACAGGGGGCAGCACACAATATATACATCACAGGGGGCGCCGGCGGCATCACACAATATATACATCACAGGGGGGCATCACACAATATATACATCACAGGGGGCGCCGGCGGCATCACACAATATATACATCACAGGGGCGCCGGCGGCATCACACAATATATACATCACAGGGGGCATCACACAATATATACATCACAGGGGGCGCCGGCGGCATCACACAATATATACATCACAGGGGGCAGCACACAATATATACATCACAGGGGGCATCACACAATATATACATCACAGGGGCGCCGGCGGCATCACACAATATATACATCACAGGGGGCAGCACACAATATATACATCACAGGGGGCATCACACAATATATACATCACAGGGGGCATCACACAATATATACATCACAGGGGCGCCGGCGGCATCTGCAGTGTGGAAAAGAATGTCAGATACCCTACATGAAATCTGATGAGGGGCCGCTGAGCTGTGTATCTAATCCTAACATGTGTGATACTGTGAGGTGTGCTATGTATCTAATTCCATTGTGTATGATACAGTCAGGTTAACTATGTATCTAATCCTATGATGTGTGATACTGTCTGCAGGGCTGTGTATCTAATCCCATCATGTGTGATACAGTCAGGTGAGCTAGGTACCTAATCCTATGAAGTGTGATACAGCAGGTCGGCAGACCCCCTCGCCCCGCCATATGGATCACATTCAGCTTTCTGAGAACGTTTTCTTAAACTAAATTTAACCATTTATTTGCTGACACCGATTAGGTGTGATGTCATCGGCTCCATCTTGATAAGTGGTGGCCCTGGTAAAATGGCAGCACTCTGGCGACTGACACGTGACCTTAGTGTTCCACTATAAATTTTGAATGTCTCACCAAAATCACAAGGCTGTATGAGTGAAAGGAAGAGCTCATACAACTGTAACAAACCCTCAGCTGTGAGGAATATACACTGAGAAATTTTCTTATTCACTGACCACAAGCAGAGGTGCTGACAACCGTGCGGGCTGTGCCCTGGGTGCATGTTCAGGCAGTTCCTGTTCTTCCCCCCTCAGGTCCCCCCTGATCAGCGGCTGCAGAGAGCGGGCGCACTCACATCATCACAGGCGGCAGCGCCATCCGGCAACTATGTGAGGTATGTGCGAGGTCAGTATACACACTTACATGAAATAGACCCCAACCAACATAAGACCCCCCCACCACCACTGTCCGCCTCCCCACCACCACTGTCCTTATCCCCACCACCATAAGGCCCCCCCACCACCACTGTCCTTATCCCCACCACCATAAGGCCCCCCCACCACCACTGTCCGCCTCCCCACCACCATAAGGCCCCCCCACCACCACTGTCCGCCTCCCCACCACCATAAGGCCCCCCCACCACCACTGTCCGCCTCCCCACCACCATAAGACCCCCCCACCACCACTGTCCGCCTCCCCACCACCATAAGGCCCCCCCACTACTGTCCGCCTCCCCACCAACATAAGACCCCCCCACCACCACTGTCCGCCTCCCCACCACCATAAGGCCCCCCCACTACTGTCCGCCTCCCCACCAACATAAGACCCCCCCCACCACCACTGTCCGCCTCCCCACCACCACTGTCCGCCTCCCCACCACCATAAGGCCCCCCCACCACCACTGTCCGCCTCCCCACCAACATAAGACCCCCCCACCACCACTGTCTGCCTCCCCACCACCATAAGGCCCCCCCACCACCACTGTCCGCCTCCCCACCAACATAAGACCCCCCCACCACCACTGTCCTCCTCCCCACCACAAGACCCCCCCACCACCACTGTCCTCCTCCCCACCACCATAAGGCCCCCCCACCACTGTCCTCCTCCCCACCACAAGACCCCCCTACCACCACTGTCCGCCTCCCCACCACCATAAGACCCCCCCACCACCACTGTCCGCCTCCCCACCACCATAAGACCCCCCCACTACTCTCCGCCTCCCCACCACCATAAGGCCCCCCCACTACTGTCCGCCTCCCCACCACCATAAGACCCCCCACCACCACTGTCCGCCTCCCCACCACCATAAGACCCCCCCCCCATACTGTCCGCCTCCCCACCACCATAAGGCCCCCCCACTACTGTCCGCCTCCCCACCACCATAAGGCCCCCCCACTACTGTCCGCCTCCCCCACCAACATAAGACCCCCCCACCACCACTGTCCGCCTCCCCACCACCATAAGGCCCCCCCACCACCACAAGACCCCCCCCACCACCACTGTCCGCCTCCTCACCACCATAAGGCCCCCCCACCACAACTGTCCGCCTCCCCACCAACATAAGACCCCCCACCACCACTGTCTGCCTCCCCACCACCATAAGGCCCCCCCACCACCACTGTCCACCTCCCCACCACAAGACCCCCCCACCACCACTGTCCGCCTCCCCACCACCATAAGACCCCCCACCACCACTGTCCGCCTCCCCACCACCATAAGGCCCCCCCACCACTGTCCTCCTCCCCACCACAAGACCCCCCCACCACCACTGTCCGCCTCCCCACCATCATAAGACCCCCCCACCACCACTGTCCTCCTCCCCACCACAAGACCCCCCCACCACCACTGTCCTCCTCCCCACCACAAGACCC
The DNA here is from genome assembly GCA_947044405.1 of Leptodactylus fallax. Lineage (NCBI taxonomy): Eukaryota > Metazoa > Chordata > Amphibia > Anura > Leptodactylidae > Leptodactylus > Leptodactylus fallax. The sequence goes on along the minus strand of CAMRHE010000793.1, from coordinate 91,802 downwards.
CCCCACCACCACTGTCCGCCTCCCCACCACCATAAGGCCCCCCCACCACCACTGTCCGCCTCCCCACCACCATAAGACCCCCCCACCACCACTGTCCGCCTCCCCACCACCATAAGGCCCCCCCACCACCACTGTCCGCCTCCCCACCACCATAAGGCCCCCCCACTACTGTCCGCCTCCCCACCAACATAAGACCCCCCCACCACCACTGTCCTCCTCCCCACCACAAGACCCCCCCACCACCACTGTCCTCCTCCCCACCACAAGACCCCGCCACCACCACTGTCCTCCTCCCCACCACAAGACCCCCCCACCACCACTGTCCGCCTCCCCACCACCATAAGGCCCCCCCACCACCACTGTCCGCCTCCCCACCACCATAAGGCCCCCCCACCACCACTGTCCGCCTCCCCACCACCATAAGGCCCCCCCACCACCACTGTCCGCCTCCCCACCACCATAAGGCCCCCCCACCACCACTGTCCGCCTCCCCACCACCATAAGACCCCCCCACCACCACTGTCCACCTCCCCACCACCATAAGGCCCCCCCACCACCACTGTCCGCCTCCCCACCAACATAAGACCCCCCCACCACCACTGTCCGCCTCCCCACCACCATAAGGCCCCCCCACTACTGTCCGCCTCCCCACCAACATAAGACCCCCCCACCACCACTGTCCGCCTCCCCACCACCATAAGGCCCCCCCACTACTGTCCGCCTCCCCACCAACATAAGACCCCCCCACCACCACTGTCCGCCTCCCCACCACCATAAGGCCCCCCCACCACCACTGTCCGCCTCCCCACCAACATAAGACCCCCCCACCACCACTGTCTGCCTCTCCACCACCATAAGGCCCCCCCACCACCACTGTCCGCCTCCCCACCAACATAAGACCCCCCCACCACCACTGTCCGCCTCCCCACCAACATAAGACCCCCCCCCACCACCACTGTCCTCCTCCCCACCACAAGACCCCACCACCACCACTGTCCGCCTCCCCACCACCATAAGACCCCCCACCACCACTGTCCGCCTCCCCACCACCATAAGGCCCCCCCACCACTGTCCTCCTCCCCACCACAAGACCCCCCCACCACCACTGTCCGCCTCCCCACCATCATAAGACCCCCCCACCACCACTGTCCTCCTCCCCACAAGACCCCCCCACCACCACTGTCCTCCTCCCCACCACAAGACCCCCCCCACCACCACTGTCCGCCTCCCCACCACCATAAGATCCCCCCACCACCACTGTCCGCCTCCCCACCACCATAAGACCCCCCCACTACTCTCCGCCTCCCCACCACCATAAGGCCCCCCCACTACTGTCCGCCTCCCCACCACCATAAGACCCCCCACCACCATAAGACCCCCCACCACAAGACCCCCCCACCACCACTGTCCGCCTCCCCACCAACATAAGACCCCCCCACTACTCTCCGCCTCCCCACCAACATAAGACCCCCCCACCACCACTGTCCGCCTCCCCACCACCATAAGGCCCCCCCACCACCACTGTCCGCCTCCCCACCACCATAAGGCCCCCCCACCACCACTGTCCGCCTCCCCACCACCATAAGGGCCCCCCACCACCACTGTCCGCCTCCCCACCACCATAAGACCCCCCCCACCACCACTGTCCGCCTCCCCACCACCATAAGGCCCCCCCACCACCACTGTCCGCCTCCCCACCAACATAAGACCCCCCCACCACCACTGTCCGCCTCCCCACCACCATAAGGCCCCCCCACCACCACTGTCCGCCTCCCCACCACCATAAGACCCCCCCACCACCACTGTCCGCCTCCCCACCACCATAAGGCCCCCCCACCACCACTGTCCGCCTCCCCACCAACATAAGACCCCCCCACCACCACTGTCCGCCTCCCCACCACCATAAGGCCCCCCCACTACTGTCCGCCTCCCCACCAACATAAGACCCCCCCACCACCACTGTCCGCCTCCCCACCACCATAAGGCCCCCCCACCACCACAAGACCACCCCCCACCACCACTGTCCGCCTCCCCACCACCATAAGGCCCCCCCACCACCACTGTCCGCCTCCCCACCAACATAAGACCCCCCCACCACCACTGTCCTCCTCCCCACCACCATAAGACCCCCCCACCACCACTGTCCGCCTCCCCACCACCATAAGACCCCCCCACCACCACTGTCCGCCTCCCCACCACCATAAGACCCCCCCACCACCACTGTCCGCCTCCCCATAACCATAAGGCCCCCCCACCACCACTGTCCGCCTCCCCACCACCATAAGACCACCCCACCACCACTGTCCGCCTCCCCACCACCATAAGGCCCCCCCACTACTGTCCGCCTCCCCCACCAACATAAGACCCCTCCACCACCACTGTCCTCCTCCCCACCACAAGACCCCCTCACCACCACTGTCCGCCTCCCCACCACCATAAGGCCCCCCCACCACCACTGTCCGTCTCCCCACCACCATAAGGTCCCCCCACCACCACTGTCCGCCTCCCCACCACCATAAGGCCCCCCCACCACCACTGTCCGCCTCCCCACCACCATAAGACCCCCCCACCACCACTGTCCGCCTCCCCACCACCATAAGGCCCCCCCACCACCACTGTCCGCCTCCCCACCAACATAAGACCCCCCCACCACCACTGTCCGCCTCCCCACCACCATAAGGCCCCCCCACTACTGTCCGCCTCCCCACCAACATAAGACCCCCCCACCACCACTGTCCGCCTCCCCACCAACATAAGACCCCCCCACCACCACTGTCCGCCTCCCCACCACCATAAGGCCCCCCCACCACCACTGTCCGCCTCCCCACCAACATAAGAGCCCCCCACCACCACTGTCTGCCTCCCCACCACCACTGTCCGCCTCCCCACCAACATAAGACCCCCCCACCACCACTGTCCGCCTCCCCACCACAAGGCCCCCCCACCACCACAAGACCCCCCCACCACCACTGTCCGCCTCCCCACCACCATAAGGCCCCCCCACCACCACTGTCCGCCTCCCCACCACCATAAGGCCCCCCCACCACCACTGTCCGCCTCCCCACCAACATAGGACCCCCCCACCACCACTGTCTGCCTCCCCACCACCATAAGGCCCCCCCACCACCACTGTCCGCCTCCCCACCAACATAAGACCCCCCCACCACCACTGTCCTCCTCCCCACCACAAGACCCCCCCACCACCACTGTCCCCCTCCCCACCACCATAAGGCCCCCCCACCACCACTGTCCGCCTCCCCACCACCATAAGGCCCCCCCACCACCACTGTCCGCCTCCCCACCACCATAAGGCCCCCCCACCACCACTGTCCGCCTCCCCACCACCATAAGGCCCCCCCACCACCACTGTCCGCCTCCCCACCACCATAAGGCCCCCCCACCACCACTGTCCGCCTCCCCACCACCATAAGGCCCCCCCACCACCACTGTCCGCCTCCCCACCAACATAAGACCCCCCCCACCACCACTGTCCGCCTCCCCACCAACATAAGACCCCCCCACCACCACTGTCCGCCTCCCCACCACCATAAGACCCCCCACCACCACTGTCCTCCCTCCCCACCACCATAAGACCCCCCCACTACTGTCCACCTCCCCACCACCATAAGACCCCCCACCACCACTGTCCTCCTCCCCACCAACATAAGACCCCCCCCCCACTACTGTCCGCCTCCCCACCACCATAAGACCCCCCACCACCACTGTCCTCTTCCCCACCACCATAAGACCCCCCCCACCACCACTGTCCGCCTCCCCACCAACATAAGACCCCCCACCACCACTGTCCGCCTCCCCACCAACATAAGACCCCCCCACCACCACTGTCCGCCTCCCCACCAACATAAGACCCCCCCACCACCACTGTCCGCCTCCCTACCAACATAAGACCCCCCCACTACTGTCCGCCTCCCCACCAACATAAGACCCCCCCACCACCACTGTCCGCCTCCCCACAAACATAAGACCCCCCACCACCACTGTCCGCCTCCCCACCAACATAAGACCCCCCCACCACCACTGTCTGCCTCCCCACCACCATAAGACCCCCCACCACCACTGTCCTCCTCCCCACCACCATAAGACCCCCCCACTACTGTCCGCCTCCCCACCACCATAAGACCCCCCACCACCACTGTCCTCCTCCCCACCACCACTGTTCTCCTCCCCACCACCATAAGACCCCCCACCACCACTGTCCTCCTCCCCACCAACATAAGACCCCCCCACTACTGTCCGCCTCCCCACCACCATAAGACCTCCCACCATCACCAGACCCCTACTACTTTCTGCCGCCATCACCAGAGCCCCCCATTACTGTCCACCCCAACATCCCTCCAATATCATCAGCCCCTCCCTGCGAGGTGAACAAGATGGATCTTATCGGAATTGGTAGGGGAGAGGATCTTATAGGGATGTGTACAGACGGGATCCTGTAGGGAGGGATCTTATAGGGAGATTTCATGTATAGGGGTCACTGTATAATAATTTACCGTCTGCCGCTGGTGATATCAAGTGTCAGGATCAGTCAGCAGGTTCAGCCTCCGCCCTGGGAGCTCTGCAGATCTGACAAATGAAACCAAACATAAGCTATGCCGCACCATATATACAGGAAAGACAGTAGATATAGGAGGACAATACACAGGGCAGTATATAAACAGTGAAGACAGTACACAGGGCAGTATATACAGTGAGGACAGTATACAGGGCAGTATATATACAGTGAGGACAGTACACAGGGCAGTATATATACAGTGAGGACAGTACACAAGGCAGTATATACATTGAGAATAGTATACAGGGCAGTATATATACAGTGAGGACAGTACACAAGGCAGTATATACATTGAGAATAGTACACAGGGCAGTATATAAACAGTGAAGACAGTACACAGGGCAGTATATACAGTGAGGACAGTATACAGGGCAGTATATATACAGTGAGGACAGAACACAGGGCAGTAAATATACAGTAAGGAAAGTACACAAGGCAGTATATACATTGAGAATAGTATACAGGGCAGTATATATACAGTGAGGACAGTACACAAGGCAGTATATACATTGAGAATAGTACACAGGGCAGTATATACATTGAGAATAGTATACAGGGCGGTATATATACAGTGAGGACAGCACACAGGGCAATATATACAGTGAGGACAGTACACAGGGTAGTTTATATACAGTGAGGAAAGAACACAAGGCAGTATATACAGTGAGGACAGTACACAGGGTAGTATATATAGAGTAAGGAAAGTACACAGGGCAGTATATACAGTGAGGAAATTACACAGGGCAGTATATATACACAGTGAGGACAGTACACAGGGCATTATATAAGTGAGGACAGTACACAAGGCAGTATATATACAGTGAGGACAGTACACAGGGCATTATATACAGTGAGGACAGTACACAAGGCAGTATATACAGTGAGGACATTACACAGGGCAATACATACAGTGAGTACAGTACACAAGGCAGTATATATAGTGAGGACAGTACACAGGGCAGTATATATACAGTGAGGACAGTACACAGGGCAATATATACAGTGAGTACAGTACACAGGGCAGTATATACAGTGAGGACAGTATACAGGGCAGTATATATACAGTGAGGACAGTACACAGGGCAGTATATATACAGTGAGGACAGTACACAAGGCAGTATATACATTGAGAATAGTATACAGGGCAGTATATATACAGTGAGGACAGTACACAAGGCAGTATATACATTGAGAATAGTACACAGGGCAGTATATACATTGAGAATAGTATACAGGGAAGTATATATACAGTGAGGACAGTACACAGGGCAATATATACAGTGAGGACAGTACACAGGGTAGTTTATATACAGTGAGGAAAGAACACAAGGCAGTATATACAGTGAGGACAGTACACAGGGTAGTATATATAGAGTGAGGAAAGTACACAGGGCAGTATATACAGTGAGGAAATTACACAGGGCAGTATATATACAGTGAGGACAGTACACAGGGCATTATATACAGTGAGGACAGTACACACGGCAGTATATATACAGTGAGGACAGTACACAAGGCAGTATATACAGTGAGGACAGTATACAGGGCAGTATATATACAGTGAGGACAGTACACAGGGCAGTATATATACAGTGAGGACAGTACACAAGGCAGTATATACATTGAGAATAGTACACAGGGCAGTATATACATTGAGAATAGTATACAGGGCAGTATATATACAGTGAGGACAGTACACAGGGCAATATATACAGTGAGGACAGTACACAGGGTAGTTTATATACAGTGAGGAAAGAACACAAGGCAGCATATACAGTGAGGACAGTACACAGGGCAATATATACAGTGAGGACAGTGCACAGGGTAGTATATATAGAGTGAGGAAAGTACACAGGGCAGTATATACAGTGAGGAAATTACACAGGGCAGTATATATACAGTGAGGACAGTACACAGGGCATTATATACAGTGAGGACAGTGCATAAGGCAGTATATATACAGTGAGGACAGTACACAAGGCAGTATATACAGTGAGGACAGTACACAGGGCAGTATATATATAGTGAGGACAGTACACAGGGCAATATATACAGTGAGTACAGTACACAGGGCAGTATATACAGTGAGGACAGTACACAGGGCAGTATATACAATGAGGACAGAACACATGGCAGTATATACAGTGAGGACAGTACACAGGGCAGTATATATACAGTGAGGACAGTACACAAGGCAGTATATACAGTGAGGAACATACACAGGGCAGTATATACACAGAGAGGACAGTACACAGTGCAGTATATATACAATGAGGAAAGTACAAAGGGCAGTATATACAGTGAGGACAGGACAATATATACAGTGAGGACAGTACATAGGGCAGTATATACAGTGAGTATAGTACACAGGGCAGTATATATACAGTGAGGAAATAACATGGGGCAGTACATACAGCGAGGACAGGACAATATATACAGTGAGGATAATACACAGGGCAGTATATACAGTGAGGGTAAAGCAGTATATACAAGTAGGACAGTATATACGGAACAGGGCAATACATACAGTAAGGTCAGTAAACAGGGTAGTATAAACAGTGAGGACAGAGCAATATATACAGTGTGGACAGTGCACAGGGCAGTATACACAGTGAGGACAGAACACATAACAGTATATATAGTGAGGACAGGTCAGTATATAGTGCAGCACACAGGGAAGAATATATAGTACAGTACACATGGAGCTGTATCTATAATACAGTACACACAGGGCAGTATATACAGTACAGTGCACACAGGGCAATATATATAGTACAGTACACAGGGCAGTATATATAGTACAGTACACACAGGGCAGTATATACAGTACAGTACACGGGGCAGTATATATACAGTACAGTACACACAGGGCAGTATATACAGTACAGTACACACAGGGCAGTATATACAGTACAGTACACACAGGGCAGTATATACAGTACAGTACACAGAGGTCAGTATATATACAGTACAGTACACACAGGGCAGTATATATAGTACAGTACACACAGGGCAGTATATATACAGTACAGTACACACAGGGCAGTATATATACAGTACAGTACACACAGGGCAGTATATATACAGTACAGTACACACAGGGCAGTATATACAGTACAGTACACACAGGGCAGTATATACAATACAGTACACACAGGGCACTATATATATAGTACAGTACACACATGGCAGTATATACAGTACAGTACACACGGCAGTATATATAGTACAGTACACACAGGGCAGTATATACAGTACAGTACACACAGGGCAGTATATACAATACAGTACACACAGGGCAGTATATACAATACAGTACACACAGGGCAGTATATATATAGTACAGTACACACAGGGCAGTATATACAGTACAGTACACACAGGGCAGTATATACAGTACAGTACACAGAGGGCAGTATATATACAGTACAGTACACACAGGGCAGTATATATACAGTACAGTACACACAGGGCAGTATATATACAGTACAGTACACACAGGGCAGTATATATACAGTACAGTACACACAGGGCAGTATATACAGTACAGTACACACAGGGCAGTATATATACAGTACAGTACACACAGGGCAGTATATATACAGTACAGTACACACAGGGCAGTATATATATAGTACAGTACACACAGGGCCGTATATACAGTACAGTACACACGGGGCAGTATATACAGTACAGTACACAGGGCAGGATATATACAGTACAGTACACACAGGGCAGTATATACAGTACAGTACACAGGGCAGTATATACAGTACAGTACACACAGGGCAGTATATATATACAGTACAGTACACACAGGGCTGTGTATATACAGTACAGTACACAGGACAGTATATACAGTACAGTACACAGGGCAGTATATACAGTACAGTAAACACAGGGCAGTATATATACAGTACAGTACACACAGGGCAGTATATACAGTACAGTACACACGGGGCAGTATATATACAGTACAGTACACACAGGGCAGTATATACAGTACAGTACACAGGGCAGTATATATACAGTACAGTACACTCGGGGCAGTATATATACAGTACAGTACACACAGGGCAGTATATAAAGTACAGTACACAGGGCAGTATATATACAGTACAGTACACACAGGGCAGTATATACAGTACAGTACACAGGGCAGTATATACAGTACAGTACACACAGGGCAGTATATATACAGTACAGTACACACAGGGCAGTATATATACAGTACAGTACACACAGGGCAGTATATATACAGTACACACAGGGCAGTATATATACAGTACAGTACACAGGGCAGTATATATACAGTACAGTACACAGGGCAGTATATACAGTGCAGTACACAGGGCAGTATATATACAGTACAGTACACAGGGCAGTATATATACAGTACAGTACACAGGGCAGTATATACAGTACAGTACACAGGGCAGTATATATAAAGTACAGTACACAGGGCAGTATATATACAGTACAGTACACACGGGGCAGTATATACAGTACAGTACACACGGGGCAGTATATACAGTACAGTACACACAGGGCAGTATATACAGTACAGTACACACAGGGCAGTATATACAATACAGTACACACAGGGCAGTATATATATAGTACAGTACACACAGGGCAGTATATATACAGTACAGTACACACAGGGCAGTATATACAGTACAGTACACAGGACAGTATAAACAGTACAGTACACAGGGCAGTATATATACAGCACAGTACACACAGGGCAGTATATATACAGTGCAGTACACAGGGCAGTATATACAGTACAGTACACACAGGGCAGTATATATACAGTACAGTACACACAGGGCAGTATATACAGTACAGTACACAGGGCAGTATATATATAGTACAGTACACACAGGGCAGTATATACAGTACACACAGGGCAGTATATATAGTACAGTACACACAGGGCAGTATATACAGTACAGTACACACAGGGCAGTATATACAGTACAGTACACACGGGGCAGTATATACATTACAGTACACACAGGGCAGCATATATACAGTACAGTACACACAGGGCAGTATATACAGTACAGTACACACAGGGCAGTATATATACAGTACAGTACATACAGGGCAGTATATATACAGCACAGTACACACAGGGCAGTATATACAGTACAGTACACAGGGCAGTATATATACAGTACAGTACACACAGGGCAGTATATATACAGCACAGTACACACAGGGCAGTATATACAGTACAGTACACAGGGCAGTATATATACAGTACAGTACACAGGGCAGTATATACAGTACAGTACACACAGGGCAGTATATACAGTACAGTACACACAGGGCAGTATATACAGTACAGTACACAGGTCAGTATATACAGTACAGTACACACAGGGCAGTATATACAGTACAGTAAACAGGGCAGTATATATTCAGTACAGTACACAGGGCAGTATATACAGTACAGTACACAGGGCAGTATATACAGTACAGTACACAGGGCAGTATATACAGTACAGTACACACAGGGCAGTATATACAGTACAGTACACAGGGCAGTATATATTCAGTACAGTACACAGGGCAGTATATACAGTACAGTACACAGGGCAGTATATACAGTACAGTACACAGGGCAGTATATACAGTACAGTACACACAGGGCAGTATATATACAGTACAGTACACACAGGGCAGTATATATACAGTACATTACACAGGGCAGTATATACAGTACAGTATACAGGGCAGTATATACAGTACAGTATACAGGGCAGTATATATACAGTACAGTACACACAGGACAGTATATACAGTACAGTACACAGAGGGCAGTATATATACAGTACAGTACACACAGGGCAGTATATACAGTACAGTACACAGAGGGCAGTATATATACAGTACAGTACACACAGGGCAGTACATACAGTACAGTACACAGAGGGCAGTATATATACAGTACAGTACACAGGGCAGTATATACAGTACAGTACACAGGGCAGTATATACAGTACAGTACACAGGGCAGTATATACAGTACAGTACACACAGGGCAGTATATACAGTACAGTACACACAGGGCAGTATATACAGTACAGTACACAGGGCAGTATATACAGTACAGTACACAGGGCAGTATATATACAGTACAGTACACAGGGCAGTATATACAGTACAGTACACACAGGGCAGTATATACAGTACAGTACACACAGGGCAGTATATACAATACAGTACACACAGGGCAGTATATACAGTACAGTACACACAGGGCAGTATATACAGTACAGTACACACAGGGCAGTATATATACAGTACAGTACACACAGGGCAGTATATACAGTACAGTACACACAGGGCAGTATATACAGTACAGTACACAGGGCAGTATATATACAGTACAGTACACAGGGCAGTATATACAGTACAGTACACACAGGGCAGTATATACAGTACAGTACACAGGGCAGTATATACAGTACAGTACACAGGGCAGTATATACAGTACAGTACACACAGGGCAGTATATACAGTACAGTACACAGGGCAGTATATACAGTACAGTACACACAGGGCAGTATATACAGTACAGTACACACAGGGCAGTATATACAGTACAGTACACACAGGGCAGTATATACAGTACAGTACACACAGGGCAGTATATACAGTACAGTACACACAGGGCAGTATATACAGTACAGTACACAGGGCAGTATATACAGTACAGTACACAGGGCAGTATATACAGTACAGTACACGGGGCAGTATATACAGTACAGTACACAGGGCAGTATATACAGTACAGTACACACAGGGCAGTGATGCGGTCTCCCGTCTCCTTCTGCTCGCAGCCATGTGCTGGGCTGTGCGGCTGGTGTGCGGTGCGGCCCCCGGGCAGGCGGGGGGGTGTCTGGGGGCAGAGTCGGGGGGCTGTGCGGCCAATGATGGAGCCCGGGGGCGGCGGGGGGGGAGACTCCTCATTACATAAGACAAACGTCAATAATTCGCGGGAAAAGTGACGGCGGCTGAACATGGCGAAGAGCGGGGGAGAAGACGGGGCCTGCGGTACCGCACTGTGAGAGAGACAGGTGAGAGCGGAGGGAACAGGGGCCCCAACATGACAAGTGCCCGGGTGTTATATACTGAGGGAACATGACAGGAGCCCCCACAACGGGGCTATACTGAGGTAACTAATAATATACTGAGGTAACCCCCGACATGTCAGGAGCCCCCACACTAATAATATACTGAGGTAACCACCGGACATGTCAGGAGCCCCCACACTAATAATATACTGAGGTAACCCCCGACATGTCAGGAGCCCCCACACTAATAATATACTGAGGTAACCCCCCGGACATGACAGGAGCCCCCACACTAATAATATACTGAGGTAACCCCCGGACATGTCAGGAGCCCCCACACTAATAATATACTGAGGTAACCACCGGACATGTCAGGAGCCCCCACACTAATAATATACTGAGGTAACCCCCGGACATGACAGGAGCCCCCACACTAATAATATACTGAGGTAACCCCCCGGACATGACAGGAGCCCCCACACTAATAATATACTGAGGTAACCCCCGGACATGTCAGGAGCCCCCACACTAATAATATACTGAGGTAACCACCGGACATGTCAGGAGCCCCCACACTAATAATATACTGAGGTAACCCCCCGGACATGTCAGGAGCCCCCACACTAATAATATACTGAGGTAACCCCCCGGACATGTCAGGAGCCCCCACACTAATAATATACTGAGGTAACCCCCGGACATGTCAGGAGCCCCCACACTAATAATATACTGAGGTAACCCCCGACATGACAGGAGCCCCCACACTAATAATATACTGAGGTAACCCCCGGACATGACAGGAGCCCCCACACTAATAATATACTGAGGTAACCCCCGACATGTCAGGAGCCCCCACACTAATAATATACTGAGGTAACCCCCCGACATGTCAGGAGCCCCCACACTAATAATATACTGAGGTAACCCCCGGACATGACAGGAGCCCCCACACTAATAATATACTGAGGTAACCCCCCGGACATGTCAGGAGCCCCCACACTAATAATATACTGAGGTAACCCCCGACATGTCAGGAGCCCCCACACTAATAATATACTGAGGTAACCCCCCGACATGTCAGGAGCCCCCACACTAATAATATACTGAGGTAACCCCTGGACATGACAGGAGCCCCCACACTAATAATATACTGAGGTAACCCCCGGACATGACAGGAGCCCCCACACTAATAATATACTGAGGTAACCCCCCGGACATGACAGGAGCCCCCACACTAATAATATACTGAGGTAACCCCCGACATGAGATTAGCCCCCACACTAATAATATACTGAGGTAACCCCCGGACATGTCAGGAGCCCCCACACTAATAATATACTGAGGTAACCCCCGACATGTCAGGAGCCCCCACACTAATAATATACTGAGGTAACCCCCCGACATGTCAGGAGCCCCCACACTAATAATATACTGAGGTAACCCCCGACATGTCAGGAGCCCCCACACTAATAATATACTGAGGTAACCCCCCGGACATGACAGGAGCCCCCACACTAATAATATACTGAGGTAACCCCCGGACATGTCAGGAGCCCCCACACTAATAATATACTGAGGTAAACCCCGGACATGTCAGGAGCCCCCACACTAATAATAAACTGAGGTAACCCCCGGACATGACAGGAGCCCCCACACTAATAATATACTGAGGTAACCCCCGGACATGTCAGGAGCCCCCACACTAATAATATACTGAGGTAACCCCCGGACATGTCAGGAGCCCCCACACTAATAATATACTGAGGTAACCCCCCGACATGTCAGGAGCCCCCACACTAATAATATACTGAGGTAACCCCCCCGACATGTCAGGAGCCCCCACACTAATAATATACTGAGGTAACCCCCGGACATGACAGGAGCCCCCACACTAATAATATACTGAGGTAACCCCCCGACATGACAGGAGCCCCCACACTAATAATATACTGAGGTAACCCCCGGACATGTCAGGAGCCCCCACACTAATAATATACTCTAATAAAAACTGCACTCTAGTGTATAGGTGTCCAGGCTGTTCAGGGCTAGCACTCTAGTGTATAGGTGTCCAGGCTGTTCAGGGCTTGCACTCTAGTGTATAGGTGTCCAGGCTGTTCAGGGCTAGCACTCTAGTGTATAGTTGTCCAGGCTGTTCAGGGCGTGCACTCTAGTGTATAGGTGTCCAGGCTGTTCAGGGCGTGTACTCTAGTGTATAGGTGTCCAGGCTGTTCAGGGCTTGCACTCTAGTGTACAGGTGTCCAGGCTGTTCAGGGCTAGCACTCTAGTGTATAGGTGTCCAGGCTGTTCAGGGCGTGCACTCTAGTGTATAGGTGTCCAGGCTGTTCAGGGCTAGCACACTAGTGTATAGGTGTCCAGGCTGTTCAGGGCTAGCACTCTAGTGTATAGGTGTCCAGGCTGTTCAGGGCTAGCACTCTAGTGTATAGGTGTCCAGGCTGTTCAGGGCTAGCACTCTAGTGTATAGGTGTCCAGGCTGTTCAGGGCTTGCACTCTAGTGTATAGGTGTCCAGGCTGTTCAGGGCGTGCACTCTAGTGTATAGGTGTCCAGGCTGTTCAGGGCTAGCACTCTAGTGTATAGGTGTCCAGGCTGTTCAGGGCTAGCACTCTAGTGTATAGGTGTCCAGGCTGTTCAGGGCGTGCACTCTAGTGTATAGGTGTCCAGGCTGTTCAGGGCTAGCACTCTAGTGTATAGGTGTCCAGGCTGTTCAGGGCTAGCACTCTAGTGTATAGGTGTCCAGGCTGTTCAGGGCTAGCACTCTAGTGTATAGGTGTCCAGGCTGTTCAGGGCTAGCACTCTAGTGTATAGGTGTCCAGGCTGTTCAGGGCTAGCACACTAGTGTATAGGTGTCCAGGCTTTCAGGGCGTGCACTCTAGTGTATAGGTGTCCAGGCTGTTCAGGGCTAGCACTCTAGTGTATAGGTGTCCAGGCTGTTCAGGGCTAGCACTCTAGTGTATAGGTGTCCAGGCTGTTCAGGGCTAGCACTCTAGTGTATAGGTGTCCAGGCTGTTCAGGGCTAGCACACTAGTGTATAGGTGTCCAGGCTTTCAGGGCGTGCACTCTAGTGTATAGGTGTCTAGACTGTTCAAGGCGTGTACTCTAGTGTATAGGTGTCCAGGCTGTTCAGGGCTAGCACTCTAGTGTATAGGTGTCCAGGCTGTTCAGGGCTAGCACTCTAGTTTATAGGTGTTCAGGGCTTGCACTCTAGTGTATAGGTGTCCAGGCTGTTCAGGGCGTGTACTCTAGTGTATAGGTGTCCAGGCTGTTCAGGGCTTGCACTCTAGTGTATAGGTGTCCAGGCTGTTCAGGGCGTGCACTCTAGTGTATAGGTGTCCAGACTGTTCAGGGCGTGCACTCTAGTGTATAGGTGTCAAGGCTGTTCAGGGCTAGCACTCTAGTGTATAGGTGTCCAGGCTGTTCAGGGCGTGCACTCTAGTGTATAGGTGTCCAGGCTGTTCAGGGCGTGCACACTAGTGTATAGGTGTCCAGACTGTTCAGGACTTGCACTCTAGTGTATAGGTGTCCAGGCTGTTCAGGGCGTGTACTCTAGTGTATAGGTGTCCAGGCTGTTCAGGGCTTGCACTCTAGTGTATAGGTGTCCAGGCTGTTCAGGGCGTGCACTCTAGTGTATAGGTGTCCAGGCTGTTCAGGGCTAGCACTCTAGTGTATAGGTGTCCAGGCTTTCAGGGCTAGCACTCTAGTGTATAGGTGTCCAGGCTTTCAGGGCTAGCACTCTAGTGTATAGGTGTCCAGGCTTTCAGGGCTTGCACTCTAGTGTATAGGTGTCCAGGCTTTCAGGGCTAGCACTCTAGTGTATAGGTGTCCAGGCTTTCAGGGTTTGCACTCTAGTGTATAGGTGTCCAGGCTTTCAGGGCGTGCACTCTAGTGTATAGGTGTCCAGGCTGTTCAGGGCGTGCACTCTAGTGTATAGGTGTCCAGACTGTTCAGGGCGTGCACTCTAGTGTATAGGTGTCCAGGCTGTTCAGGGCTAGCACTCTAGTGTATAGGTGTCCAGGCTGTTCAGGACTTGCACTCTAGTGTATAGGTGTCCAGGCTGTTCAGGGCTTCCACACTAATGTATAGGTGTCCAGGCTGTTCAGGGCTAGCACTCTAGTGTATAGGTGTCCAGGCTGTTTAGGGCTAGCACTCTAGTGTATAGGTGTCCAGGCTGTTCAGGGCGTGCACACTAGTGTATAGGTGTCCAGGCTGTTCAGGGCGTGCACACTAGTGTATAGGTGTCCAGGCTGTTCAGGGCTAGCACTCTAGTGTATAGGTGTCCAGGCTGTTCAGGGCGTGCACACTAGTGTATAGGTGTCCAGGCTGTTCAGGGCGTGCACTCTAGTGTATAGGTGTCCAGGCTGTTCAGGGCGTGCACACTAGTGTATAGGTGTCCAGGCTGTTCAGGGCTTGCACTCTAGTGTATAGGTGTCCAGGCTGTTCAGGGCGTGCACTCTAGTGTATAGGTGTCCAGGCTGTTCAGGGCTAGCACTCTAGTGTATAGGTGTCCAGGCTTTCAGGGCTTGCACTCTAGTGTATAGGTGTCCAGGCTATTCAGGGCTAGCACACTAGTGTATAGGTGTCCAGGCTTTCAGGGCGTGCACTCTAGTGTATTGGTGTCCAGGCTGTTCAGGGCTAGCACTCTAGTGTATAGGTGTCCAGGCTGTTCAGGGCGTGCACTCTAGTGTATAGGTGTCCAGGCTGTTCAGGGCTAGCACTCTAGTGTATAGGTGTCCAGGCTGTTCAGGGCTTGCACTCTAGTGTATAGGTGTCCAGGCTGTTCAGGGCTAGCACTCTAGTGTATAGGTGTCCAGGCTGTTCAGGGCTAGCACTCTAGTGTATAGGTGTCCAGGCTGTTCAGGGCTAGCACTCTAGTGTATAGGTGTTCAGGGCTTGCACTCTAGTGTATAGGTGTCCAGGCTGTTCAGGGCGTGTACTCTAGTGTATAGGTGTCCAGGCTGTTCAGGGCTTGCACTCTAGTGTATAGGTGTCCAGGCTGTTCAGGGCGTGCACTCTAGTGTATAGGTGTCCAGGCTGTTCAGGGCGTGTACTCTAGTGTATAGGTGTCCAGGCTGTTCAGGGCTAGCACTCTAGTGTATAGGTGTCCAGGCTGTTCAGGGCGTGCACTCTAGTGTATAGGTGTCCAGGCTGTTCAGGGCGTGTACTCTAGTGTATAGGTGTCCAGGCTGTTCAGGGCTAGCACTCTAGTGTATAGGTGTCCAGGCTGTTCAGGGCGTGCACTCTAGTGTATAGGTGTCGAGACTGTTCAGGGCTTGCACTCTAGTGTATAGGTGTCCAGGCTGTTCAGGGCTTGCACTCTAGTGTATAGGTGTCCAGGCTGTTCAGGGCTAGCACTCTAGTGTATAGGTGTCCAGGCTGTTCAGGGCTTGCACTCTAGTGTATAGGTGTCCAGGCTGTTCAGGGCTTGCACTCTAGTGTATAGGTGTCCAGACTGTTAAGGGCTTGCACTCTAGTGTATAGGTGTCCAGGCTGTTCAGGGCTTGCACTCTAGTGTATAGGTGTCCAGGCTGTTCAGGGCTAGCACTCTAGTGTATAGGTGTCCAGGCTGTTCAGGACTTGCACTCTAGTGTATAGGTGTCCAGGCTGTTCAGGGCTAGCACACTAGTGTATAGGTGTCCAGGCTTTCAGGGCTTGCACACTAGTGTATAGGTGTCCAGGCTGTTTAGGGCTAGCACACTAGTGTATAGGTGTCCAGGCTGTTCAGGGCGTGCACTCTAGTGTATAGGTGTCCAGGCTGTTCAGGGCGTGCACTCTAGTGTATAGGTGTCCAGACTGTTCAGGGCTAGCACTCTAGTGTATAGGTGTCCAGGCTGTTCAGGGCTAGCACTCTAGTGTATAGGTGTCCAGGCTGTTCAGGGCTTGCACTCTAGTGTATAGGTGTCCAGGCTGTTCAGGGCTTCCACACTAGTGTATAGGTGTCCAGGCTGTTCAGGGCTAGCACTCTAGTGTATAGGTGTCCAGGCTGTTCAGGGCTAGCACTCTAGTGTATAGGTGTCCAGGCTGTTCAGGACGTGCAATCTAGTGTATAGGTGTCCATTCTGTTCAGGGCTAGCACTCTAGTGTATAGGTGTCCAGGCTGTTCAGGGCTAGCACTCTAGTGTATAGGTGTCCAGGCTGTTCAGGGCTAGCACTCTAGTGTATAGGTGTCCAGGCTGTTCAGGGCTAGCACTCTAGTGTATAGGTGCCCAGGCTGTTCAGGGCTAGCACTCTAGTGTATAGGTGTCCAGGCTTTCAGGGCTAGCACTCTAGTGTATAGGTGTCCAGGCTGTTCAGGGCTAGCACACTAGTGTATAGGTGTCCATGCTTTCAGGGCGTGCACTCTAGTGTATAGGTGTCCAGGCTGTTCAGGGCGTGTACTCTAGTGTATAGGTGTCCAGGCTGTTCAGGGCGTGCACTCTAGTGTATAGGTGTCCAGGCTGTTCAGGGCTAGCACACTAGTGTATAGGTGTCCAGGCTGTTCAGGGCTAGCACACTAGTGTATAGGTGTCCAGGCTTTCAGGGCGTGCACTCTAGTGTATAGGTGTCCAGGCTGTTCAGGGCTTTCACTCTAGTGTATAGGTGTCCAGGCTGTTCAGGGCTAGCACACTAGTGTATAGGTGTCCAGGCTGTTCAGGGCTTGCACACTAGTGTATAGGTGTCCAGGCTGTTCAGGGCGTGTACTCTATTGTATAGGTGTCCAGGCTGTTCAGGGCTAGCACTCTAGTGTATAGGTGTCCAGACTGTTCAGGGCGTGCACTCTAGTGTATAGGTGTCCAGGCTGTTCAGGGCGTGTACTCTAGTGTATAGGTGTCCAGGCTGTTCAGGGCTAGCACACTAGTGTATAGGTGTCCAGACTGTTCAGGGCTAGCACACTAGTGTATAGGTGTCCAGGCTGTTCAGGGCTAGCATACTAGTGTATAGGTGTCCAGGCTGTTCAGGGCGTGCACTCTAGTGTATAGGTGTCCAGGCTGTTCAGGGCTAGCACACTAGTGTATAGGTGTCCAGGCTGTTCAGGGCTAGCACACTAGTGTATAGGTGTCCAGGCTGTTCAGGGCGTGCACTATAGTGTATAGGTGTCCAGGCTGTTCAGGGCTAGCACTCTAGTGTATAGGTGTCCAGGCTGTTCACGGCTTGCACTCTAGTGTATAGGTGTCCAGACTGTTCAGGGCTAGCACTCTAGTGTATAGGTGTCCAGGCATTTCAGGGCTAGCACTCTAGTGTATAGGTGTCCAGGCTGTTCAGGGCTAGCACTCTAGTGTATAGGTGTCCAGGCTGTTCAGGGCTAGCACACTAGTGTATAGGTGTCCAGGTTGTTCAGGGCTAGCACTCTAGTGTATAGGTGTCCAGGCTGTTCAGGGCTAGCACACTAGTGTATAGGTGTCCAGGCTGTTCAGGGCTTGCACTCTAGTGTATAGGTGTCCAGGCTGTTCAGGGCTAGCACTCTAGTGTATAGGTGTCCAGGCTGTTCAGGGCTAGCACTCTAGTGTATAGGTGTCCAGACTGTTCAGGGCGTGTACTCTAGTGTATAGGTGTCCAGGCTGTTCAGGGCTAGCACTCTAGTGTATAGGTGTCCAGGCTGTTCAGGGCTAGCACACTAGTGTATAGGTGTCCAGGCTGTTCAGGGCGTGCACTCTAGTGTATAGGTGTCCAGGCTGTTCAGGGCGTGTACTCTAGTGTATAGGTGTCCAGGCTGTTCAGGGCTAGCACACTAGTGTATAGGTGTCCAGACTGTTCAGGGCTAGCACACTAGTGTATAGGTGTCCAGGCTGTTCAGGGCTAGCATACTAGTGTATAGGTGTCCAGGCTGTTCAGGGCGTGCACTCTAGTGTATAGGTGTCCAGGCTGTTCAGGGCTAGCACACTAGTGTATAGGTGTCCAGGCTGTTCAGGGCTAGCACACTAGTGTATAGGTGTCCAGGCTGTTCAGGGCTAGCACACTAGTGTATAGGTGTCCAGACTGTTCAGGGCTTGCACACTAGTGTATAGGTGTCCAGGCTGTTCAGGGCTAGCACTCTAGTGTATAGGTGTCCGGGCTGTTCAGGGCTAGCACTCTAGTGTATAGGTGTCCGGGCTGTTCAGGGCGTGCACTATAGTGTATAGGTGTCCAGGCTGTTCAGGGCTAGCACTCTAGTGTATAGGTGTCCAGGCAGTTCAGGGCTTGCACTCTAGTGTATAGGTGTCCAGACTGTTCAGGGCTAGCACTCTAGTGTATAGGTGTCCAGGCATTTCAGGGCGTGCACTATAGTGTATAGGTGTCCAGGCTGTTCAGGGCTAGCACTCTAGTGTATAGGTGTCCAGGCTGTTCAGGGCTAGCACACTAGTGTATAGGTGTCCAGGCTGTTCAGGGCGTGCACTCTAGTGTATAGGTGTCCAGGCTGTTCAGGGCTAGCACATTAGTGTATAGGTGTCCAGGCTGTTCAGGGCGTGCACTCTAGTGTATAGGTGTCCAGGCTGTTCAGGGCTAGCACACTAGTGTATAGGTGTCCAGACTGTTCAGGGCTTGCACACTAGTGTATAGGTGTCCAGGCTGTTCAGGGCTAGCACTCTAGTGTATAGGTGTCCGGGCTGTTCAGGGCTAGCACTCTAGTGTATAGGTGTCCAGGCTGTTCAGGGCGTGCACTATAGTGTATAGGTGTCCAGGCTGTTCAGGGCGTGCACTATAGTGTATAGGTGTCCAGGCTGTTCAGGGCGTGTACTCTAGTGTATAGGTGTCCAGGCTGTTCAGGGCGTGTACTCTAGTGTATAGGTGTCCAGGCTGTTCAGGGCTAGCACACTAGTGTATAGGTGTCCAGGCTGTTCAGGGCGTGCACTCTAGTGTATAGGTGTCCAGGCTGTTCAGGGCTAGCACTCTAGTGTATAGGTGTCCAGGCTGTTCAGGGCGTGCACTCTAGTGTATAGGTGTCCAGGCTGTTCAGGGCTAGCACTCTAGTGTATAGGTGTCCAGGCTGTTCAGGGCTAGCACTCTAGTGTATAGGTGTCCAGGCATTTCAGGGCGTGCACTATAGTGTATAGGTGTCCAGGCTGTTCAGGGCTAGCACACTAGTGTATAGGTGTTCAGGGCTTGCACTCTAGTGTATAGGTGTCCAGGCTGTTCAGGGCTAGCACACTAGTGTATAGGTGTCCAGGCTGTTCAGGGCTAGCACTCTAGTGTATAGGTGTCCAGGCTGTTCAGGGCTAGCACTCTAGTGTATAGGTGTCCAGGCTGTTCAGGGCTTGCACACTAGTGTATAGGTGTCCAGGCTGTTCAGGGAGTGCACTCTAGTGTATAGGTGTCCAGGCTGTTCAGGGCGTGCACTCTAGTGTATAGGTGTCCAGGCTGTTCAGGGCGTGCACTCTAGTGTATAGGTGTCCAGGCTGTTCAGGGCGTGCACTCTAGTGTATAGGTGTCCAGGCTGTTCAGGGCTAGCACACTAGTGTATAGGTGTCCAGGCTGTTCAGGGCTAGCACACTAGTGTATAGGTGTCCAGGCTGTTCAGGGCGTGCACTATAGTGTATAGGTGTCCAGGCTGTTCAGGGCTAGCACTCTAGTGTATAGGTGTCCAGGCTGTTCAGGGCGTGCACTCTAGTGTATAGGTGTCCAGGCTGTTCAGGGCGTGCACTCTAGTGTATAGGTGTCCAGGCTGTTCAGGGCTTGCACACTAGTGTATATGTGTCCAGACTGTTCAGGGCTTGCACTCTAGTGTATAGGTGTCCAGGCTGTTCAGGGCTTGCACACTAGTGTATAGGTGTCCAGGCTGTTCAGGGCTAGCACACTAGTGTATAGGTGTCCGGGCTGTTCAGGGCTAGCACACTAGTGTATAGGTGTCCAGGCTGTTCAGGGCTAGCACTCTAGTGTATAGGTGTCCAGGCTGTTCAGGGCGTGCACTATAGTGTATAGGTGTCCAGGCTGTTCAGGGCTAGCACTCTAGTGTATAGGTGTCCAGGCTGTTCAGGGCGTGCACTCTAGTGTATAGGTGTCCAGGCTGTTCAGGGCGTGCACTCTAGTGTATAGGTGTCCAGGCTGTTCAGGGCTAGCACTCTAGTGTATAGGTGTCCAGGCTGTTCAGGGCTTGCACACTAGTGTATAGGTGTCCAGGCTGTTCAGGGCTTGCACACTAGTGTATAGGTGTCCGGGCTGTTCAGGGCGTGCACTCTAGTGTATAGGTGTCCAGGCTGTTCAGGGCGTGCACTATAGTGTATAGGTGTCCAAGCTGTTCAGGGCGTGCACTATAGTGTATAGGTGTCCAGGCTGTTCAGGGCGTGCACTATAGTGTATAGGTGTCCAGGCTGTTCAGGGCGTGCACTATAGTGTATAGGTGTCCAGGCTGTTCAGGGCGTGTACTCTAGTGTATAGGTGTCCAGGCTGTTCAGGGCGTGTACTCTAGTGTATAGGTGTCCAGGCTGTTCAGGGCTAGCACTCTAGTGTATAGGTGTCCAGGCTGTTCAGGGCTAGCACACTAGTGTATAGGTGTCCAGGCTGTTCAGGGCTAGCACACTAGTGTATAGGTGTCCAGGCTGTTCAGGGCTAGCACACTAGTGTATAGGTGTCCAGGCTGTTCAGGGCTAGCACACTAGTGTATAGGTGTCCAGGCTGTTCAGGGCTAGCACTCTAGTGTATAGGTGTCCAGGCTGTTCAGGGCGTGCACTCTAGTGTATAGGTGTCCAGGCTGTTCAGGGCGTGCACTCTAGTGTATAGGTGTCCAGGCTGTTCAGGGCTAGCACTCTAGTGTATAGGTGTCCAGGTTGTTCAGGGCTTGCACACTAGTGTATAGGTGTCCAGGCTGTTCAGGGCTTGCACACTAGTGTATAGGTGTCCAGGCTGTTCAGGGCTAGCACTCTAGTGTATAGGTGTCCAGGCTGTTCAGGGCTAGCACTCTAGTGTATAGGTGTCCAGGCTGTTCAGGGCTTGCACTCTAGTGTATAGGTGTCCAGGCTGTTCAGGGCTAGCACTCTAGTGTATAGGTGTCCAGGCTGTTCAGGGCTAGCACACTAGTGTATATGTGTCCAGGCTGTTCAGGGCGTGCACTCTAGTGTATAGGTGTCCAGGCTGTTCAGGGCGTGCACTCTAGTGTATAGGTGTCCAGGCTGTTCAGGGCGTGCACTCTAGTGTATAGGTGTCCAGACTGTTCAGGGCTTGCACACTAGTGTATAGGTGTCCAGGCTGTTCAGGGCGTGCACTCTAGTGTATAGGTGTCCAGGCTGTTCAGGGCTAGCACACTAGTGTATAGGTGTCCAGGCTGTTCAGGGCGTGCACTCTAGTGTATAGGTGTCCAGGCTGTTCAGGGCTAGCACTCTAGTGTATAGGTGTCCAGGCTGTTCAGGGCTAGCACTCTAGTGTATAGGTGTCCAGGCTGTTCAGGGCGTGCACTCTAGTGTATAGGTGTCCAGGCTGTTCAGGGCTAGCACTCTAGTGTATAGGTGTCCAGGCTGTTCAGGGCGTGCACTCTAGTGTATAGGTGTCCAGGCTTTCAGGGCTTGCACACTAGTGTATAGGTGTCCAGGCTGTTCAGGGCTAGCACTCTAGTGTATAGGTGTCCAGGCTGTTCAGGGCGTGTACTCTAGTGTATAGGTGTCCAGACTGTTCAGGGCTTGCACACTAGTGTATAGGTGTCCAGGCTGTTCAGGGCTAGCACTCTAATGTATAGGTGTCCAGGCTGTTCAGGGCTAGCACTCTAGTGTATAGGTGTCCAGGCTATTCAGGGCTAGCACTCTAGTGTATAGGTGTCCAGGCTGTTCAGGGCTAGCACACTAGTGTATAGGTGTCCAGGCTGTTCAGGGCGTGCACTCTAGTGTATAGGTGTCCAGGCTGTTCAGGGCTAGCACTCTAGTGTATAGGTGTCCGGGCTGTTCAGGGCTAGCACTCTAGTGTATAGGTGTCCAGGCTGTTCAGGGCTTGCACTCTAGTGTATAGGTGTCCAGGCTGTTCAGGGCTAGCACTCTAGTGTATAGGTGTCCGGGCTGTTCAGGGCTAGCACTCTAGTGTATAGGTGTCCAGGCTGTTCAGGGCGTGCACTCTAGTGTATAGGTGTCCAGGCTGTTCAGGGCTAGCACTCTAGTGTATAGGTGTCCGGGCTGTTCAGGGCTAGCACTCTAGTGTATAGGTGTCCAGGCTGTTCAGGGCGTGCACTCTAGTGTATAGGTGTCCAGGCTGTTCAGGGCTAGCACTCTAGTGTATAGGTGTCCGGGCTGTTCAGGGCTAGCACTCTAGTGTATAGGTGTCCAGGCTGTTCAGGGCGTGCACTATAGTGTATAGGTGTCCAGGCTGTTCAGGGCTTGCACTCTAGTGTATAGGTGTCCAGGCTGTTCAGGGCTAGCACTCTAGTGTATAGGTGTCCAGGCTGTTCAGGACTTGCACTCTAGTGTATAGGTGTCCAGGCTGTTCAGGGCTAGCACACTAGTGTATAGGTGTCCAGGCTTTCAGGGCTTGCACACTAGTGTATAGGTGTCCAGGCTGTTTAGGGCTAGCACACTAGTGTATAGGTGTCCAGGCTGTTCAGGGCGTGCACTCTAGTGTATAGGTGTCCAGGCTGTTCAGGGCGTGCACTCTAGTGTATAGGTGTCCAGACTGTTCAGGGCTAGCACTCTAGTGTATAGGTGTCCAGGCTGTTCAGGGCTAGCACTCTAGTGTATAGGTGTCCAGGCTGTTCAGGGCTTGCACTCTAGTGTATAGGTGTCCAGGCTGTTCAGGGCTTCCACACTAGTGTATAGGTGTCCAGGCTGTTCAGGGCTAGCACTCTAGTGTATAGGTGTCCAGGCTGTTCAGGGCTAGCACTCTAGTGTATAGGTGTCCAGGCTGTTCAGGACGTGCAATCTAGTGTATAGGTGTCCATTCTGTTCAGGGCTAGCACTCTAGTGTATAGGTGTCCAGGCTGTTCAGGGCTAGCACTCTAGTGTATAGGTGTCCAGGCTGTTCAGGGCTAGCACTCTAGTGTATAGGTGTCCAGGCTGTTCAGGGCTAGCACTCTAGTGTATAGGTGCCCAGGCTGTTCAGGGCTAGCACTCTAGTGTATAGGTGTCCAGGCTTTCAGGGCTAGCACTCTAGTGTATAGGTGTCCAGGCTGTTCAGGGCTAGCACACTAGTGTATAGGTGTCCATGCTTTCAGGGCGTGCACTCTAGTGTATAGGTGTCCAGGCTGTTCAGGGCGTGTACTCTAGTGTATAGGTGTCCAGGCTGTTCAGGGCGTGCACTCTAGTGTATAGGTGTCCAGGCTGTTCAGGGCTAGCACACTAGTGTATAGGTGTCCAGGCTGTTCAGGGCTAGCACACTAGTGTATAGGTGTCCAGGCTTTCAGGGCGTGCACTCTAGTGTATAGGTGTCCAGGCTGTTCAGGGCTTTCACTCTAGTGTATAGGTGTCCAGGCTGTTCAGGGCTAGCACACTAGTGTATAGGTGTCCAGGCTGTTCAGGGCTTGCACACTAGTGTATAGGTGTCCAGGCTGTTCAGGGCGTGTACTCTATTGTATAGGTGTCCAGGCTGTTCAGGGCTAGCACTCTAGTGTATAGGTGTCCAGACTGTTCAGGGCGTGCACTCTAGTGTATAGGTGTCCAGGCTGTTCAGGGCGTGTACTCTAGTGTATAGGTGTCCAGGCTGTTCAGGGCTAGCACACTAGTGTATAGGTGTCCAGACTGTTCAGGGCTAGCACACTAGTGTATAGGTGTCCAGGCTGTTCAGGGCTAGCATACTAGTGTATAGGTGTCCAGGCTGTTCAGGGCGTGCACTCTAGTGTATAGGTGTCCAGGCTGTTCAGGGCTAGCACACTAGTGTATAGGTGTCCAGGCTGTTCAGGGCTAGCACACTAGTGTATAGGTGTCCAGGCTGTTCAGGGCGTGCACTATAGTGTATAGGTGTCCAGGCTGTTCAGGGCTAGCACTCTAGTGTATAGGTGTCCAGGCTGTTCACGGCTTGCACTCTAGTGTATAGGTGTCCAGACTGTTCAGGGCTAGCACTCTAGTGTATAGGTGTCCAGGCATTTCAGGGCTAGCACTCTAGTGTATAGGTGTCCAGGCTGTTCAGGGCTAGCACTCTAGTGTATAGGTGTCCAGGCTGTTCAGGGCTAGCACACTAGTGTATAGGTGTCCAGGTTGTTCAGGGCTAGCACTCTAGTGTATAGGTGTCCAGGCTGTTCAGGGCTAGCACACTAGTGTATAGGTGTCCAGGCTGTTCAGGGCTTGCACTCTAGTGTATAGGTGTCCAGGCTGTTCAGGGCTAGCACTCTAGTGTATAGGTGTCCAGGCTGTTCAGGGCTAGCACTCTAGTGTATAGGTGTCCAGACTGTTCAGGGCGTGTACTCTAGTGTATAGGTGTCCAGGCTGTTCAGGGCTAGCACTCTAGTGTATAGGTGTCCAGGCTGTTCAGGGCTAGCACACTAGTGTATAGGTGTCCAGGCTGTTCAGGGCGTGCACTCTAGTGTATAGGTGTCCAGGCTGTTCAGGGCGTGTACTCTAGTGTATAGGTGTCCAGGCTGTTCAGGGCTAGCACACTAGTGTATAGGTGTCCAGACTGTTCAGGGCTAGCACACTAGTGTATAGGTGTCCAGGCTGTTCAGGGCTAGCATACTAGTGTATAGGTGTCCAGGCTGTTCAGGGCGTGCACTCTAGTGTATAGGTGTCCAGGCTGTTCAGGGCTAGCACACTAGTGTATAGGTGTCCAGGCTGTTCAGGGCTAGCACACTAGTGTATAGGTGTCCAGGCTGTTCAGGGCTAGCACACTAGTGTATAGGTGTCCAGACTGTTCAGGGCTTGCACACTAGTGTATAGGTGTCCAGGCTGTTCAGGGCTAGCACTCTAGTGTATAGGTGTCCGGGCTGTTCAGGGCTAGCACTCTAGTGTATAGGTGTCCGGGCTGTTCAGGGCGTGCACTATAGTGTATAGGTGTCCAGGCTGTTCAGGGCTAGCACTCTAGTGTATAGGTGTCCAGGCTGTTCAGGGCTTGCACTCTAGTGTATAGGTGTCCAGACTGTTCAGGGCTAGCACTCTAGTGTATAGGTGTCCAGGCATTTCAGGGCGTGCACTATAGTGTATAGGTGTCCAGGCTGTTCAGGGCTAGCACTCTAGTGTATAGGTGTCCAGGCTGTTCAGGGCTAGCACACTAGTGTATAGGTGTCCAGGCTGTTCAGGGCGTGCACTCTAGTGTATAGGTGTCCAGGCTGTTCAGGGCTAGCACATTAGTGTATAGGTGTCCAGGCTGTTCAGGGCGTGCACTCTAGTGTATAGGTGTCCAGGCTGTTCAGGGCTAGCACACTAGTGTATAGGTGTCCAGACTGTTCAGGGCTTGCACACTAGTGTATAGGTGTCCAGGCTGTTCAGGGCTAGCACTCTAGTGTATAGGTGTCCGGGCTGTTCAGGGCTAGCACTCTAGTGTATAGGTGTCCAGGCTGTTCAGGGCGTGCACTATAGTGTATAGGTGTCCAGGCTGTTCAGGGCGTGCACTATAGTGTATAGGTGTCCAGGCTGTTCAGGGCGTGTACTCTAGTGTATAGGTGTCCAGGCTGTTCAGGGCGTGTACTCTAGTGTATAGGTGTCCAGGCTGTTCAGGGCTAGCACACTAGTGTATAGGTGTCCAGGCTGTTCAGGGCGTGCACTCTAGTGTATAGGTGTCCAGGCTGTTCAGGGCTAGCACTCTAGTGTATAGGTGTCCAGGCTGTTCAGGGCGTGCACTCTAGTGTATAGGTGTCCAGGCTGTTCAGGGCTAGCACTCTAGTGTATAGGTGTCCAGGCTGTTCAGGGCTAGCACTCTAGTGTATAGGTGTCCAGGCATTTCAGGGCGTGCACTATAGTGTATAGGTGTCCAGGCTGTTCAGGGCTAGCACACTAGT
This sequence comes from Leptodactylus fallax, assembly GCA_947044405.1. NCBI lineage: Eukaryota > Metazoa > Chordata > Amphibia > Anura > Leptodactylidae > Leptodactylus > Leptodactylus fallax. Next base: position 64,335 of record CAMRHE010000793.1, on the reverse strand, counting down.
GTATAGGTGTTCAGGGCTTGCACTCTAGTGTATAGGTGTCCAGGCTGTTCAGGGCTAGCACACTAGTGTATAGGTGTCCAGGCTGTTCAGGGCTAGCACTCTAGTGTATAGGTGTCCAGGCTGTTCAGGGCTAGCACTCTAGTGTATAGGTGTCCAGGCTGTTCAGGGCTTGCACACTAGTGTATAGGTGTCCAGGCTGTTCAGGGAGTGCACTCTAGTGTATAGGTGTCCAGGCTGTTCAGGGCGTGCACTCTAGTGTATAGGTGTCCAGGCTGTTCAGGGCGTGCACTCTAGTGTATAGGTGTCCAGGCTGTTCAGGGCGTGCACTCTAGTGTATAGGTGTCCAGGCTGTTCAGGGCTAGCACACTAGTGTATAGGTGTCCAGGCTGTTCAGGGCTAGCACACTAGTGTATAGGTGTCCAGGCTGTTCAGGGCGTGCACTATAGTGTATAGGTGTCCAGGCTGTTCAGGGCTAGCACTCTAGTGTATAGGTGTCCAGGCTGTTCAGGGCGTGCACTCTAGTGTATAGGTGTCCAGGCTGTTCAGGGCGTGCACTCTAGTGTATAGGTGTCCAGGCTGTTCAGGGCTTGCACACTAGTGTATATGTGTCCAGACTGTTCAGGGCTTGCACTCTAGTGTATAGGTGTCCAGGCTGTTCAGGGCTTGCACACTAGTGTATAGGTGTCCAGGCTGTTCAGGGCTAGCACACTAGTGTATAGGTGTCCAGGCTGTTCAGGGCTAGCACACTAGTGTATAGGTGTCCAGGCTGTTCAGGGCTAGCACACTAGTGTATAGGTGTCCGGGCTGTTCAGGGCTAGCACACTAGTGTATAGGTGTCCAGGCTGTTCAGGGCTAGCACTCTAGTGTATAGGTGTCCAGGCTGTTCAGGGCGTGCACTATAGTGTATAGGTGTCCAGGCTGTTCAGGGCTAGCACTCTAGTGTATAGGTGTCCAGGCTGTTCAGGGCGTGCACTCTAGTGTATAGGTGTCCAGGCTGTTCAGGGCGTGCACTCTAGTGTATAGGTGTCCAGGCTGTTCAGGGCTAGCACTCTAGTGTATAGGTGTCCAGGCTGTTCAGGGCTCGCACACTAGTGTATAGGTGTCCAGGCTGTTCAGGGCTTGCACACTAGTGTATAGGTGTCCGGGCTGTTCAGGGCGTGCACTCTAGTGTATAGGTGTCCAGGCTGTTCAGGGCGTGCACTATAGTGTATAGGTGTCCAAGCTGTTCAGGGCGTGCACTATAGTGTATAGGTGTCCAGGCTGTTCAGGGCGTGCACTATAGTGTATAGGTGTCCAGGCTGTTCAGGGCGTGCACTATAGTGTATAGGTGTCCAGGCTGTTCAGGGCGTGTACTCTAGTGTATAGGTGTCCAGGCTGTTCAGGGCGTGTACTCTAGTGTATAGGTGTCCAGGCTGTTCAGGGCTAGCACTCTAGTGTATAGGTGTCCAGGCTGTTCAGGGCTAGCACACTAGTGTATAGGTGTCCAGGCTGTTCAGGGCTAGCACACTAGTGTATAGGTGTCCAGGCTGTTCAGGGCTAGCACACTAGTGTATAGGTGTCCAGGCTGTTCAGGGCTAGCACACTAGTGTATAGGTGTCCAGGCTGTTCAGGGCTAGCACTCTAGTGTATAGGTGTCCAGGCTGTTCAGGGCGTGCACTCTAGTGTATAGGTGTCCAGGCTGTTCAGGGCGTGCACTCTAGTGTATAGGTGTCCAGGCTGTTCAGGGCTAGCACTCTAGTGTATAGGTGTCCAGGTTGTTCAGGGCTTGCACACTAGTGTATAGGTGTCCAGGCTGTTCAGGGCTTGCACACTAGTGTATAGGTGTCCAGGCTGTTCAGGGCTAGCACTCTAGTGTATAGGTGTCCAGGCTGTTCAGGGCTAGCACTCTAGTGTATAGGTGTCCAGGCTGTTCAGGGCTTGCACTCTAGTGTATAGGTGTCCAGGCTGTTCAGGGCTAGCACTCTAGTGTATAGGTGTCCAGGCTGTTCAGGGCTAGCACACTAGTGTATATGTGTCCAGGCTGTTCAGGGCGTGCACTCTAGTGTATAGGTGTCCAGGCTGTTCAGGGCGTGCACTCTAGTGTATAGGTGTCCAGGCTGTTCAGGGCGTGCACTCTAGTGTATAGGTGTCCAGACTGTTCAGGGCTTGCACACTAGTGTATAGGTGTCCAGGCTGTTCAGGGCGTGCACTCTAGTGTATAGGTGTCCAGGCTGTTCAGGGCTAGCACACTAGTGTATAGGTGTCCAGGCTGTTCAGGGCGTGCACTCTAGTGTATAGGTGTCCAGGCTTTCAGGGCTTGCACACTAGTGTATAGGTGTCCAGGCTGTTCAGGGCTAGCACTCTAGTGTATAGGTGTCCAGGCTGTTCAGGGCGTGTACTCTAGTGTATAGGTGTCCAGACTGTTCAGGGCTTGCACACTAGTGTATAGGTGTCCAGGCTGTTCAGGGCTAGCACTCTAATGTATAGGTGTCCAGGCTGTTCAGGGCTAGCACTCTAGTGTATAGGTGTCCAGGCTATTCAGGGCTAGCACTCTAGTGTATAGGTGTCCAGGCTGTTCAGGGCTAGCACACTAGTGTATAGGTGTCCAGGCTGTTCAGGGCGTGCACTCTAGTGTATAGGTGTCCAGGCTGTTCAGGGCTAGCACTCTAGTGTATAGGTGTCCGGGCTGTTCAGGGCTAGCACTCTAGTGTATAGGTGTCCAGGCTGTTCAGGGCGTGCACTATAGTGTATAGGTGTCCAGGCTGTTCAGGGCGTGCACTATAGTGTATAGGTGTCCAGGCTGTTCAGGGCGTGCACTCTAGTGTATAGGTGTCCAGGCTGTTCAGGGCGTGCACTCTAGTGTATAGGTGTCCAGACTGTTCAGGGCGTGCACTCTAGTGTATAGGTGTCCAGGCTGTTCAGGACTTGCACTCTAGTGTATAGGTGTCCAGGCTGTTCAGGGCTAGCACACTAGTGTATAGGTGTCCATGCTTTCAGGGCGTGCACTCTAGTGTATAGGTGTCCAGGCTGTTCAGGGCTAGCACACTAGTGTATAGGTGTCCAGGCTGTTCAGGGCGTGCACTCTAGTGTATAGGTGTCCAGGCTGTTCAGGGCTAGCACACTAGTGTATAGGTGTCCAGGCTGTTCAGGGCTAGCACTCTAGTGTATAGGTGTCCAGGCTGTTCAGGGCGTGCACTCTAGTGTATAGGTGTCCAGGCTGTTCAGGGCGTGCACTCTAGTGTATAGGTGTCCAGGCTGTTCAGGGCTAGCACACTAGTGTATAGGTGTCCAGGCTGTTCAGGGCGTGCACTCTAGTGTATAGGTGTCCAGACTGTTCAGGGCTAGCACACTAGTGTATAGGTGTCCAGGCTGTTCAGGGCTTGCACTCTAGTGTATAGGTGTCCAGACTGTTCAGGGCTTGCACTCTAGTGTATAGGTGTCCAGACTGTTCAGGGCTAGCACTCTAGTGTATAGGTGTCCAGGCTGTTCAGGGCGTGCACTCTAGTGTATAGGTGTCCAGGCTTTCAGGGCTTGCACACTAGTGTATAGGTGTCCAGGCTGTTCAGGGCTAGCACACTAGTGTATAGGTGTCCAGGCTGTTCAGGGCTTGCACACTAGTGTATAGGTGTCCAGGCTGTTCAGGGCGTGCACTCTAGTGTATAGGTGTCCAGACTGTTCAGGGCTTGCACACTAGTGTATAGGTGTCCAGGCTGTTCAGGGCGTGCACTCTAGTGTATAGGTGTCCAGGCTGTTCAGGGCTTGCACTCTAGTGTATAGGTGTCCAGGCTGTTCAGGGCGTGCACTCTAGTGTATAGGTGTCCAGGCTGTTCAGGGCTAGCACACTAGTGTATAGGTGTCCAGGCTGTTCAGGGCTTGCACTCATCCCTGACTCACCTCCTATAATGGAGAACAATCCTCATCATCCTCTCAGGCTCATAGATTGTGGTGAGATGGAGCAGGGGAACGCGCCAGGAGGATTCTACCCCCAGGTCTTCTGAGGCCTTGTTCAGTTTCTCAGATGCAGTCTTTGAGAATCCCTCCTTATGTCTGCTCCCGTTACCATCTTCACCTGGTCTCTGCTTAAGAAGACCTGACTGTGTGTCCTTACCCTTAGGAGCTCCTGCTGGGAGTGTCTGCTGCGGAGTAGGTGGTTGGAGACCGTGTGATGTAGTGCTGCAGAGCGCTACAACAAGGGTGTGTTCACACACTGCAGAGGTATTCAGATTTCTGCAAGTGTCGCATCAGTCTGGACAGCTGGCTGCTACCGCCATGAGATCCTCACTTTCTTATTTATAGAACTGCCATGTCTGAATTCCTAGGTACCTGGTGCAACTCCTACCGCTAACTATGGGGCGCCATGACAGTGTGATCCCTTCCTTCTTCTATAGTGTAGAAGTTGTAAAGCATGTGCTTTACCTTGGCTCAGCCACACCCGTATAGTGACACGACCAAAAATTGCCATGTCACCCTGTGTCTCCTTCCCTAAGGTAAGTAAATGGCGTCACACGGCGACCCCAAGGAAGCTGCGACTTCTACTTGCAAATAGATCAAGCAGTGCAAAGGGGTTCTTCACATGTAGGATTTTGAGGAGGATTCTTCCTCCATTCATTTCATTGGGAAGCAGTAGCAGATTTATTCAGCTAGCGGAAAAAAATAAGCTGTTCGTTCGTCACGCAGAGTCTGCCCGAGAACTCCCATTGACATGAAACGCATACATACACCTTTTCCATCAACGGGAAATAAAGGCTAGACAGGCAAAATACAGCGCCACTCTTCTCCAAATTCTGCATCAAAATCCACATCCGTTTTTGTGTCCTATTCCTGAAGCAAAAATATTCTGCTTGAGAAATTCAGCGTCAAATTCCTACGTGTGAACACCCCCTTAGGGTCACCATACAACTCCATTCACTGCTATTATTAATGGAGTCACGGCCCAAGTAGCCCTAGCCTCAGCGTAGCCTGCGCCTAGAAGATTGAGCAATCCTGTGTGTGTTAGTGCTGCATCACCTGACAACTTCAGCCGGCTAGGGCTACGTGGCAAGTGTGGCTAATGTAAGTAGATGGCGTCACATGGCGACCCTGAGGGTGCGACTTCTAGTCACAAATAACACTCCAGCAGTGTTTGATGTTCTGGTAACTAGAAGGTCACAAGGGGACTAGTGAAGGGTGTCGTGGCCACAGTCACCGTGTAGCCGTGGTCTTATTAGTGGCCCTGACCTGTTATCCCCTTCTGCTCCAAAGTGGGGCCCCCTATGAGGAGAAGCTGTTTCTGGAACCAGCCCACCAGTCACAGACTAAGATTGTAGGGCTGATGCACCAGCGGCAGTCAGGGGAGTCACCACAGCGCTGACGCCACGGCAGGTCATGTGATACTCGGTATTACGCGTGGCCCTGCTTCAGTGACACCAGGTATATTAGGGGCTGTTGTCACTAATGGCGCTTGCACTGCAGACAGGTTGTCGTCCATCCCAGGCCTAGGGTCACCCTTCAGACTTCTGTCCATTCAGGATTTGTCCCCATCTTCATGTGTCCCTGCCGAGTCCTGGGCATGCGGTCCCCGGCGGCCATCTTCTATGAGGCCCCACTTTGTGTCTGTTCTATCAATAGCCGTGCTTTACATGTCCCTTGCTGGAGTAGAAGTCGTCTTGGAGTTCCCCTTTTAACACATCTGACAAGATATGAAAGCAGCCGGTGCTGAGACCAGGAGATATCCCACAGTCTTATGTGCAGAGCATCTCACCAGGGTGGGGGGGGGGGGGTTGCGTTCTTGAGGTTTTACATTATTAGAAAACAGGAAATACAAATTACAGCAAAGATTTCCGCTCTAGAATAAACCCCAGCGTAACCTTAACATTGTGAATAGTGGAGCAAGGGATCATTGGCAGAGAGTGCCCGGCGACGGGGTAGTGCTGTGGTGAGTAACCTCACTGTACAGCCTGCTGTCCACTAGGGGGAGGTAATAGGGATGTGCAGGTAGAAGTAGACTGTAAGCTCTGCAGGCGGGCGCTCAGGCCTGTGTGCTGCTGCTGCTGTTGCAGAGCCTCCTCACAAGACGTTCATTTGGACGTTGAGCATCATCTCATTCTCCCCGAGCTCCTGTCTCTGAATGACGGGGTGACACAGGAAGAGGAAGCTGCCACTGACTCATAAGAAGAAATGCTTCACAGGCTGCCATTGACCTCATTAACTGTTTAATGCCTAGGGGGTGTCAGGTGCAGGGATCTCCAGCACTGCTGCAAAGCAATGGACCTAAATACCCTCAGCTCCCTGAGGTGAATGCATTAATAAGGTACTCTGCTCTATGCCCTGTAGGTAGGAAGGAGTGGAGAGCTCAGTGTAATGACTAGCCACATCTGGTGGCAATGACTGTTATATTGCTCTCAGGTCACCTAATAACCTCACGGCTTCATTCCTGAGTAATAGATGAAGTTCATGTACTTGTCATGTGTTATGTGTTATGTCCAGCAGCCATGGAAGACCGGAGCCTGGAGCCAGCACTGCGAAATGTCTACACGTCCTGCGGGCACCTTCACCGCTCATCCATGGAAACTTCTACAAAGAACGGACAAGGCTGTTCAGAACTGATGGTCAGTCAAGCTGAGGGTCAGTACGTGCTGTGCCGCTGGACAGACGGGCTCTATTACCTGGGGAAAATTAAGAGGGTAAGTGCAAAGTACAGACAGTGCTCCTGGAATTACTGCTGAAGATCACGCCACCTGTCAGGACGCTCCGAGTCACCAAACGTCACTCAGCCCCTGGATGCTGATCCAACCAAATCTACTGATAAATCGCTCACTCCCCCCCCCCCCACAGAGTATGCGAGAGTGAGCTCCTGGGGTCAGGGATGATGGGAGTGATACATGGTGTGTGATATAGAGAGATTAGATTGTCAGCTCCTGGGGTCAGGGATGATGGGAGTGATACATGGTGTGTGATATAGAGATTAGATTGTCAGCTCCTGGGGTCAGGGATGAGGGAGTGACTGGTGTGTGTGATAGAGATTAGATTGTCAGCTCCTGGGGTCAGGGATGATGGGAGTGATACATGGTGTGTGATATAGAGTTAGATTGTCAGCTCCTGGGGTCAGGGATGATGGGAGTGATACATGGTGTGTGATATAGAGAGTTAGATTGTCAGCTCCTGGGGTCAGGGATGATGGGAGTGATACATGGTGTGTGATATAGAGATTAGATTGTCAGCTCCTGGGGTCAGGGATGATGGGAGTGATACATGGTGTGTGTGATATAGAGATTAGATTGTCAGCTCCTGGGGTCAGGGATGATGGGAGTGATACATGGTGTGTGATATAGGGAGATTAGATTGTCAGCTCCTGGGGTCAGGGATGATGGGAGTGATACACTGTGTGTGATATAGGGGGATTAGATTGTCAGCTCCTGGGGTCAGGGATGATGGGAGTGATACATGGTGTGTGATATAGAGATTAGATTGTCAGCTCCTGGGGTCAGGGATGATGGGAGTGATACATGGTGTGATATAGGGAGATTAGATTGTCAGCTCCTGGGGTCAGGGATGATGGGAGTGATACATGGTGTGTGATATAGAGAGATTAGATTGTCAGCTCCTGGGGTCAGGGATGATGGGAGTGATACATGGTGTGTGATATAGAGATTAGATTGTCAGCTCCTGGGGTCAGGGATGATGGGAGTGATACATGGTGTGTGTGATATAGAGATTAGATTGTCAGCTCCTGGGGTCAGGGATGATGGGAGTGATACATGGTGTGTGATATAGGGAGATTAGATTGTCAGCTCCTGGGGTCAGGGATGATGGGAGTGATACATGGTGTGATATAGGGAGATTAGATTGTCAGCTCCTGGGGTCAGGGATGATGGGAGTGATACATGGTATGTGATATAGGGAGATTAGATTGTCAGCTCCTGGGGTCAGGGATGATGGGAGTGATACATTGTGTGTGATATAGAGATTAGATTGTCAGCTCCTGGGGTGAGGGATGATGGGAGTGATACATGGTATGTGATATAGAGATTAGATTGTCAGCTCCTGGGGTCAGGGATGATGGGAGTGATACATGGTGTGTGATATAGAGATTAGATTGTTAGCTCCTGGGGTCAGGGATGATGGGAGTGATACATGGTGTGTGTGATATAGGGAGATTAGATTGTCAGCTCCTGGGGTCAGGGATGATGGGAGTGATACATGGTGTGTGATATAGGGAGATTAGATTGTCAGCTCCTGGGGTCAGGGATGATGGGAGTGATACATGGTGTGTGATATACGGAGATTAGATTGTCAGCTCCTGGGGTCAGGGATGATGGGAGTGATACATGGTGTGTGATATAGGGAGATTAGATTGTCAGCTCCTGGGGTCAGGGATGATGGGAGTGATACATGGTGTGATATAGGGAGATTAGATTGTCAGCTCCTGGGGTCAGGGATGATGGGAGTGATACATGGTGTGTGATATAGGGAGATTAGATTGTCAGCTCCTGGGGTCAGGGATGATGGGAGTGATACATGGTATGTGATATAGAGATTAGATTGTCAGCTCCTGGGGTCAGGGATGATGGGAGTGATACATGGTATGTGATATAGAGATTAGATTGTCAGCTCCTGGGGTCAGGGATGATGGGAGTGATACATGGTGTGTGATATAGAGAGATTAGATTGTCAGCTCCTGGGGTCAGGGATGATGGGAGTGATACATGGTGTGTGTTATATAGGGAGATTAGATTGTCAGCTCCTGGGGTCAGGGATGATGGGAGTGATACACTGTGTGTGATATAGGGAGATTAGATTGTCAGCTCCTGGGGTCAGGATGATGGGAGTGATACATTGTGTATGTGATATAGAGATTAGATTGTCAGCTCCTGGGGCCAGGGATGATGGGAGTGATACATGGTGTGATATAGAGATTAGATTGTCAGCTCCTGGGGTCAGGGATGATGGGAGTGATACATGGTGTGTGTTATAGGGAGATTAGATTGTCAGCTCCTGAGGTCGGGGATGATGGGAGTGATACATGGTGTGTGATATAGGGAGATTAGATTGTCAGCTCCTGGGGTCAGGGATGATGGGAGTGATACATTGTGTGTGATATAGAGATTAGATTGTCAGCTCCTGGGGTCAGGGATGATGGGAGTGATACATTGTGTGTGTGATATAGAGATTAGATTGTCAGCTCCTGGGGTCAGGGATGATGGGAGTGATACATTGTGTGTGATATAGAGATTAGATTGTCAGCTCCTGGGGTCAGGGATGATGGGAGTGATACATGGTGTGTGATATAGGGGGATTAGATTGTCAGCTCCTGGGGTCGGGGATGATGGGAGTGATACATGGTGTGTGATATAGGGAGATTAGATTGTCAGTTCCTGGGGTCAGGGATGATGGGAGTGATACATGGTGTGTGATATAGAGATTAGATTGTCAGCTCCTGGGTCGGGGATGATGGGAGTGATACATGGTGTGTGTGATATAGGGAGATTAGATTGTCAGCTCCTGGGGTCAGGGATGATGGGAGTGATACACTGTGTGTGATATAGGGAGATTAGATTGTCAGCTCCTGGGGTCAGGGATGATGGGAGTGATACATGGTGTGTGATATAGGGAGATTAGATTGTCAGCTCCTGGGGTCAGGGATGATGGGAGTGATACATTGTGTGTTACTATTATAAATTGTGGAAAATGGATAAAACCCGGACACCTTATTATCATGTGTTCTCGCTGACCCAGGCCCTGGCAATATAATGGAGATGATGAGTTCCTGTTCACACACAGCAGTTCTGCACCTGAGGTTTTGGAGCCTCTGCTGTATTCTATCGCCTGCCGACTGCCGTGTCCTAGGAATGTGGGAAGATTTTTGCTCATTTTGCTTTTGTATTCCTTCTTATATTTCCGTGCAGTAACCTGGTTCAGTCTGTTGGGGGTTGTGGTGGGTTGTGCAGGCTGGGCCCCTAGGACTGTATCCAGGTCATGTTGTAAGGTGCGGTGCTCTGTCTTATAGGTGAGCAGCACAAAGCAGAGCTGCCTCGTGACCTTCGAAGACAACTCCAAGTACTGGGTGCTGTGGAAGGACATCCAGCATGGTAAGTTACCAGCAGCTGGTGTGCAGGGTCACTACATCAGGGACAATAGGGAGTCACATACAGTATAAACAGGATTACAAAACCTCCTTATAGTGTGCACACATGGAGAACCTCAGATAACTCCTCTGGGCAGAAGCACAGCATTAGCTCACAAATTCTCTGGTCTATGTCCATTGACTAGTTCTGCTCTAATAATTAGGATGTAAATAGGATGGAGGCCCGACTTGTGCACTACAAGTACCTTTGCTACAATGTGTCAGCGCAGGTAGAATGGATTAACCTGGATACAGAATATTTCTTATGAGGTAGAAGGACCGTTCCCAAAAGGGATAAGGATCAGCGCTTACTCCAATTCAGTCGAATGAATTCCTTTATTAGATACCAACACAGACGCGTTTCGGAGCATCTGCCCCTTCTCCAAGTGCATACAGGTAATACATATGTCTAAAACAAGCTGTCTTTTATAGTGTCAAATGGGAGTGTCACAGCAGAGAAACACATAGAATCAGCATTCAAACATACAAAACTATTTTTTCTCATTTGCAGTCAGAGACTAAGTGAAGCATTCGTTCATATTTAAAAAAGGATAATGAAATACCTTACTCTTTTATTCAGAAACCGAATTTGCAACAGTAGCGTCTCCTAAGTCATATTGTGCAGAATCACTTATAAACACCGCCTAAGACCTGCGCAAGAGCTCTATAGTTAGATCGGAGACAAGATGTAACTGCGCATGTGCACGGCTACCCAGACCGCGCATGCGTATTAGAAATCTCACGTTTATAATAAAAACAGACGGGGATCAAAGAGCGCACGCACGTCTTTCTAAAGCACGCATGCGCACGGATAACTACCCTTATATTCTATTGTAGCGTCTCAGAGATGGTATAAAAGCTAAATTGTGAGCGCAAAACGAGATTTCCCAAATATCAATGTAAAGCTAGCTCAATGAATCAGCACATGAATGTTATAATAAATAATGATGAATGTTACAGAAATAAAACACCTTTAACATGGATGACACATAATATAATAAATAACAAAATACTTACATACTATATATAGACTACATAAAAAAACAAAAAAAAAAAGTTACGTTAAAAATGATGGAATGTACATGAATAAGTACCATACCCACCCAATGTTTTTTTTATATACTAAGTTTTTATGTTCATATGAATTATTTATCTATATTTATTTGTGTATCTATTTTTAACTATTTATTGCTAAATTATATATTACACATAAATTGATATAGGTTGATATTTTAAAAGGGGAAAAAAACTTATCCCTTTTGGGAACGGTCCTTCTACCTCATTTGCATCTCGCCGACGTTGGCGTGGATCCAGCTGCTGTTTCTATCTAATATATCTGATATTTTAGGAGTTGTGACCTACTCTTTCACAACTTCTTAAGGTGAGCGGCCATTTTTTATAAACTTTTGGTATTTACGTGTTCAAACGTTATAATACGAGGTTTTTGCTCGGTGTGGTATATTTTTTCTGCACTAGTACAGAATATTTCTTATACTGTCCACCAGCGATTCCCAACAGGGATGCCTAGGAAACCCGCCAGAGGGCCGCCACACTCTGGTTGGGAAGATGACCACAGCCTTTGTGCAACATTACTATGTCCTTAGGAGATTTTTTTTGTCTTTTGGTAACAATTATTTCTGAAAAGGTTGGGAAACACTGGTGTATACAGTTGTAGCAAACCCTCAGCTTTGATGCATTAATCCAGGACGTGGTTTTCAGAGTTTAAATTGACATGGTTCTATTCACTGACAGCAAGCAGAGGCCTTGACAAGGAAATGTATTGTGGTTATAGTGGAAAGTTGTAGGACTTGTGGTAAACTCCTTGAGCACTTGTGGGTAAGAGGCTCCTGTTATTCATCAGTCTCGGCAGGATCGGGCGGCCGTTCATTCACAGTATAATCTGGACTTTCCCTCTCTTGGTCTCAAGTCCAAGCTTGTATTAGTGATAGAGAATTGACCGCCATTTCTCAGTGTGCAGCCCATACAGACGGGGATCTGTGTAGCTGCAGGAGCGCAGGGGTCCCTAGACACAACCAACCCATCCTGACTAAATTATCATCCCATAATCTCACATATGCAGGGATTAGGTATCTATGCCATTATTCTAGCCCTCTAGCCCATCCCAGGGATGCTACTAGGCATCTACTAGCAGAGATAACTCGCCTGAATGAAGAGACAGGTGACAGCACTGTGATGCGTTATGTGATATGGTGGGGGTGGAGGAAAGGTGCACTGCTCAGATCTACTCTACAAAGGTTACTTACCTAGTGGATATCCGGTAAGCACCCAGCTTTCCTAGAGTCCAGGGCATTGGGGATGGGTCACTGTATAACTGGAAAGCTTGGTGACAACCCCTGCCATGGTTTTGTGTTGACATTTGTCACCCAGAAACAACTTGATAGAAGTTTCCATGAGCAGACAGAAGAGGGCGCCGCAGGGGATATTGCAGGAGACGCCTCTGCAGGAACGCTCTGTATATGTCACATAGACCTTGCAGGGCGTCCTCTCAGAGTTATTACAGGTCTCCTGTGGAGTTAGGTTATTATCACAGACACAGGATTTTTCCTCCACACTTGCAGCCTCTGCGGAGGTTGATGGGGGAGGTTGTGGCCATGAGGTTTATTGGAAGGGTAAGGTCCACACTGGGGAGTCGTAGGGGTGCGATGGTATAACGGGAAAGACCGAGGAGCACTTGTCTAAACAGGTTTGTATGGTAGTCCTATCGTGATGGACATCCTCAGTCTGTCTGTGGAAATATTATTTATAGCTAGTCTATGGTACTAGCAATGGACCATGTCACATTATGTAAGGAGACATTGCCATTATATGTATGAAAACAATGCAAAGATAAGAGAGAGCACAGTGAGCACAGGCCTACTATTGTGGGGTGATCCTGACTGTAGAGAGGCTGCACTACTGTCTTGTTTATAAAGCTGACATTATAAGGTACGACAAGGCAGGAATCTCTAATAAGACATGGAGAATCTCATCCTTATTCTACACCAATGAACAGCCTCCTGTAGTGTCATACCATATAGTGTGACGGCAGATCATAGTCATGTCACAGTACCATCCAGTATGTACTGTTCCCCTAATCTCTTGTGCTTTGTTCACAGCTGGGGTACCTGGAGAGGAGCCCAAGTGTAATATCTGCATGGGAAAGAACAAAGCCCCGCTGAATGAGATTCTCATCTGTGGAAAGTGTGGACTTGGTAAGTGCAATTGTGAGCTCTAGAAAGAGTTCAGGATAATGACAGGCTGACACTGGGGGTACAGGATAATGACAGGCTGACACTGGGGGTACAGGATAATGACAGGCTGACACTGGGGGTACAGGATAATGACAGGCTGACACTCGGGGTACGGGATAATGACAGGCGGACACTGGGGGTACAGGATAATGACAGGCTGACACTGGGGGTACAGGATAATGACAGGCTGACACTCGGGGTACGGGATAATGACAGGCTGACACTGGGGGTACAGGATAATGACAGGCTGACACTCGGGGTACAGGATAATGACAGGCTGACACTGGGGGTACGGGATAATGACAGGCTGACACTGGGGGTACAGGATAATGACAGGCTGACACTGGGGGTACGGGATAATGACAGGCTGACACTGGGGGTACAGGCTAATGACAGGCTGACACTGGGGGTACAGGATAATGACAGGCTGACACTGGGGGTACAGGCTAATGACAGGCTGACACTCGGGGTACAGGATAATGACAGGCTGACACTCGGGGTACAGGATAATGACAGGCTGACACTGGGGGTACAGGATAATGACAGGCTGACACTGGGGGTACGGGATAATGACAGGCTGACACTGGGGGTACAGGATAATGACAGGCTGACACTGGGGGTACAGGATAATGACAGGCTGACACTGGGGGTACAGGATAATGACAGGCTGACACTGGGGGTACAGGATAATGACAGGTGGACACTGGGGGTACAGGATAATGACAGGCTGACACTGGGGGTACAGGATAATGACAGGCTGACACTGGGGGTACAGGATAATGACAGGCTGACACTGGGGGTACAGGATAATGACAGGCTGACACTGGGGGTACAGGATAATGACAGGCTGACACTGGGGGTACAGGATAATGACAGGCTGACACTCGGGGTACAGGATAATGACAGGCTGACACTCGGGGTACAGGATAATGACAGGCTGACACTGGGGGTACAGGATAATGACAGGCTGACACTCGGGGTACAGGACAATGACAGGCTGACACTGGGGGTACAGGATAATGACAGGCTGACACTGGGGGTACGGGATAATGACAGGCTGACACTGGGGGTACGGGATAATGACAGGCTGACACTGGGGGTACGGGATAATGACAGGCTGACACTCGGGGTACGGGATAATGACAGGCTGACACTCGGGGTACAGGGTAATGACAGGCTGACACTGGGGGTACAGGGTAATGACAGGCTGACACTGGGGGTACAGGATAATGACAGGCTGACACTCAGGGTACAGGATAATGACAGGCTGACACTAGGGGTATGGGATAATGACAGGCTGACACTCGGGGTACGGGATAATGACAGGCTGACACTGGGGGTACGGGATAATGACAGGCTGACACTGGGGGTACAGGATAATGACAGGCTGACACTGGGGGTACAGGGTAATGACAGGCTGACACTGGGGGTACAGGATAATGACAGGCTGACACTCGGGGTACAGGATAATGACAGGCTGACACTGGGGGTACAGGATAATGACAGGCTGACACTCGGGGTACAGGATAATGACAGGCTGACACTCGGGGTACAGGATAATGACAGGCTGACACTGGGGGTACAGGATAATGACAGGCTGACACTCGGGGTACAGGATAATGACAGGCTGACACTCGGGGTACAGGATAATGACAGGCTGACACTAGGGGTACGGGATAATGACAGGCTGACACTCGGGGTACGGGATAATGACAGGCTGACACTGGGGGTACAGGATAATGACAGGCTGACACTCGGGGTACAGGATAATGACAGGCTGACACTGGGGGTACGGGATAATGACAGGCTGACACTGGGGGTACAGGGTAATGACAGGCTGACACTCGGGGTACGGGATAATGACAGGCTGACACTGGGGGTACAGGATAATGACAGGCTGACACTGGGGGTACGGGATAATGACAGGCTGACACTGGGGGTACAGGGTAATGACAGGCTGACACTGGGGTACAGGGTAATGACAGGCTGACACTGGGGTACAGGATAATGACAGGCTGACACTCGGGGTATGGGATAATGACAGGCTGACACTGGGGGTACAGGATAATGACAGGCTGACACTTGGGGTACAGGATAATGACAGGCTGACACTGGGGGTACAGGATAATGACAGGCTGACACTGGGGGTACAGGATAATGACAGGCTGACACTGGGGTACAGGGTAATGACAGGCTGACACTGGGGGTACAGGATAATGACAGGCTGACACTCGGGGTACAGGGTAATGACAGGCTGACACTGGGGGTACAGGATAATGACAGGCTGACACTGGGGGTACAGGATAATGACAGGCTGACACTGGGGGTACAGGATAATGACAGGCTGACACTGGGGGTACAGGGTAATGACAGGCTGACACTGGGGGTACAGGGTAATGACAGGCTGACACTGGGGGTACAGGATAATGACAGGCTGACACTAGGGGTACAGGATAATGACAGGCTGACACTAGGGGTACAGGATAATGACAGGCTGACACTCGGGGTACAGGATAATGACAGGCTGACACTCGGGGTACAGGATAATGACACGCTGACACTGGGGGTACAGGATAATGACAGGCTGACACTAGGGGTACAGGATAATGACAGGCTGACACTCGGGGTACAGGATAATGACAGGCTGACACTGGGGTACAGGATAATGGCAGGCTGACACTGGGGTACAGGATAATGGCAGGCTGACACTCGGGGTACGGGATAATGACAGGCTGACACTCGGGGTACGGGATAATGACAGGCTGACACTCGGGGTACAGGGTAATGACAGGCTGACACTGGGGGTACAGGGAAATGACAGGCTGACACTCGGGGTACAGGATAATGACAGGCTGACACTCGGGGTACAGGATAATGACAGGCTGACACTGGGGGTACAGGATAATGACAGGCTGACACTCGGGGTACAGGACAATGACAGGCTGACACTCGGGGTACAGGATAATGACAGGCTGACACTCGGGGTACAGGATAATGACAGGCTGACACTCGGGGTACAGGGTAATGACAGGCTGACACTGGGGGTACAGGGTAATGACAGGCTGACACTCGGGGTACGGGATAATGACAGGCTGACACTCGGGGTACAGGATAGTGACAAGCTGACAGTCGGGGTACAGGATAATGACAGGCTGATAATTGGGGTACAGGATAATGACAGGCTGACACTCGGGGTACAGGATAATGACAGGCTGACACTCGGGGTACAGGATAATGACAGGCTGACACTGGGGGTACAGGGTAATGACAGGCTGACACTCAGGGTACGGGATAATGACAGGCTGACACTGGGGGTACAGGATAATGACAGGCTGACACTCGGGGTACAGGATAATGACAGGCTGACACTGGGGGTACAGGATAATGACAGGCTGACACTGGGGGTACAGGGTAATGACAGGCTGACACTCGGGGTACAGGATAATGACAGGCTGACACTGGGGGTACAGGGTAATGACAGGCTGACACTGGGGGTACAGGAT